>CM035235.1:4093862-4611589 GCA_020226215.1 Sindora glabra
TTTATAAGAGATAAATATTCAATTTTATTTTAATAAAAAATGAAATTAGCCATTGTCATAACCAATCAATATCATAAGAATTATACTGAGAGCATTATTTCCATCAACAATATTGGTCTCTTGTAACATCATGGTAGTATATATTTTAAAAAATTCCAATGATCTTTTACATCACATTGATGACTTTTTACATTATATTAATAATATGTACTTTCACAATCATTTGAGTTCTTATTATATAGGCATTTTTCATTATATTTTCTAACTTTTTATGATAAAAACTGATTTTATAATTATTTATATTATTTTTATAACTATCGTAATTGTATAAATTAATTTGACTTTTTTTTTCATATAAATGGTTATAACTATGACATTGTCCACATCCAAAATGCAGCAAAATTAGTTGTCCACATTAATCACTTCAAAGAATATAATGAGATCAATTGATAGATTTTATATTTTTTATAAAAAAAAATTAACAATTGATGCATTTACTTCAAAGAAGAGAATCTAACGAGGCTAATTGGATGAATTTCATTTTTTTTATTAGAAATTCATTATTATATTTAGTCATAATATAAAAATTTATTTTATCAATTTTATTATATCTCTTTTTAAATTGATAAAGGATAAGGGGTATCCTAACTTCAATATATTCAATTTTCAATTATAAAGAAAATAATGAATTATCAAAATTTTCATAAATCAAGAATAATCAAGAACAAATAAAGTTTAATATCCCTTCTATATTAACACATGAGAGAAAATAGTTAAAGAGAGGAACCAAGCACTTATTCATACGTTCTTCTCTCCGCCAATGTTGAGAACAATGAGTTCTACCAAACCTTTGGTGCGTTCATCATCATTCCTAGTATTGTGGATCCTTTGATTATGTAATTTATTATTTAGTCCATCCGAACCGCGACAAGTCCTAATAGGGACACCCTTTTGGCTTACTAACACAGGGTACACTCCTAAATGCACTCATGTTAGTTGGCACTACGCAATGAGCTCACTATCAATGTCTTTGTGTCCTTGTGACCAATTTCTACTTCGCTAAAGTCCAAATAAAAGGCTACAAATTTATCTAAATCAAGATTGATCGAGATGCATATGAAATGTAAATATATAAGACAAAATCCAAACACATTCACAGAATTTTGAATTTTTAAATAAAATTTGAGAATGAAATAAAAATATAGGGTATATAAATCTACAAAATAAAAGAGTGATTTTAAAAATTCAAATTAAAATAATTTTATGTTAATAACATATTATGAAAATAAGGATAAAATAATAAAAAAATAGAAGTAGAAAATAGCACAGGATGAGGATTTTTCTTATTTTTAAATGTATAAAATTCTTTTATAACTTTCAATATTTATAGACTTCCTAAACAATAAATGATAACATCATAGTTAGCGATAGTAATTACCTCTAATTGATAATAATAATAATTATTTATTGATAATTATTTATTATTATTTTTTATTAAATATTGAATAAATTTTAATTATAATAATTCATAGATACATAAAAATGTCTTATGAATATCTAAATAAATATTTATAGGACTGATGCATATTTTTTTGAGTAAATAACAAAGTATAATCTAATAAGGATTTATGATTATTATTTATCTTTTGTAATTTTCAAAAAAATAATAGATCTTTATAGTTTTTATAAACAAAAAAAGTAATGCTTGAGTATATGTTTAAAATTTTGTATTTTTATGATAAACTTACAATTTTATATGAAATTTATGTGTAATATATAGATAAAAATTGTAACTAAATCAATTTTTTTTAAAAAAAAACAATTCATTCAACATTTCAGAAAGTATGAAGATACTTTATGAAAATTATGAAAATACATAGTCATATAATTTTTTTATCAAAATATAATTCTTATCAAAATCTTTTTTAAGGGATTTATACTACAAATTAATTAATGGAAGTGAAATTTTTAAATATGTATTAGAATTTAAATTTAATTCATATATAAATATATTTTATACTATCATCCATTCATTCATATAATGTTATATTATAAAAAAATTAAAATTTTATTATCAATAAAAATTTCAATTAGTTTTTATTTCTTAATAACATAAAATTTTCTATTCTATAGTGGTATAAAATGTTTTATTGCATAAGTAATCAAATTTCAACTTTTTCGGTGCATAACATTTTATAAATTTACCATCTTTTCATAATTTCAAAATTATTATGAAAATAAAACTAGCATAAAATTATAGAAAAAAATAGAATAAGAAAGGTTTTTCTCATTTATGGATGTATCAAATCCTCTCTATGATATTTGTATGTATAGGATCCAAGGTACCGATTAATAAGTATAATAAATTGATACTTATTAATAATTAATTATAATAAGAAATTACATAAAATTTAATTATAATAATCAATATGTAAATTAAAGATATTTTATTTATATTTACATAAATAAATATTAAATATTTTTAACAAAAATCTTGTATACATTTTTATTTCAAAATATTTTGATATATAATATAATATTAACATTAATTCTATTTTGAAATTTCAAATGTGTAAAAATATAATATTCTTTTCAATAAATAATTAAAAATTAAATTAAAAAATCAGTAAATTATTATCCTTCTATCTTCTTTCATTAATAAATTAATAAATTAATTAATCTTCTTTTCATTTTATTCCCTTTTTAGTTTTTTCTTCTAATTTTGGATATAAATTGTTTGGCCCCAATAATCAGCGAACAACGCGCTTCCCTTTTATACTCTTTACTTTTTATATTCACTTGGTTTTCTCTCTCTTGCTTCACTACATTTTCGAATTTTCAATCCGATTGCAGTTTCCGAGAAATTTCAATTTTAAAGGCTAGGGATTTGATTATCGTCCCAGGTATAAAAGGGATTTGCGATTCGGGATTTTCTTCCAGAGTAAGATTTCTTGCGTTGATTTGATTGCGATTCATGGCCTCGATTGGATCTTCATTTTGGTGCTACAGATGCAACCAGTCCGTTAGGGTTCGGATTGGGGATGAAGAAACTCTACTTTGTCCTGATTGCGGTGCTGGATTCATAGAAGAAATCAGAACCCCTGGTCACTCACCAATCCATCGATTCCCGGCAGCGGCAATGTATGTTGATGATGGGTCGAATTCCGATCACGGGTCTAGCCCAAGACTCCGCCGTAGCCGCCGGAATGGTGGAGATCGGTCGCCATTCAACCCAGTCATCGTTCTCCGTGGACCTCCAGATGGTGGTGGAAATGAAGGTATTGCAGCTGAAAGAAGGAATTTTGAACTTTATTACAATGAGGGTACTGGTTCAGGCCTCCGTCCTTTGCCTGCTAGTGTCACGGAGTTCTTGATGGGTTCTGGATTTGATCACCTTCTGGAGCAGTTGACTCAATTGGAAGTGACTGGAATTGGAAGACTGGACCAGCCTCCAGCATCAAAAGCTGCAATTGAATCCATGCCCGTTATCAAGATTGTTGCTACACATGTTTCGGCCGATTCACATTGTGCTGTTTGTAAGGAACCATTTGAGCTTGATTCTGATGCTCGTGAAATGCCCTGTAAGCACATTTATCACTCTGATTGTATACTTCCATGGCTTTCAATTCGTAACTCGTGTCCCGTTTGCCGCCATGAGCTCCCACCTGAGCTGCGTGGAGGTAGCAGTGGCAGAAACTCACCGGTTTCTGATGGTGGTAGGGATGATAGTACTGTGGGATTAACCATATGGAGACTTCCTGGTGGTGGGTTTGCTGTAGGGAGATTCACCGGGGGTAGGCGAGCCGCGGAACGCGAACTTCCTGTTGTATATACAGAAATGGATGGCGGATTCAATAGTGTTGGTGTTCCTAGGAGGATTTCCTGGGAATCTAGTGTAAGACGATCGAGGGAGAACAGGGGATGGGGTAGCGCATTTCGTAACTTCTTCTCCTCCTTCGGGAGGCTTAGGATTTCCTTTTCTCGATCTTCCAATACCAATTCAGGGTTGAGAGGAAGAACCCGAAGTAATACAGTATTCACCAGATTGTCAAGGAGGCGCAACTAATTCTTGTTTATGGATGACAATAGATGGTGAATTTTCATTTTTAGTTTTCGCTCGGAAAGAAAAGTAATTCTTTTCTTGTCAAGTTATCATTTGCTGAAATAATTGTGTAATTACCAATTTCCAGTGAGGATGTATTTCAAAATGAATGGCTTCACATACTGTAAATAACTACAATGGATAAACTGTTCTGATTTTATTTTATGCTAATTTTGAAGGGATAGAATTTTGAAATTTGTATGTGATATTATGTTAGAAGGGATAGAATTTTGAAATTTGTATGTGATATTATGTTAGAATGGAAGATAGTTGAGCAGTTGAAGTGGGCCTTCAAAAATTTGAGGTAGCAGCTCTTGTTTAACCATACTTGTGTCTATTTTTGCTTGGAAGATTTTCATTGATAATCCTTTTCCTTTAAAATAATCGGTGCTTGTCAGTGCTATGGGTTTATTATTTGAAGCATTTATATGGTTTTGTGAAATTCCCAGAAAATTATGGCCTCTTTTGTTGTATGCAACATGGCCCGTCTCTTTGTTTGTGAAACCCAAGTTTTCTTTGAGATTCAGACAAAGCAGTGTTTAATGTTAGTCGCTTTCAAACTTTCTTTCGCATGTGATGGGTTTGTGAAGATCAAACTTCTTGCCATATGGAGGCGAGGAACTTACAGGACTAGGAAGTTGCATCATTTATTGGTTTCAAATAGCATTTAGAAGATGGACCATAGTTTTCCATTTTGAGCATAGATTCCATCCCATTCATTTTGCCCTTTATATATATTTTATAGTACGTCTTACTAAATGTTCTTGTTTTCGTTAATATCAATGGGATGCTCGTTGTTTTTGGGATTTTTGATCATTTTTTCTGGTCTATGTTTTTGAATGTTCAAGGATTAATTAAAGAACTTTGTTGCAGTGTTTATTTTAGGATGTTGGATATTTTTCTTGACTACTTTCATATGCATTTTTTCCTTTTGGGTTAAGGTATGGAAATCATAATGGAAGGGTCACTTGTTGCTTTTTGATTCACTTGCATGGCTGTTTCTCTTGTAACATGTTGCTGTTGATTGCTGAGAACGCGAGACTTTTAATACTTGCACTGTATTTTATTGGACGATGGTAAGATGCTGATAATTAAGAGTTAAGAACAATTATGGCAATAACGTGCTTGTGAACTAAGAATTAAGAACAATGATGGCATCAATGAGTGCTTGGGGATACCATGTGCATGTACTTACATCCCTGGTATGATGCATTCAGGTTGACATATTTTCTCATAATTTACTTTGACTCTACATATTATCATATGCGGAAGAGTAATATGAGGCAATTTAGCCAGTCTGTGTTGTTTCATCAATGGCCCCGGCAGTGCATCAAAGGAGGTGTGAAACTTTCTAGGAATGCATTTTCTTGTAAACGAATTCACAGGACAACTTTGTTGAGGGGAAATGTGAAGATTGACTGCTTTACAAATCTGTAATCATCATTGTTGGCTAATGTTGCTCCATTGCATGTCAATTGTACTTTGTTATGATCATAACACAGGCTAGTACGTTTTATCTGCATTAATTGACTACTTGGATATTCTATGTATTATTAACTATAACACATCAATAATATTGTGCATGAATGACTCTATTTAATGTAATATATGTACTTAGCTATGCTTGATTGCTTCATATTAAACCTCCTCTTGTAATTGGATACAGTAAAATACCAAGCTTGCTGGAACTAAATATAGTTTGCACTATAAAATTCTGGGTTTGAAAGTGCAGTTCGCTGTCCTAAATTGTAGTATCACAGGATTTTATTATTAAAGTGATATTACTTTTATTTTCTTGCAGTCATTCTTTATTCATTCTCTTTTTACAAACTATAGGATTCACAATTTGGTAGATCCTGCTATTTATTAGAGGCAAGTGAACACTCGCTTTCCTTTTCAAGGAGTGCAACAAGAATTTTTCTTATTATTGACGTCAACTTAACACTGTATCACTCCGGATTGTGTGTTATTCAATATAGATCTCTTAAGGTATTTATGAGGCAACAAGTTGAGGGTTCATTTACAATCAACTCTCTGTAAGTTTTTGTTTGATAAAGATTGACAATACTCTTTCTTCGGGGTGTTGGTTGGTAGGCTGTTTCTTTCTCTATTCTTTTCATTCATTTTATTTGATGGGGAGTATGTTAACGACAAGAATAAGGTTATTGTCTAAGAATGCTCCTATGCAGCCATCCTAGGTGTATTTGTTGTTTCTTTCATTCGTCCGTTGATTCAACGTTGTCTTAAAATAATGAATTGTATTCTTTGAGAGGCCATGTGCAACTGATGATTGATCCTTCTTGTGGTCTACAAAGCTCCACTTGAGTTTTGGCCCCAAAAGTAGTCAATACTGAGACAAGCTCTAGGCAGTTGTGATCTTTCTGGGTGCTGGTGATAATTTAGAATATATGCAGCATTGATTTAGGGATCCAGGCATTCCCTTGGTTATTAGACTGTGAAGCATGAAAGCCTATGTTTCCTGCCTGAGAGAAAAGAATAAGACATTTCAGGTTGGTGTCTTTATTTGTTTACGGTTTGCTAGCTTGAACCCTTTTTAGGGGCCCTATCAGATAATTATGAAGGGTCTTTGGTCAGAACTTGGCTTCTGTTGGCTGAGCAGGATCTTTGGGCAAAGATATTGCTGTCTCATGCTAATTTGAAACCGCAATATATGGATCACATGTTCGTGTTTACATGGAAGGGCTTCGATGAATTACTAAGATGGAATGCATCTGCCATTCTGTGCTACATCAACATCTCAGGACTTTATTGAATTCCGATAAAATCTTATTAAAATTTGACTTAATAATAGATGAATTACTCTCTCTCTCTCTCTCTCTCTCTCTCTCTCTCTCTCTCTCTATATATATATATATATATATATATATATATATATATTCTAGATTGTAACCCATGAAGCATGGGATGCAAGTTTTTCTTTAATTGAATATTAATTGTTATATATAAAAAATTTAAATAGACAATTCCTTACCTTTTACTTAATTGTATTACCTCAAGTTTTAAAAAGCATATTTACTCTTGTCAAAATTATTTTTAAATTCTCAAAATTAGTTTATAACATATTTTCAAAACCAAAAACATTTAAATGCTAATAAAGTAGAGTAAAGTTAATTAATTACAAAATATTTTTTAAATTATATTTATCTATTTATATTATTAGCAATAATCTATCCATATGATTTTAGCTTGAACTATCAACAATTATCTTTTCCAAGTCTTCTTTTAAGATTAAATAAAATTAAGAGTTAAAAGATAAATAATTATCTAAAATCAACTTTTTTGAATTTTTTTTATGGTAAGGTCACTAAATGAAACTAAGGGTGTGGATAATTATAATAATTTATAAATTAACCCACACAAATTGAGGAGTATTCCCCTGTTTATCATTTCTAATCCTTATTTTTCTTAAGAAATAATATTAATAAGAGAAGATAAGAAAAATTTACATTTCAATTAGGAGACAAAAAACTTCATTTCCTTCTCCTTTTATATCAATGAAGTAAAAGAAGAATTAATCTTACTTTAACGAGTTTTTTATTGGTAATAGCATGAGTAACTAAACAATTAGACTCATATATGTAAGGTCTTGAGATAAAACCAGGATGTGGAGGAGACCAAAGTCCTTACGTGATATCATATATCACTTAAGTTAAATGTTTTTAATAATCTCAATTTAATATTTAAAATTGAATATGGACTCCCGCACCTTATGTTAGATGATTTTTCTCCAAACCAAAACAATATTTAGTGTTTGTTTTGATTAAGCACTTGATAATTGATAAAAACATAAATGTTCAAATTATAAAAAATTTATAAACACATTTCTACGTATAGCATATTATTGGTTATGCATATTACCACAAAGAAGACTATGACATCAAATAATAGTTAGCCAACAAACTAATAATTAAAGAAAGAAAAAAGGCTAATAAAAAACTTAATACATGAACTAAAAGAAAACACAACATTCCTGGAAAAGAAAATTGCTACTCCTATAATAGCTTGAAATTAAATGGGAAAGGGATATTTGATTGAAGAAATTAGTAACTGTTCAAAATTCTTCACTTGAAAGAATCCTGCATGATATACAATCTTCATATTTAATAATATAGAGATGATTTTAGTGGTAAAATAATGGAAAATCAAGTATTATAGGTTTATTCAAATGATAAAGTAATTGTATTAAGGGAGTGAGAGAAAAAATAGTGTAATAGAAATAAGAAAAGGTCAAATACTTGACCTTTATCCTAATAATATAAGAAGAGATGATTATCAAAGATCATTTAAAATTATGATGCAAAAAGTTGTGAAAGTGTTGAATTTGTCGCATGTACAAAAAAATTATGATGGATGTAGAATTTTTTTTATTATGCAATGAAAATGTTCATGGTATAGAAATTATGATGCAAATAAACTATTATAACATAATTATCTAAAATTCATATTGTAAACAAAATTATAAAGAGGGTTTAGTAATCCCTAGAAGGAATTTATGATGAGACAACAGAATATAGTATAAACAATACAAAACCTAATAAAACATGGTTCAATTAGTTCTCACGGAATTGTCATCAAGTCAAATATGGCTAGAACTTTTCAAATAAAAAATTTTAGTAGAGTTTAAGAATGTCAATAATAAGCAACCAATAAAAATTGAAATTTAATGAATGAATTGAACAAAAAACAAATGGAGAATTGGAGATGGAGGAATGGAAAGAAAGAATGGACGGAAGTGAAATATTTGACCATAATTATTAAACTTGGATCGACCTAGCCAATTCAATTGATAAATTGGTGAATTGACAGTTGGTTTAGGCGGGGTTGCACCATTAGACTAATTTTACAAATGAATCAATAAAAAGTTAGTTCAATAAATATAAAAAGATTCAATTGGTAGTTTTTAGTTAGCCCAGTTGAATTGTTATATTATATTGAACCAATAACAATTTAAAAAAAAGTCCCAATTTATTTGATTATGAGATTTTGTGTAACCTCAACTCATTCCTTTTCTAATATCATATTTTGAGGAATTGTAATGTGAACTTATTATTATTTCACTTATTAAATACGCATCTTTTATTTTTTATATTTTTGCATTATAAATGGTTGAACCGATGACCTAAGTGAACTAGACCTATATCTAGTTTAGTTTTGGTAACTGTGTATTTAACTTTGAAATTTGTCCAAAAGAAAAATGGAAGATTATTAGCAAAGCAAGATATTACTCCAAAATGGAAATGAAATTAGCTAAATTTCCTCCAAAATAAAAATTGCAACACAACATCTTGTATTTGTCCAAAAGGAAAATGTGAAATCATCAATGCAAAAGATTCCTCCAAAAAAAAAATTACAAAATTTCCTAAAAAATATAGAAATTGTAAGGTATCATCTCCTATTTGCTTAAAGGTGACAATTTTTGATACCATAAGATAACTTGACATGAATACAAAGCCTTTACATAGGTTTGGATTGAGTTTACATAAGTTTGGATTGTAAATAAATTGAGCTGTTTGATAAAATAATAAATAAGTTTGGCTAAGATTGTAAATGGATTGACAAGTTAATTAATTTAATAATTTATATTAAAATTTTTAAAATATTATTTAAGAAATAATTAATAACTAAATTATAAATTATTATATATGATAAAAATATAAAATTCATATTTTAATAAAATGAAGTTTTAAAAAGTATCTTATCAATGGTTAAAAATATTTTTTTTAGAAGATAATAGGTAATAAAGTTTAATAAATAATTTTATAGTATAAATTTTGTTAAAAGAAAATTTTAAATAGGTTCATCTATCTTGATATGTTTAATACATGGGTTAACTTGACATGACATTATTATTATTATTTAAATTGGATTCGGGTAGAGTTTATTTGTTACTAATCTTTGAAACAACATGAAATTTATATGTAAACTCAAATTGTCACCCTTATATTTTTCCAAAAGGAAAATGCACTATTATTAGCATAAGAAGAGATTTCTTTAAAATGGAAATGAAGTTTATTTGGATTGTTACTAACCTTTGAAACAACACAAACTTGATACATAAACTCAAATTATCACCCTTATATTTTTTCAAAAGGAAAATGCGATATTATCAGCACAAGAAGAGATTTCTTTAAAATGGAAATGAAGTTAGCAAAATTTCTTTAATTTATGAATTTTAGACAGTGAAATGTAGCAAGAGGAAAAAAAAGAAAAAAATTAACTTTGAAAGGGAATGAGAAATTGACATATGATGAACGATATAAGAGTAACACTAGTAGTAAAAAGAGATATTGAACAACATGGCTAATATATTATATAAAATATATGCATGATTAAGAAAATGGACAAATTTATCCTTGAAAGACAAGCACAACATTAAATTGGTCTTAAAATTTATATTAACATCAATTTAATCTAACTTTGTTAAAACTAATGTAAAAATTGACAAAAGGACTAAATTGATGTCAATACACAAAGTTTAGGACTAGTTTGATATCACATTTATTTTTTAGGAATAAATTTGCCGATTTTCTCATGCAAATCATTTTTACAATTATGGTTTAGTTTTCCCTGGTGAGCTTAAGAATGAAACATTTTTACCTTCTTTAACAAAATCACCATAAAAATATTTTCAATATTTTTGGTAATAGAAGAAGAAAAAAAGATGCAAGATAGGAGGAAGAAAATCTTCAATATTAATTAATTGATGTGAGCTTTGTTAGTGGTTAACTTTCCTCTTTATATCTTATTGTTGTAAAATATTTTCACACCCCATAAAAATTAAGGAAATACTTTCTAACATTATATTTTTTGTTATACACTAGTTTGACTCATTTTCCATGTCTTGTTTCTTCACTCACTCATTCAAATTTTATGCTTTAACATGTCTAAAAGCCTAGCATGTTTCCAAAATTAGTGTTAAAAATGCATTTTAATGAAAAGTACACTATAAAATAGAAGAATAAAATAAAACATGGGTAAATGTCTCTGAAAGACCAATTTGACATTAAATTAGTACTAAAATTTATATTAACATTAATTGAGTTCAATTTCACATGTTCTCCTTTTGTGATTGCTCTTATTATAGTTGTTAACAGGCTAGGTTAGTTCATATTTTTTGTAGGCCTCCAATATCGGAGCCTTGGTTTGGTCTGTAAAAGCACATGGGTAACAGGTCTGCTCATGAGCATTTTTTAGTTAAATTTAAAATTTAAAAAATAAAAAATTAAAATTATTTCAAAGTATCACATATTTATTCATAAATATGTCAAAGCACATTTAAAATTTATATATAAGCTTAAAAAATATTATGCATACATATATAAGTTATAAAATATATACAAAATTGGAAGGATAATGCTATAGAAAGCTTAACCCCATAAGAAGTTAAATATTTTTACTATTGAATTATATTTAATGTATTAAGATTTATATTTTTAATTTTAATTTATTTATTTTTAAATTAAAAAAAAAGCAATTCAATGATCACTCAACCTCTTAATGTATGGAACTCTTTGTAACATTACTCAAATTAAAAATATCATTTAGAAATATTTTATAATATAGCCTTACATAATAAAAAATGAGAAAAAAAATAATTTTATATAAATTAGATATATAACCTTACATAATACATTATATTTAATGTATTAAGATTTATATTTTTAATTTTAATTTATTTATTTTGAGATTAAAAAAAAGCAATTCAATGATCACTCAACCTCTTAATGTGTGGAACCCTTTGTAACATTACTCAAATTAAAAATATCATTTAGAAATAGTTTATAATATAACCTAAAATAATAAAAAATGAGAAAAAATAATTTTATATAAATTAGATATTTGTATTATATAAAAATTAAAAGAATAATATTTATGCGGTGTATCCTATCTGCAAGTTGGTTCACGAAGCCTGCAAATCACGTAGATTAAATTAGAATGGATTCGTATTTAAATAAACTTTTATGTTAAATGATTTAATTACTCCTATTATTAAAAATAATAAAGATCTGAATTCATAGAACTCTGCAAATAAACGGGTCAGCCTGCGATCTGCTGACTTTTCCAATCGCCCAAGGGCCGAATTCTCCGGCTGTTATGCATCATCTTTGCCTTCAATCGCCATGGGTGCTTCACCATTTGTTTTAATAAAAAGATGATTTTTATTTATTATAAAATATATATGTGTGAAATTTAATTTTAAATTTTTGACTAACAGAGCATTCATTTGCTTGTTTATACTTGTTTACACAAGTGATAACTATTTTGTATTTTAAATTTCATAATTATCACTATTAATTCTTTTATTTTTATTATAATTATTTATCCCTTGATTTACTTAAACATTATTTAAATATAGGGATTTTTATTCATCCATTCATTTATAATATTAAAATAAATTAAAAATTATTTTTAACAATTATTAAACTTCATTTTAATAATGTTAAATACATGCTTATTTTTATTATATTTTTTATTTTCATCATTTATTTTAGTTTTATGAATAAAAAAAGAGACAAATAATTATAACAAAAGTAAAAATAAAGAACTAATAATATTAATCATGAATTTTAAAAATATAATAATGACTACTTTTATAAATAAAAGGACTAAATATCAAGTTTATTCTAAAATTTTTCTAATTATATTTTTAACCAAATAAAGTTAGAGCCAAGCTCCGAAAAGAAAAAAAATGGTGTTCGAACATAAAATTCAAATAAAATGTATATATATTTAAGGTTTAACTTTAATTATTTTTAGTGTAAAATATTTTAAACTATCACAGTATATTTGGAGAATATGATAGTATATGATAGGATATAATAAACAAATAAGATATTATAGTATTGGATAATAAAATGTTAACATGTAATATTATCAAGTATTTAATAAACAACTGTATAAATAATTTGATAGTATGAACTTATACTATCATTAAATTGTTATCAAATATGTATATAATATAATAGTATTAAAATTTTTATTTATACAAAATTAACCTTAGTTTAAAAATACTTTCTATCATAGTTATTTTATAATATTTAATAATTATAAATATAATTTTTTCATATTTTATAATCATTTTAATCAATAATAATTGATATATTTAGTATATTTTACCTATTTTTTATGTAAATAATAAATATTAATATTTTTAAGATAAAAATAGATTAAGATTAAATTAGAAAAAATAAATAAGATAAGGCTAAATTATTAATAATTTTAAACTTAAATTATTGATATTCCTAAAGATAAATTAAGATAAAGAATAATTATTAATGGACCATAGAGATATAAAAATAAGTTAAGGATAAATTAAAATTAATAATATTTATTTTAATCCCATCTTGTTATATCAAGTTCAGGGAGAGGATTAATTTATTCAGTGTTGATGGTATAAAATAAATTGACCAGATTATTTAAAGTATCTTGTTCAAGGCCCAATCATATGGTAAAATATGACAATATTTATTTATACTATCTCTTATATGAAGTAACAAAAAGGCTATCCGTGAATAAGAATAACACATGTTATTAAATTTTTTTAATAATAATAAAATAATTTTAATAATTTTTTATTGATATGAGAATACATAAATGAGTGATAGTATAAAGTTAGTTTATTCTAATAATAAATCAAGTTTAAATCTATATATTTATATTTAAGTCATTTAAGAGTTTAAATTTAATTTATTATAAGTATAAAATATTTTAAATCAACAATGAATAAGATGATAATACACCATTAAAAAGGTAATACTAATTAATAACTTTTACCAATAGTTAAATTTTTTTATAATTTTTTTATTAATATGATAATATATAAGTGAGTAACAATATAAAATTAATTTATACAGAAAATAAATTAAATTTAAATCCATCATTTAATTCCAAGAAAATCTTATTAAAATTAAATGAATACAACATTTAATATTTCATTTATAAATGTGTTGATTATTATATTCTTTAAATTTTATAACTAGAATTATTAGTCTTTAATTTTTACTTTTGTTATAATTATTCATCTCTACATTTAGTACTAAAATAAATTATAAAAGTAAAAAATATAACAAAAAAATAAATATTTATTTAAAATTATTGAGGTATTATTTAACAATCAATTTTAATTTTTTTTATTTATTTTAACATTTTTTCTCATTTGTTTCCCTTTTTGTTTCCCTGATAACCAAGCAATAAGTTGTTAGATTCTAATTTTCCTTCATCTTTAATGGCATAAATAACTATTTTGTTAATATTGTATTTCTTAACATAGTTTTAATGCCAAGGTTCTGGTCGCAGTTCTTCTGTAGAGATAAAAGGGAGGGGGTGGAGTTTGCATATGTCAAGGGATTTATCCAGAAAGGATTGGTGGAATTGGAAGCCATGTTTTGGGGTGAGTTATTAATTGATTATATTGGTAGTTAATTAATTTAATTAATTATTAATTATATTATCTGATTTGATCAATTGATTATATTAATTATTTAAATAAGAATATTTAATAAAATTAATTATTTATTATTAATTATTTATATATAAAATGATAAATAAAGATATAAATATATTTTATAAATTATTTAAATATTTTTAATTTTAATAATATTTTAACATGTTAAAGTTTATATTATTTAATAAATTAAAATTTAATTTGTTATATATTAAAAATTTTAAATTAAATTAATATAATTTTTATAGTTATTAAATTTTTTCAAAAATTAATGTGAGTGCTCTAAGTTTTTTAGAAAAGATAAAGCTAAAAATATAAAATTAATTAGGAGTAATTTAGTTTTTTTTATAAATAATTTATCAAACAGTCAATTGAAAATACTAATAATACCGACATTTTTAAAATGAATTTTTTAAAAGCAATTAGCTGATACCAAACATTAAAATTAATTTATTGATAAATTAATTAGTTAATTTTGATGAAATTAGATAAAAACTATTTAAATAGCCATTTGTTAAGTCCGTGGAATGATTGAAAATCTATTCGATCCTGGCAGACAGCACAGAGATGTGGCTGGAGATTATCTACAGAGTTCAGGAGTTCGTAAAAGGTCCTGACGTCCTGCAGCGAGCTGGCTCATACGCTAGGGTTGGGAGGTAGTGCTGCAGGATGGCAACCTCATCATTGATGCTTTGACAAGGGTCCAGATTACAATGGCCTGTTTCTATTTATGGACAACTCACCTGAACATATGAATAAATAAAATAATGACACATGGCACATTTGAAACTAATTGTAAGTTGAGTGCATATTTCTAGCCAAATTTGCTAAATCATCCTTAGAGAATTTTTTTTCCATTTCTAGCCCCAATGTAAATAATGTCATATCCTTTTTTGGTTGGTGCATTTCTCTTGAACCGCCCTTCATCCCCATCTCTCGTGGTCTCTGCAATTGACGCCGCCGCCGAACTCCATTTGAAGCTTTCATTCTCAATGCCATTATTGCGCAACTTTTGTCCATCTTTGTCTCTGAAACCCATATGCTTGAACAAAGGAAGAACTAAGAATAGGTTCCTTGAGTAGAGTTGCTAGGCATTTGATAGCAGTTAGGACACCATGACTGGGATGAGAAGCTTTCTTTGGCTAAGGTAGAAGAAAGCTTGAATTAGAGGTGATGAAAAAAGCTTTCTTCAGCTGTGCACAGAGTTATCAAGATCGGAACGGTGCGAGTAAAGCACATGTGGTGCTCTAGTTATTATGGGACTTACCAATAATGCAGAGTTATAGCCGGAGACAGAGAACACAATTTGAAAGGAAGGATCTCACCAGCAAACCCTTGAAATGGAAACCTTGAAATCATGTTACAATTGAACGAAACTCCGGATCATGGCTTTTGGATGGAGTTTGTGGGTAGCGTCATGCAGAGACACGGGAAAGGTGGGTCAGGAATGGAGTCCTGATTGGTGTTGAGTACAGGGGCATGGGCAGGAGAGAAGAAGGCGACAACAGCACTATTCAGGGATGCTAAAAAACAGAAAGGAAAAATTCAAAAATAACATAATTAATTATGTTATAATATATTATTTTTAAAGTTAGGACAATAATTTAGAAAAGTAAAGAGCTCAGGAACTATAGGCGAGACTACCACACCCTAATCACAATTGGGGTCAATAAACCCCGGACACTTGGCAAAATTACCACTGTAAACACTATGAGGCTAGAAAGCATACTCCGCAGTGGATCACAAACAGCCAAATGGGACGGAAATGTGGGCTACAGGCTGTAAGATTTTGTTTCTAGGCCCAGTGACGGAAAAATAAATTTTCTAAAAAAATTTTCCTCCAAAAATTCAAAAAAGGAAAAATCTAGATAAAATATTTTGGATTTAATAATAAATTAAAATTAGTATAATGAAATACTTATTTTTAATTATTAGACTGAAACATTTCATAGATAGTTAATAAAAAATAAATTATCTAATTTAAAAAAAAACAAATTACTAAAAATCGCAGTTAATTACGATAGGGAAATGCTTCCGGACTAATTAGGATTATTGCTAAAAACTCAAAAAGAAAAAAAATTAGTTTCAAATAAATATATGATTAAACTAGTTTAGTATTTATGCAATGCACAAATAAAAATATATAGATTTAAATTTAATTCTTTATAAGTATAAATTAATTTTATATTACCATTTACTCATGTATTATCACATCAATAAAAATTCTTAAAATGTTATTAAAATAAGTAAAAATCACTAATTTTTAATAATATATTATCTTCTATTAATAGTGTACAAAATAATACATTGAGAGTGAATTAAATTTAAACTCAAAATATATATAATTTTTATTTCATTATTTTATATTAAATTTAATACATTAATGGAATTATCTAATTCATTTTATTTTAAAATAGCAAAAATAATTTATAGTTTTCTTAAACTATACAAAACTTAAGTTTAATGCTCATCATTAACTTAGTTTATCATTTTATTAAATTATATATTTTTTAATAAGATTTTTAAACAAGAATTTTAATAATATAATATTTTAATTTATTTTCTTACTTTTTACAAGTAATTTTTTTGTTGTATGATTAACGGAAATTAAATTAGATATATTAATTAGTAATAGTAATTAAATAGAACAATTAATATATAAATCATGATATGCTTCAAAATCCTTATGGTAAATATTAAATGCTTAAAGAACTTTACTTGAGTTTCATCCTTTTAAAATTATTTTTGCAATTTTAAAATAAAATGAATTAAATAATTTCATCAATGTATTAAATTTAATATAAAATAATGAAATAAAAATTATATATATTTTGATTTTAAATTTAATTCACTCTCAATGTATTATTTTGTACACTATTAATAGAAAATAATATATTATTAAAAATTAGTAATTTTTACTTATTTTAATAACATTTTAAAAATTTTTATTGATGTGATAATACATGAGTAAATGGTAATATAAAATTAATTTATACTCATAAAGAATCAAATTTAAATCTATATATTTTATTTGTGCATTGCATAAATACTAAACTAGTTTAATCATATATTTATTTAAAATTAATTTTTTTCCCTTTTGAGTTTTCAGCAATAATCCCAATTAGTCCGGAAGCATTTCCCTATTGTAATTAACTGCAATTTTTAGTAATTTATTTTTTAAAAAAAATTAGATAATTTATTTTTTATTAACTATTTATGAAATGTTTCAGTTTAATAATTAAAAATAAGTATTTTATTTATATTAATTTTAATTTATTATTAAATCCAAAAATTTTATCTAGATTTTTCCTTTTTTGAATTTTCGGAGAAAATTTTTTTTAGAAAATTTTATTTTTCCGTCGCTGGGGCCTAGAAACAAAATCCTACAGCTTGTAGCCCACATTTCCGTCCCATTTGGTTGTTTGTGATCCACTGCAGTTAGAATGTTTACTATGCTTTCTAGTCTTATGGCGTTTACGATGGTAATTCTGACAAGTGTCCAGGGTTTATTAACCCCAATTGTGACTAGGGTGTGGGAGTCTCGCCCCAGGAACTATATAGCAATTCTAATAGAAAACTTGGAACTGATCTGAAAGTTGGCCTCAAGTTGTCACGTGTTGTCATATAATTGGATCATCTGTCCAAGGTGGTTACCCATGAACAGTTCTAGGGGATTAGGACACTGTAATCCGATCCTTGACAAGTAATGCTTTGTACATTCCAAATTAACTTCCAAATAAAAATTGAAAATCGTTATTAAACTTAGGATAAATGAAGTAAATTTATAAAATTGAAAATAAAAAATTTGAAATTTATTTTCAATATTAGCAATATTTTCTGATTTTGATGGAGGACAGAGGAGTGAGAAGTAAGATTGAAGCATGTATATAAGGAGGCCCACTAACGGAGCTTCTTTGAGGTAGAGGATCTTGGTCACTTAAAATTTTTAAAATTAGAATTAGAATAATGTAATTTTATTAAAAAATTTAAAAATATTTTTATATAAATCATTTAATCCTCTCCAAAATTTTTTATCTCCAAAATAGTAAGTCCGTATCCCTGTCGAGGAGGTCAACAAGGTTGCAGATCTTCTGGCAAAGTTGGCGCTACAAGGCAAAATGTAGAGTCATCTTACCATTTTATGAGACAGCCAACTGCTTTGTGTTTGTCTCTACTTGCATCTGATATCAGTGACATTGTTACTGTTACGTAGTTTTTGTTTGTTTCTCCTGGGCGGTGCCCTGTTTATTCTCAAAAATAATTCTCTCCGCTTATTTCGTCCAAAACCATTTTTCATAAAAAAGATCATTTATATAAATATATTAATGGAGGATAGTGTGTTACATGTATATATATTTAAAAAATAATAATTAAAATTATAATAATAGAGAAAAGTAAATCTTTTAAAAATATATTTTTTTTTCAAATTTTTTATATTTAATATTAAATAAAAATATTTTTTATTCTTAATATTTTATAACTATATTTTATGAAAATGTTCTCTATTTGAACAAATAATCTTAAAAATAATATGAATAGATATGGATTTCAACTCAAATCCTTTCATTTCTCTGTTATGTTAAAAAAAAAAAGGTGTGCATAAAAATTTTTAGAGTCCCATTATATACATAGCAGAAAAGGATTTTAGTTCAATTACATATAAGAATTTTACGTATTTCTCTCTAATAAAAGATAATTAACAAAAATCACCAAAAAAATAATTAACAAAATCCAAATCCAATAAGTATTATTGGATGAAAATAAAGATGAGTATCGGTAAATTAATAAATATGAATCACAACGTATACGTTCACTTGAGAACCTTTGCGGAAGTCCATCAATATTAATTAATTAATATTAAGTTAAATGAAGAAGTAGTTGATGTCCAAAAAATTCAAAAAAAAAAAAAAGCAGATGGTTTTAAAGGAAAAGAACTTGGGAGAGAAAGAACTTTATTAATGAAATACACCGTGTGCGTATGATTTAAATAATATTTGATAATTCATAAAAGTTTTATATTTTTTTATTTTGATATATGTGTGTTTAGTAATTTAACTGTTGTTACTACCATATTTTGACAAATTTCCCTATGTGTTGGAACATTACAAATTACAAAATTTAATAATTTAGATGAACAAATTTCAACCTTTTTGGTGAATAGATAAAGAAATTTGAATTTGAAGGGCATTATCTATAACTTCCTGTTTCGTATCATGTGTCGATAATCAGCGCACATATCATGTGTCTGTTACAATCTCCTTTTGCATTGCTTCCTATTAATAGCCATCCCTTTCTGGAAGGAAATCAAAACCTTGAAAAACTAACAAGATCATAATAACAAGCTGACGCCCAGCTTAATTTGTTTCCAACAACTATGAGACATTGTTCCATTGGATTCATTTTCACAATCAGCTTAATTTGTTTCCAACAACCATGAGACGTTGTTCCATTGGATTCAATTTCACAATACCACTGTTAGTATATATACACACAATTTCTCTCCACAATTTCCCCAGGAATTGTGGGATATTTGAGAAAATCTGTTTGATTTGTTATGAAGAATAGTGAGATGAAGTTAGGCGAAGATCTGCGTCCTGATCGTGAGGATGAATTCCAAACTGACGATGAAGAAAATGAAGCAGAGAGGGTTTTTATTCATATGGACGATGATACTGATTCAGATGCCCCAGTCCCTTCACGAAACTTGTCTAATGAGAAGATTGACATTCCATCAAACCCTTCATGGCCTCAGAGCTATAGGTAATTATTTCGTTTTCGTACGTCGGAAATTATCAATATTCCCGCATTTCCTATTCCTAAATTTGTAATTGTAATCAACTTCGTTCAGTTGTTTTCAAACTTAAAAGATTTGATGTTGCGTAAGTGAATTTGATTCTTGCCTGAATTGTTTTTTAAGATCAAAGGAGAAAGAATCATGGGTATGACAACAAGCTTTGGATTTCAAAGGAGCAGTACTACTTACACTTCTATTAATTCATAACTTTTCCCACAATCTTAAGCATAACACTGTGGTTTAAGAATAATTGTGCCTTTGGTACAAGCATAATTCTATAAAAAAGCTCAACTGTAAAATGACATAATTTGAAGTTGAAGGTAATATTTCAAATGTTTCAAAATGATTAATACTATTTGTACCTCCATTTGTTATAACCATTAGCACAATAAAAAATAAACTAGCACCACTTATTTTCTAAAAATTATGTTAATTTACTCATTATGTTATGTGCGTGGTTGTGAGGAGAGTTATAAATGAATGGAAGTGAGAGTATTATTTTGTTTTCAAAATCAATCTAAAGCAGTATAATATACCTTAAATGTGAATGGCATTTTTGTTCAGCTTTAAGGTCCTAATTTTATGTAATTTATGCATTATTTTCACACATTGAGACTTCTAGCATTGGCTTTGTGTGTATGAAATATGAATTTGCTGTGACTATTTTTTTGAAATCACAACTATCATGATGTATGAAAAGAAGCTTTCAAACTCAAACCTACACGGCACAATAAAAGGGATTTTCATGCACCGTGCATGTTGCAATTAGTCGAAAAAATCAACAAGGTTTAGGACTTGAGCGGAACAGAAATTTGATTAACTAGCACCAGTGAAGTCCTAAATATCATTGTGGAATTTATGCAGGCAGTCTGTGGACATGTTAACTAGTGTAACTCCACCGCCAGTCAGTTTCCTGAGGGGGGATGGTTCGCCATCTCCAGCGTTCCAGAGACATGTGGGAGGCCAAGATGATTCTTCTTTGAGCCAACCCTTCATTTCGGAAACAAGTTCAATCAAGCACGAGGAGCCTATCCCAGAAAACTCTGCGTTACAATCAAGGGTACATATCTGTTGGAAATACTCTGATGGTGAATTGCTTTCTCCACAGCAGCAATGTTCATTTGCACAAGCGGTAGTTAATGGTGATTATCATCTTCATTGTTCAAATTTTCGTCTCCATCCTCTTCAGTCCTCCTATTTCTTGTACTATGAGATTAAGCACTCTAGTAATTGATCTCATGTTTCAAATCTTTTCTATTAATATTTTGAAAAATATTACTTGGACTCTCTAAAAGGAGAATGAATGATTACTCCTTTTTAATAAACACAGAAATCTATATCTATAGAATTATGGTCCCCACAATTTATAAGTAGAAAGTGAGTAGAGAGTAAATGTAAGAGAATAACAGTAATATTACTTTTTATTTTACTTTAGTATCTAATCTTACTATAAATGAAATGTCGATAATTGTACTTTTTGAATGCCAAATGAACAAAAGTAGATATATTTTATTAGTATCATATTATTTTTTTTTTCCTTGATGAATAAGTCGAAATGCACATATGGGACTGTCTAGTGCAATAGTGCATTCATTTTCTTTCAAGCTTAAATTGATTTTTTTGTTTTTATGAAGCGGCCAATTTGTTATGTGGGATTGGACTTCTCACAATGCCATATACAATTAAACAAGGAGGGTGGTTGAGCCTTACAATACTTATGATGTTTGGTATCATATACTGCTATACTGGGATTCTGTTGAAGAGATGTCTGGAAAGCTCTCCTGGACTTGCAACTTACCCAGATATCGGGCAGGCAGCTTTTGGAATTGCTGGACGCCTGGGGATTTCAGTGAGAACTCAATAGGAATATGATTTGTCTAAACTCATTATCTTGGTCATGCACATGTACAAGTATCGAATAAACCACCATCAAAGTTTCCCTTTGGAATTTCTACAAATAGACGCTTGAAAATGCTAATTACATAATTAACCTAGCTAACAATGTCCTTACTCTATAAGAGAGGAGTGCCTGTGGGGCTGGCCCTCTCTCATAGAGCAAACCCATTGTGAGCCAATCACATTGTGCAAGTTTGCACTGCTTATAAATATATAATGTATTTCTATTTTGGTTGCAAAACTGACAACCCTTTGTTTTTTTTGGTCGAAATGCAGATATTTTTGTACATGGAACTATATGTGAGTTACAAAATGATTCCTCTAAATCATTTCAATCCCCAATATTATTTTTATCTTTTTATTTTTTTTCTTAATAATGAACAGTAAATAGCTCATGTTTGTAGGCTTCCTGTGTTGAATTTTTAACACTAATGGCTGATAACCTCTCATCAGTATTTCCAAACAACCACGTCAGATTTGCTGGGCTTAGTCTTGACACTCATCAAGCTTTTGCCATCACAGCAGCTCTTGTTGTTCTGCCAACTGTTTTGCTTCGAAATCAAAGCCTGCTTTCATATCTTTCAGGTCTCTGTATCACCATCATTCGGTTTCTTTCACTATTTCTTTCTTTTAAGTTCATCTTCTGCTAACAATACTTTTCCCTTTGTGTTCAGCTGGAGGACTATTTTCATCAATTATAGTCACACTTTGCTTGTTATGGGTTGGGGTGGTGAACCGAGTAGAAGTTCAGCCTGGTGGAAAAGTTCTAGACTTTGCAAACCTATCTGTCACAATTGGTCTCTATGGTTTTGGATTTTCAGGCCATGCAGTTTTCCCAAATCTCTACTCTTCCATGAAGGATCGCTCAAAATTTTCATTAGTCCTCATATGTAGGTAACTACTATGAAACCCAGCTGTTGAGTTTTGTTCATTCAATTTGACAGAGAAATGGATTTGACCGGAAATGAAAGGGGAGTGGAGGAAATAAGGAGTTATTTTCCCAGTTTAGTTTATATTTTTTTAAAGATAGCCTTCCTTTCCTTCCTTTTGCACTAGTTTCCTTCTCCCAAACTGACCGTTAGTATCAGTCCGGGGACATGTATCACATTTTGTTTTTCTCCCAAAAAATTTAATAATTCCAAGATCTCTGCTTGACAACATCACTGATCTTGTTTTTCGGCTGCAGTTTCATGTTTTCCTTTGCTTTGTACATCGGAGTAGGAACAGCAGGCTATTTATTGTTTGGTGACTCAGTTGCATCTCAGTTTACCTTAAACATGCCTGGAGAGCTATATGCTTCTAAAATTGCAAAATGGACAACTGTAAGAAGAAAACCTTCCATTTTTGTTCTTATCTATGATATCAGTCATTTAGATTAAGGAAAAACACTTCTTACACTTTGCACCGTCACAAAGCTCCTCACATATGTACACTCAGACCATGCTATGTGTGACGGGATGAGAAGTTCAAGTAGCCGTACTCTACGTTTAATATAAGAATGCTTCAAATTTTCATGCAATTTATTTTAATATAAGAATGCTTCAAATTTTCATGCAATTTAGTTTGTCACATGACCTTATTTTTACTACTTCATGTGTTATATAGGTTGTGAACCCTTTGACAAAATTTGCCTTAACATTGTTACCCGTTGCACTGAGCATTGAGGAACTCTTGCCTTCATCAAAGCCTAGATGTTATTTCGTGTCAGCGCTTGTCAGAACAGCTTTGTTAATGTCATGTTTGGTTGTGGCCCTAACTGTTCCATATTTTGGTAAGTACTTAACGTTAGATGTGTTTTTGTTGACTTTGGGGGGGGGGGGGTAATTGCCTCTCTTTTATATCCTTTTTTTTTTTTTGTTTTTGGTAATAATTTGGGGCTAAGAAATGGGCATGGGAAAAAGGGCCCACACAAGGAAAACTAAAACCCTTTAGGTTTAAAATGCGAAACTTGGATAGCTCTAGAAATCTTGGCAACCGAAGTGAGTGAATTAAACAGACATAGGCACAAAAAGCCTTGCATATTGCATGACTTAATATAAAACTTTACCATACTAAAAATTTTTAAACTGGCAGATGCTGTAATGAACTTTCTCACAATTTCCTCTCACACCTTGTATATATGGCACAATTTGTTTTTAATTGACACCACCCATTTAAAATGGATGGGGACTGCTTCTAAATTATTTAGGCCATGTGAGCAGGATGTAAGAGTGAGGAGTTGATTTTCTAGCTCGCACTAATTCTTTTAAACTAATGCTTAAAAACCAAGGCTGAAGTTAGAGAAAAAGCATTGGAGGGGTTGAAATATAATTTGGTAGGGATTTTTATGACTTTTCCTTCTTTTTTTTTGGGGGCGGGGGATGAATTTTCTTTAAAAAATTATGAAAAGCATAAGGAAAATTGTTAAATTTTCCAATCTTTCCCCAAAATCATAACTACCTTCACCATTGCTTAAAATTAACTTATTGAGACTTTGATCAAAATTTAACTGAATCAAAACTTAGAAGTGAATATAATCCTAACAAGAAATTAACATTACAATGTGGCTAGTCAATTATTTTGTTGGTCCTAGTCCCTTAATTTGAGAAAAACTCTAACACAATAAACTTGAGGAGCAAGAAAAACATCCATTGAGCATATATTTTAGTAATTTGCTGCTCTTTCAATTTGAATGCAGGTTCTGTGATGGCATTGATCGGTTCGTTTTTGGCAATGCTAGTTGTAAGTTCCCACATTCTACATATTTCTCTCATGAATCTCATAAGAACATCATTATTTATATTATCATGATTCACATATTTCCATTACAGGCACTTGTTTATCCATGCGCATGTTATCTCAAGATATACACAGGCAGATTATCAAAAATGCAGGTAGAAAAACTCTTCTGTGCATCATTATTAAACACGGAAATCTATTCATACACTTCATTTTGAGAAAAACTTCTAGTGCTATATTAAAATTGAAAATTCGGTGCTACTTCCATAGAAAGCTAGCCAATTATATTACTTTTCAATTCAGTATTCTGATCTAATAGAAAATCATCTATTTTTGGCAGAAAATCAGTTGTTTTTGAGAAAATCAGATTGTTAAGTTAGAAAAATATTACACTTAACAATATTTGTATGGTAGTAGCATTGAGTTTTCAGTACTAATGTAGCATTAGAAGTGTTTTTTCCTTGGTTACCCGTTGATGAATGAAATCTTGTGTATTTTACAGATTACAAGTTGTGTTTTGATCATTGTTACGGGGGCGGTCTGCTCTATTATTGGCACATGCTCTGCATTTATGAGATTAATCGCAGAAGGAGACTGATTAAAAGAAATGGGTTCTGCCTTTTGCATACCTTCTTACTTGGGGTTTCAAATGAAAATGATATCCAAGTGTTTTCGCCAAAGTCTGCATCTGTAGCAGGGAAATATGAGATCAGCCCGGGAAAAGGAAACTTGTTTGTGCTATTTGCTTGGCTTAGCATCTAATTACATGAAGTTTCCTAGAAAAAAAAATCCAAAAATATTTGGGAAGCTATCAAAATTTTAACGATGTAGAATTTCTTTTCTCCTAATATAGACTAGCTAAAGATATTTTACTCATATTCTTCCTTTGAAGGATGATGTTTTGATGGGAGAGACCTTGATGTACTACTGAATTTAAGTGTATAGATGAAAGAAGTGAAGGAAATCTAATAATTTAGATTAGTGGTACAATGGTGCAACAATGTAACATAATCATCCCTTGTTTTGATTTCTAGGAAGGGAGTATCTTCAGTTTTTTATTTACCTACATTTTGATAGGTCTTCTAGCTGTTGTAATTAGGATTAAAAAAATAAAAGAAAAAGAAGACAAGCAAGTATTCTGATGATGAAAAGTTCCGAGAAGTTTCAAAAAGTAATGGACATGAAATAGCAGAATAAAAAATTTTCACTCTAAATATCAGGTTTTATATAACATCTAATTTTAAAATTTTTGAGGAGCATGGAGTCAATCTAAAATTATTATATATATAAAAATGAAGATATTAAAATTTGGTCCAGACTGCAATGCCCTAGTTTTGTTCATAGGTGATTCACCCTGGACAGATGGGCCAATAAAATGATGACATGTGACAAGATTGATGCTGATCTTCAAGTCTTCCAACGTTTTGCTTAAATTTGCTAATTCGTCCTTAAATTTTCCTTTTTTTAGACTTGTTGCCTTAATGTAAATAATAAAATACTATATCATAAAATATTATTTTTAATTCCTCCTCTGATTTCACAAGTTCCTTGAGCTGGGGCTTCTTCCTCTTTTCCGTCTATGTCTCTGCACCCAGTAGCGGCGAAGAACTCCTTCTAAAGCTCTCATCATCGACGTCGTTATTGCCCTCCACAAGCTCCATCTGAAACCTTCATCCATGAAGTGGAGCTTACTACCATGAATTGACTGATCTCTGTGAGAGCTTTGCAAGAATAAGGGCTTAGAGTGGGGAAGAGTAGAAATTCCTAAATTCTTTCTTGTGAAAGTTCCGTCAATTAGATTGCCCTTGGGGTTGGTTGGAAAAGAAATTAGCTTCAAAAACCGGAGAGTTTGAAGCTGGTGTTGAGACTTTGATAGAAATCCTAGATTCTATTGGTTTTAGTGATTGGGGGGGGGGGGAGAAATAGAGGAAATAGATGTTTTTTTTATCATTATATATGGGCAACTCTAAGCGCTGTGTGCCAGCAATAGTGCGAGCGACAAGAAATACGCAAGAAACAGCATTGAAAAGATGACAAGCTTTAGTAGAGACGCCATGGAAACTCAAATTGCTTTTGCTGCCAGCAATAGTGCGAGCGACAAGAAAAACACAACAGAAGGCTAGCCATCAAATATCATACTTCCATGCTGCTTGTCTGAAATGGCATCGAGGGCAACCGTTTTAGGTGAAGTTTGTCATCAGTGTTAAGTACAGAGAAATAGGGAGAGATGGAAATGAAGACGGGTTCGAGAGAAGTGTGTCGAACAAAAGGAAATGATATTATTTACATTGCAACAACAAATAGAAAAAAAATTGTTGAAGGACAATTTAGCAAATTCAATGAGAAATTTGCACTACACCTGAAGGCAGGATGAAAAGAGAGACGTGTCACTATTCGATTCTGCCATGTGCCCAAGATGGGTTATCTATAAACAGTATTAGGGCATTGTAGTCTAATTCTAAAATTTTTGAAATGTTTGGAAAGTAGAAATCAATAAAAAAATTTGTGGGTCTTGATTCCCGCTTGCTTCTGTCTTGTCAGTGTTATAGAAAAACGGCTCCAAAGACTTTGTTTCTAAAGGTCTCTTAAATGTTGTCTCTTCTGTCAAAATTCATCATTGGACGTTTTTAAGAGAGATTTACACTTATTGAATTGTGGATTGTCTCATTTTCTACGTCTCTCATATATCTGTTTAATCAAACTCTACCAGAGGATTTACACTATACGGCTAATGTTTGATGAGTCCGATTAATCTTTCATGGATCGTTCCATACAAATATAACAATTGTTGAAAAGTACAAAATTTAACCAGTTCTTTAGTATATTCCAAGTAACGGTTCAAAATCTAGTTCAGTTTGGTCTATTGGTCCAATTAGGACTGGCATATTTTCTAAATTGGATCATACCCTAAATTTGTTTTAATGGCTTGTCTAAATTGGATTGGTGGAATTTGGGAAGAACACAAAAAATAAGTGAGAACTAGTCACATGTTAACAGATTTGAAACGGGTTATGAATACTGCTTTTAGGTGCTCGTTATAATATTTTGGAGTTTCAAAATTGGAAGTGATATGGCAAATTTTGAAATTATTTAATCACAACTATTTTTTTTTTAATGAATGTGATAAAAAAATTTTAATATAACAATATCTAAAATCATTATATTTGCCCAAACTTTAAAACCCTGCAATATCATAGAATTTACCTCACTTTCATATTAAAAACTGAACGTAATGAGCAAAAGGTATTGTTCCCACACGCTCTTACAACTTAAGGATGCTTGTGTGTCACTAAACAAAAAATACTTCCTAGTAAGTTTATGGTAAAGATTATATATAATATAATTATTGTATTATTATCTACATATGTATTTAAATATTACATTACTACATTATTATATATACATGCCACATATAAAATATTTATATATATATAACTAAAAATCATGACAT
This sequence comes from Sindora glabra, assembly GCA_020226215.1. Taxonomy (NCBI): domain Eukaryota; kingdom Viridiplantae; phylum Streptophyta; class Magnoliopsida; order Fabales; family Fabaceae; genus Sindora; species Sindora glabra. Next base: position 4,122,289 of record CM035235.1, read on the forward strand.
AATTCAATATTTAAATTAAATTCAAAAACATGAATACTTCATGTGCTAAGAATCCAAAATTTACGAGAATCAAATTATTGTAATTAATATTAACCAAAGACTTGAAATTAATTTTTTTCAATTTTGATTCATAAATTTCATTTGCTTTACATAATTATAAATTTATTTTTATTTCTTATTTTTAATGTTACATATATGTATATATATAAATATGTCAATCAATTGTATCATTGATTTAATCAGTCCAACCTTAATGGAATTATTTTCTCAGGCGAATGATTGAGCTGGATTTTAAAATATTAGTTAAAACCTTTAGGCTATATGCTCTCCATTGTAGGCTAAAATTTTGCCCTTTCACTTATGGCACCGTGCACTTGTGGGAGAAGTATTTACAACATTGTTTAGAGTTAGGATTGGGTTGATCTTATATAAATATTAATTTATTTTTGCATAGCTCAAACTCAATCTAAATATTTTTCTTATTTTATGTTTTAACTTGGCCCTTTTGAAAAGGGATATCTAAGCTTTGTCTGATTTTAAAATTGTAATATATATTATAATTAAATTCTATAAATATGTAAAAAATACTTATATTTGCACATATATTATATCTCATACATATAATAATAAAATCATTGAAAAATTATTATATACATATACTAATTTCTTATGATTGAAATTTATGCCATATAATATATTTTAAATATTTAATATATAAATATAAAATCGAACTAAACCTAATTTCAAATATATAAGTTCAAGCCCAACTTATTTATAAAATAGGGTCTATAATTTTGCTCAAATCTAAGCTTTGAACTTAATTTCTTAATCCAAATCTTATTTATTTTAAGTTAGGTTCAAGTCACATTGGCCCACCCTAATTTATATTTTATTATTCATTATTCATTTTCTCGATTAATTATAGAAATGTTTATTCATCTTATGGATTAAGTACAAGTCAAGATAATTTAATTCAAACGACTTGACTTGATCTCATTAATTTTTCTTCTATCACATTTAATAATATTTATATATTTATTAGTTTAATTTTAATTTTTGAATAAAACTCTTTAAACAATTAGTTGTTAACTATTTATTTATTTAAAAAATAATAAATAACTATTATTATTTCTTTCATTCAAATCCATTTAAGGATAGGCTTAAACGTTGAAAAAGAAAATGTTCTCTCTGTCTCTCTCTCTCGTTTCAGGCATAAGCTTATTAATTAATATATCAACGTGTGAATTCACTTAAAACCTTTTACGTTTAATCAAACTTTTAAAACAGATATATGAATAATTGCGGCTAATTACAAACATTACCACTCTTCAATCATCAACTAGTCTTGATGAATCAAACCCTGCTAATATGTGACTATTTAGTTATTCTAAGCATTAACCGTAAGAGCTAACACTACTGTAGAAATACATTTTAATGGGGGTTGTTCTACACAGGCATCGTTGTATGATAAATAATTCCATATTGGTTTTTTAATTGACAAAGAAAAATAAAATAATGTTGATTTCCATAAGTATAAAATTGTCATCGTTTCTTCGTAGGAATACTATATGAAGAATTTTATTATAAAATAACGTCAATTTCTATAAACAATCAATGTTGCATTTTATATATCACTTCAGTTGATAAAAATTATTGATATGGCATGTCATTCCCCTTATTCCACCTAAAACTCTAATAAACCCTAACCTACTACCATCCTCTTGTCCTTTCTATTTCTCACATCCTCACTAATTAATATTTCCATCCTAATTTCAAAATTTTAAAGAAAAAAATTTGAAAATAGTGAAAAATTGCCTCAATTAGAGATAATTATGTCATAGTGAGTACTTGTTCCTCAATATATGAGGTTAGCACTCTCTAAAAGATCACATCTAATACCTATAAATGCAGTGAATAAAATTCATTAAAAATTCATATATTTACATTGAATGCTAAAAAAAGATGAATGAAATTGAGTCTCTTACCTATACAAATTTGTAAAACCTAAATCAAAGTGAAAAGATAACAAAATATGGTCAATCATGAAATCAAAAAATAAATTACAAGAAAAAATACAAATATAAAATAAATATTTATATTTATATTTTATATTTTTCTACTAAATGCTAAGCATCACATATTTAGCCACAGGCTAGCAAAATTTTAATCTTGCAAAATAATTAGTGATAAAAAATGTAAAATTGAAAAGAATCACTTTAAGGTCAAAAGGAAAGCATACTTTGTTAAAAAGAAAATCATTTTAGGGTTGAAAGAGTTTTATAATGAAATTTGCAAATAATATTTTAACTTTACTCTTTATATTTTTATCTTACATCGTTATTTTCATAATGTTTTAAGTTTGCATGTCAGTTATTAAAAACATAATGTATATAATAAAATAACATAATTTAACTATAGAATTTTAAATGTTGATTATAAAAATCAATGTCATAAACTAAAATATTTTACGTTTCTGTCATATTTCAAATAAAAATTGTATAACTTTACAAATCGATAGCATTAAAATTGTCTTCTTATAACAAATTGAAAAATCTAACAAATTAAAAATACAAAAAGTTTTAGTTAAGGTTAATGAAAGTTTAACAAATGATAAAAAACTATAAACTATAAATTTTTACTTAAAAAATTATTGCACAAAAAGGGCACAAAGTGGGATATATCTTTTTGTATTTTCTTTATATTACTTGAGAGATTTTAAATTAGAGGATTTAAAAGGAATTAAATTGATGATAAATTATAATGAGAAGAAGTAAAATACCCATTTTTGTAATGAACTCAAGCTTTCTAGTGCAAAAATGATCGTTTTACTTCTTTTTACTATAATTTTTTATTATTTTTCTCATTTTTACATTTTCTCCCTAATTATATTTTTTTACATGGAACGTGAACAATAAAGACATTTTTGAAGGATTTAATGGTTACTAACTGATGATAAATTATAGTAAAAAGGAAAGGCAATATAACCAATATTGCAATAAACTCAAAAGGTCAAACTATCCAATGCAAAAATGACTATACTACTTTTTCTATTACAATTTTCCATTAGTTTGCACATCATTGATAAGACATCATCTAAATGTTTTAAATGGAAAGTGCGAATGAAGTCTATAAACATTATGAAGAGATTTAGATGTTAGTCATTAACTAAAATTGACATATTATATTTGCACATATATTATTTTTTGTATATATAATAATAAAATCATTAAAAAATTATTATATACATATATTAATTTCTTATGATTAAAATTTAGTTATAAAATATATTTTAAATATATAATATAATAAAATATTTAATATATAAATATAAAATCAAACCAAATTTGATTTCAAATATACAAGTTCAAGCCCAACTTATTTATAAAATAGGATCTACAATTTTGCTCAAATCCAAGCTTTGAGCCTAATTTCTTAACCCAAATCCTATTTATTTTAAGTTAGGTTTGGGCCATATAGGCCCATCCTAACTTATATTTTATTATTCATTATTCATTTTCTTAATTAATTGTAGAAAAGTTTATTCATCATTAAGTATAAGTTAAGTTAATTTAATTCAAATGATTTGACTTGATCTCATTAATTTTTCTTCTATCACATTTAATAATATTTATTATTATAAAAATAGAAAATACTTAAGAAATAATTAAAAAAATATATGAAAGAGATGAAGGAGAATTATAAAGAGGAAAAAATATCTGATTTAACTATATTTGGAATGATTTATATAACCCATATTTATAAAACAAATTGATCAAACATTATAATTTCATAATGATAATTCATAAATAGAATTGAAACCTAATAATTGATTATAATAAGAATGTAATGTTTAATTTAATGATGGATCATAATTAAGAGTATAACATTTGACTTATAGACATCCACATTTAATAAATTCAATAATTATTTATAATACTCCTCCTTGGATATTCATATATTGTTTAATAGGATACTGCCCTTTACTAAGAAAAATCTAGTGGGTTAAAAACTATAGCGAAGGAAAAAAGAGTATAATGCATATTAACTCCCTCTCATGATGACATTAACTAAAATCTTTAAGTTGAAGAATTCTAATATTCTAGACTAACTTTTTAAATACAGTAGTAGGAAGTGTCTTAATAAATAAATCTATTAGATTATCACTTGAATGGATTTGTTGAACATTCATATCACCATTCCTTTGAAGATCATGAGTGAAAAAGAGTTCTGGTAAATTATGTTTTGTTCTATTTCTTTTAATGTACCTTTCTTTCAATTAAGTGATACAGGCAGTATTATTTTCATATAAGATAGTAAGGATTGTTTTTCCTCAATTAAGTGATACAGACAACATTATTTTCATATAAGATAGTTAGGGTTGTTTTTCCAAAAGATAAACCACAAGTCTCTTGTATGTGTTGAATCATAGATTTCAACCAAATACATTCCCTATTTGCCTTATGTATTGCTAAAATTTCTACATGATTAGATAATGTGATTACTATAGTTTGTTTCATAAACTGCCATGAAATAGTTGTGCCTCCATATGTAAACAAATAACTTATTTGTGATTGACCATTATAAGGGTTAGATAGATATCCTGCATTTACATAACCAATTAAGTCTAACTTGGGTACATTCTTATAAAACAAACACATATCTATTGTACCTTTAACATAACAAAATACATGCTTAACTCCATTCTAATGACTTTGTGTAGGTGAAAAACTATATCTTGCTAATAAATTAGTAGCAAATGATATATTAAGTCGTGAATGACTAACAGGATACATTAATGCTCCAATTGCACTAAGATATGATTCTTCAGGACCAAGTAGTTCTTCATTTTTTTTAAGGTTTAAAAGGATCTTTGTTCATGTCTAGTGACCTTACAACTATTGGGGTGTATAATGAATGTGATTTGTCCATATCAAACTTATTTAGCACCTTTGCTATATAAGCTTTTTGATGTATAAAAATTTCATTCTTTAAGTGTTCAATTTGTAATCTAAGATAAAGTTTTGTTTTACCTAGATCATTCATTTCAAATTCTTTCTTTAAATAATTTATAACTTTTGAAAGCTCTTTAGGAGTTCCAATAATATTTAAGTCATTGACATAAATAACAATTGTGGCAAACTCATTCCTAGATATTTTTATAAAAAATACATGGACAAATAAGGTCACTTTGTATCCTTTCTTTAATAAATATTTACTGAGGCAATTATACTACATGCGTCTAGATTATTTCAATCCATAGAGAGATTTATTCAATTTGATTGAGCAATTTTCTTGAGAATCTGATTGTATGCTACAGGCAAATTAAAACCTTCAAATAGTTTCACATAGATATCATTATAAGGTCATTTTGTACCCTTTCTTTAATTAATATTCATTAAGGCAATTATGCCACATGTGTCTAGATTGTTTCAATCCATAAAGAGATATTTCAATTTGATTAAGCAATTTCCTTGAGAATCTGAATTGCATGCTACAGGTAAATTAAAACTTTTAAAGAGTTTCATATAAATATCATTATTAAGTAAACCATACAAATAGTCTATAATAATGTCTATTAGATGTAAATCGAGTCTTTTATGCACTACTAAATTAATTAAATACCAAAAAATAGTTACATTCACCATAAGTGAGTATGTCTTTTCATAATCAATTCCAGGTTTTTGCAAAAATCCTTAAGCAACAAGTCGTGCTTTATATCTTATAATTTCACTATTCTCATTTTGTTTTGGTATAAAAACCTATTTGTATCCAATTAGCCTTACACTTTTTGGTGTACAGACTATGGGTCTAAAAATTTTTCGTTTTGCAAAAAAGTTTAATTTTGACTTGATTGCATCTTTCTATTTTAACTAGTTATCTTTTTGTATGCATTCCTTAACAGACTTTAGTTCATGATTCTTATTATCATTTCTTATATCACGCATAGTATTATATGCAAAGACATTGTCAATGTTGACTTTATTTTAGTTTCATCATATTCGATTTATAATATAATTTGTTAAGATCTCTTTTACTAATTTCAAGTACTTGAGTTTCTTCTGGAAATGAAATAGTAATTTTATATAGGGACTCTTTTGGAGTTATCATATTCACATCCTTAATTTGGCCATCTATGTTCTTATTTCTTTTCTTTTTCGAGGATTTTTATCTTTGAAATCAATAGGTCTACCAAGCTTCATATATTTATTAGACTTATTTGTAATAGTAGATTGTCCAACAGGGACATTAGCTTTAATTGGAATATTAGTAGTTGGTATATGTGAGTTGATCACTTTCTTTTAGTCAATGAATGTGTCTAATAATTTATTAGCTAAACCTTGCAAATGAATTATCTTTTAAACTTTTAATTCACATTATTTTGTACAAGGATCAAGATAAGATAATGATAATTCATTCTAACCAATTTCCTTTTTCAACTGCTTATTTTCTTCCCTTAATGTTGAAAAAATTAATTTATCAAAATGACAATCGATAAATCTACCCATGAATAAGTCCTCTGTTGATGGTTCACAATATTTTATTATAAATGAAGGTTCATATCCAATATATATTCCCAACCTTCATTGAGGACCTAACTTAATACATTGTGGTGGAGTAATTGGAATATATATTGCATATCTAAAAATCCTTAGATGGAAAATATTAGGTTCCTTACCAAAAACTAATTGTAAAATGGAAGACTTATGATAACTTATTAGTTCGATGCAAATTAGTACTACAACATGCAAAATTGCATGTCCTTAAGTAAAAATTGAAAGTTTTGATTTCATAAGTAATGGGCCTTCTAATTAATTTGAGATGCTTAATAAATGATTTTATAAGACCATTTTATGTATAGACATGTGCTATAAGATGTTCAATATCAATTTCAATAGACATATAATAATAATTGAAAGATTGAGAAGTAAATTCACCAGTATTGTCAAGTTATGTTTTCTTAATCAGATAATTAGGAAAATGTGCTTGCAGTCGAATCAATTGAGCAAGTAATCTTACAAATGCTAGATTACTAGATGATAATACAGACACATGTGACCATCTAATTAATGTATTAATTAAAATCATAAAATATCTAAATGGTCCTTATAATGGGTAAATTAATCCATAAATATCACCTTGTATACATTCTAAAAATGTAAGAGATTCACTCTCAATTTTTGCTGGTGATGGTTAAATAATCAACTTTCCTTGAGATCAAGTAGCACATGAAAATTTTTTAAATTAAAGAATCTGTTAGCTTTTCAATGAACGTCTACATGAATTTTCAATTATTTTTTGCATCAAGGATGGCTTAACTGATCATGCCAAATAATAAAATCATCATATTATATAAATTCTAGTTTACAATAATATGTGTTTCAATTGTACTAATATATGTGTAGTACAAACCAAATGAAAATATAGGTAATTTTTTAAGTATGCATTTGTCAGCTGAGATTATACTAGTGATATAAAGATATTCAATATTTCCTTCATTTGTTATCTTGATATGATGTCCATTTTGATGGATATCTTTAAAACTTAATAAGTTTCTATGAGACGTAATAGAATATAATATATTATCAATATGTAATTTTGTTCCTCAAAATAACAAAATATTAGTTCTTTTATACTCTTCAATTAAATTTGTATTACCAAATATAGTACTAATATTGACTTCTTGCATTTTCAAATATGAGAAACACTTCTTATTCTTAAATATAGAGTATGTTGTTGCACTATTTACAAGACATGCATCTTCATTATTGATTGTAGATTTATCTAGGGAAGCATCTATATTCTTTATTGACATAAAATACATAACATTAAATGTTTAATGTTAATATAAGGAAATTAAAGTTAGTATAAGAAATGCTACAAATATAACAATAACTTTTATGGAAATAACATTAAAAGTAAAAATATAATTGTAATAAAAGAAATTATTTTTGCACACTTCCATTTTTAATCAAATAATCAATTATACCTTTAGGATGAGAGAAGAAGTCCGCAATATTAAAATAAGTTATACATATATGGCCTTCATTAGAATTATCATCTTTGTAAACAAAATTTATCTCTATATTTTTCCCTTTAAGTGATTCTTGGTAAAGGTCAATAAGATGCTATAGTGTACGACATGTGCGAGACTAATGATCTTTGCCACCACAACAATAGCATATGCTTTTAATATGGTTGTTAGTTTGCCCACCTTTTTCTTTATCATTCTTTTCTTCATTTTTCCACTTCTGATAAGAATTTAAGTTCTTAATATAAGAAACATGATCACAACCATGTTTACAACCATAAGTTTTGTTAATAAGTAAAATGATTGTATGTTGCTACATTTACTTTAAGGAATGGAGTAGAGCTAGTTGGATAAGACTTATGATTTTTCATCAAAAGTTTATTATTTTATTTAGCCACAAGGAGATAAGAAATTAACTTAAAACATTTCTTGAAATCTTTTTTCTCAATATTGCTACTACAAGAGTAAATTGGATGCATAGAAAGTGAAGTTTTTTTTTTAACATATCTCCATCAATGACTTTTTTTCACACAATTTCAGTTGACAATTGATTCTAAACATTGTAAAGTTATATTTACACAATTTTTGTAATTTTCTAGTGATCATATATTTCTTTTAAATTATTCCAAGGAATAAGTTGAACTTTTACTGTGAGGTATTCAATTTTTAATCCTTTAATTTTCTTGTAATATCAAGAGTTACAAATTCAAGATTCGTAAGATTTGCCATAATACTATCATAAATATATAAAAATAAATGAGAAAATTTTTAATATAACAAAGATTGAATATTGAAGAAAATTATTAATTAACATATTATTCATACCATTATTAATCCACTGCTAATCTTTTATTTCATTATCAATCTATATGGTAATCAAATATTGTAAAAATTATCAAATTTATAAAAGGTATATTTCAAATTATATTAAAAGTGAATGAAATGAGAAAAATATGTTAATTATATATCTTTATTAAATATATGTATATTTATATATCGCTTGCTTCTGGATAATTCTTTTCCTTTTTTCAAATTTAATTTTTTGAATGTTCATGTTTATCTTTGTGCAAAACCAAAACTTATAATGCAAGTAAATTTATGACTATATTAACATAACGTATATTATTATTTCATATAGCAAATTTTCAATTACGAGAGAATAACATAATCAAATGTTTACCACATATCCATAATTGCATATCATATATATATATATATATATATATACTCACACATTTTATCAACATGCACTTCAAAAATAGATTTAAAAATTTTACCCATTTAGCATTTAGGAATAAATTCTCAGTTTAATTCATTATTTATTTCTATTGGTATTTCTGCACATTGTATTCAATATTTCATAATTATTGTTTTTTCAAGTAAAATTAGTAAAATGTAAAAAACTAGTATAGAAATAAAAAATCAAAGCATGAATAAAATAAGGAATAAAAAATGAGATAAGAAAGAAGAATTACTCTATTAGTACAAAGTAACAAGATTAAGTAAAATAATTTATATATGAAAAAAATTACCTTAATTGATCACAGCCTTGTGTTGATAACATGTTATAAAAATAGTAAACACTTAAAAAATAATAAAAGAAAGATAGGAAAAAGATGAAAGAGAATTATAAAGAGGAGAAAAATATTTGATTCAATTGTATCTAAAATAATTTATATAACCTATATTTATAGGACAAATCGATCAAACATTATAATTTCATAATGATGATTCTTAAATAGAATTGAAACTTAGTAATTGACTATAATAAGAATGTGACGTTTAATCTAGTAATAGATCATAATTAGAAATATAACATTTGGCCTAAGGGCATCCACATTTAATAAACTAAATAATTATTCATAACATTTATATATTTATTAGTTTATTTTTAATTTTTGAATAGAACTCTTTAAAAAATCAATTGTTTACTATTTATTTATTTAGAAAGTAATAAGTACCTATTATTATTTCTTTCATTTAAATCCATTTAAGGATAGGTTTAAACGAAGAAAAAGAAAATGTTCTCTCTCTCTCTTTCTCTTTTTGTTTCAAGCATGAGCTTATTAATTAATATATCAACGTGTGAATTCACTTAAAACCTTTTAGGTTTAATCAAACTTTTAAAATAGATATATGAATAACTGTGGCTAATTACAAACATTACCATTCATTAATCATTAACTAGTCTTGATGAATCAAACCTTGCTAATATGTGACTATTTAGTAATTCTGAGCATTAATGGTAAAAGCTAACACTACTGTAGAAGTACATTTTAATGACGGTTGTTCTATATAGGCATTGTTGTATGATAAATAATTCCATATTGGTTTTTTAATTGATATACAAAAATAAAATAATATTAGTTTCCATAAGTATAAAATTGTTATCTATTCTTTGTAGGAATATTATACAAAGAATTTTATCATAAAATAATGTTACTTTCTATAAACAATTGATGTTGTATTTTTTATATCACTTTAGTTGATAAAAATTACTAATATAGCATGTCATTCCACCTACCTCACCCAAAACCCTAATGAACCTTCACATATTGCCATCCTTTTGTCCCTTCTGTTTCTCACACCCTAAGCAGACTAATATTTCCATCCTAATTTCAAAATTTTAAAGTAAAAAAGTTTTAAAATGGTAAAAAAATTACCTTAATCAAAGATGGCTATCATAATAAGTACTTATTGCTTAATTTATAAGGTTAGCACTTTCTAAAAAATCACATCCAATACCTATAAATGTAGTGAATAAAATTCATTAAAATTTCATATATTTACATTGAATGCCAAAAAAAGATGAATGAAATTGAGTCTTTTACCTATACAAACTTGTAAAAGCTAAATCAAAGTGAAAAGACAATAAAATATGATCGATTATGAAATTAGAAAATAAATTACAAGAATAAATATAAATATAAAATAAATTCTTATATTTATATTCTATGTTTTTCTAGTGAATGCTAAGCATCACATATTTAGCCACAGGCTAGCAAAATTTTAATTTTACAAAATAATTAGTGAGCATAAATATAAAACTAAAAAGAATCACTTTAAGGTTGGAAGGAAAGCATACTTTGTCAAAAAAAATCATTTTAAGGTTGGAAGAGCTTTATAATAAAATTTACAAATAACATCATGACTTCATTTTTTTTATTTTTATCTTATGCCCTTGCTTTCGTAGTCTTTTAAGTTTGCATGTCAGTTATTAAAAAAAATGTATATAATAAAATGACATAATTCAACTATAGAATTTTAAATGTTGATTATTAAATAAAAATCAATGCCATAAACTAAAATGTTTTACTTTTCCATTATATTTCAAACAAAAACTTTATAACTTTACAAATCGATAGCATTAAAATTGTTTTCTTGTAACAGATTGAAAATTCTAATAAATGAGATACACAAAAAGTTTTAGTTAAGGTTAATGAAAATTTAACAAATGATTAAAAATTATAAACTATAAATTTTTACTTAAAAAATTATTGTACAAAAAGGATATAAAGTGGGACATATCTTTTTACATGTCCTTTATATTGCTTGAGAACTTTTAAATTAGAAAATTTAAAGGGAATTAAAGTGATGATAAATCATAATGAGAAAAAGAAAAATACCTATTTTTGCAATAAATTCAAGCTTTCTAGTGCAAAAATGATCATTTTACTTCTTTTCACTATAATTTCTTATTAATTTTTGCATTTTCTCCCTAAGTATGCTTTTTAACATGGAACATGAACAATAAAGACAATTTTGGAGGATTTGATGGTTACCAAATGATGATAAATTATATTAAAAAAAAGCAATATAACTAATATTGCAATAAACTTAAAAGGTTAATGCAAAAATGACCATACTACTTCTTCTATTACAATTTTCCCTTAGTTTGCACATCATTGATAAGACATCATCTAAATGTTTCAAATGGAAAATGCGAATGAAATCTATAAGCATTATGAAGAGATTTAGATGTTAGTCATTAATTAAAACCAATATATTATGTATGTTTTACTCTATAAAGCTTAATTGTAGATATATCTTGAAACATTGTCATTTCTAGCAATTTTCTAATTCACATTACTAGTAAATGCTTAATATTTATGATCTATGTTTTCATCTCTTAATACAATGTACCTTACAAATGTCATCACTAGCATATTGGTAAATATTTATGACAAGTTAGATGCTTGTTTATGTACCTTGGATGTTAGTTATGATAAAAAAAATTGATGTGATATTTGCTCTAATTTTCCAAACTACATTAGTTTTAATAAATAATCGACAGTGTTTAGATAAAAAAATACTTCTACATCTTGGCATTTTTCTAACAAAAAACTATGCTAAATTATCAATAATCCCAAATATGATGTTGCACATTCTTATTTTGAAGGATAAGCATTTTGTTAACACTTAAGGGGATAAAATATTTATAATCGTGACCATTTTGAATACTTATAAAAGAAAAGTGATAATTAAAATTTTTTATTGATATATTATGTTATAAGGATCAAGAGACAAAATGATAAACATTGTTGGATTGATATCATTTTATCTTTTGATCCTTATAACTTAACCTATCATTGAATAAGCTCAATCATCACTTTTCTTCAATAAGTATTCGAAGTGGTCATAGTTATAAAGATTATGTTTCTCTAAGTATTAATAATAAGATGCCTATTCTTCAAAATAAGAATGTGTAACATTATATCTAGTAATTTTTCCAAGAAAAAAGTGATGATTTTCTTCATAGCATAAGAAAAAAATATGGTTCCTTATTTTCATGTCCATTACAACTAATTTTATCTTTATGATCATTATTAGTGTTTATAAAAATGCATGCTCTTTGTTACTGCCAATACCCTCAAATTTACTCCATTGAGTTAGGAATAAAGAAAAGAAATATTATTGTTTTTATCAATTTTAAAATGGTAACTTAATACAAATTATAATCAAGGGAAGATGATCCAAGAAAAGTGATATGCATCTCCATAATTAATGGTCGAGTAGCATATTGTGTATTATCTCTTATAAAAAAAGGAAAAAAAAGAGTAAAAGAGAAAAAAAACTATAAAAGCAAAGAAATTCTGGAATGAAATTTTTAAATGAAAAATGAAGTGAAAGAAAAAGGAAATTACGAAAGCAATTTATTGGCAATACAAAACATTCTACATCAAGTATTAATAGATAACCAATCTCTTGATTCTATTGATATATTTTCTAAACGTCAATTATTTGAAAAACAAATGTTGCAATCATTCACCTAGTGCAGGTCAGAGTGCATTTTAAATTAATAGACAATTGAAATATAAATAATCTTTATAATTTCATATAACACCATAAATACAAACATTACTTTGTTATTTGGTTATATATAACCTTTAAATGTCAGTTTTCAATTGCAATTAATGTCCAAAATACTAATATTCTTTATAGTTTTAAAAAGATCATAAATATAAATATGAATTAATTGTTAATATTCCTTTAAATGTTAATTTAATGCAATTTTTTTTAAGAAAAGAAGGTTTTATAATGTTAACTTATTATTATAATTAATGTGGTAAGTTATGCTTATTTTCAACAAATGTCACTTTATTGTTATAGATGTTAAATTTTATTTTAATCAATATAAATGAGACAATGTTAAAGGATAAATCTATATAGGATAAATGAAATCCAATAATCTAAATTAATGGTGCATTGATATAAGTGATACACTATAATCATTACTTATGTCATAAGATTCGCTAATAATTTTAAGAGTGGCTAATTAATATTCCTAAGCATCGGGAATTCAAAGCAATGACGCCAATGACATGGAGGTGGTTGGCATAATTTAAAATTAAGGATATGCTATTTGACAAATAGCTAGTTACGTTAGCAATTTATGTAAGAATTGATTGTATTAATTAGTTTAATCGGTTAATAATATTAGTAATTTGAATAAAAATATTTAATATAATTAATTATTTATTATTATCTATTTATATAAAAATTAATATATAAGGATATGAGTATATTTTATAATTTATTTGAGTATATATTTTTACTTTAATAATATTTAAAATTTTATATATTATTTATAAAATTAAAGTTTCTTCTAAAAGAAATATTGTTGTAATTTATTGTTTATTGAATTATTCTGCAAAAACTGAATTATTTTATTTTAACAAAAAACATCTTAAGGTATCCATATCCACTTTTTATTACTTTATATCAAGTTCTTAAAATGCTATATATATATATATATATATATATATATATATATATATATATATATATATATATATATATATATATATATATTATAATGATTAGATTATTTTCATATGATATACATATATATCTTCTTCATCATTATATTTTTTAAAAGGAATATAATTTGATCAAAAATAGATATACTATTTATAATTTTTTGTATGTTAAATGATCAATTCTTTTTATTTAAGCGAAGTTGCAAAAATTAGACCAAATGATGAATTGAAAAAAAATTCTGTGTATGTATTTGTTATATATATATATACATGTAAAAATTATTGCTTCTAATTTTTACTTTTAATATAAAAAGAAATTATGGTCATTAAATAAACATATAACATAGTAATATTTATTTTATTATCACATATTAATTTTTTTATGTAAACTTAATTAATAAAAAATGAGTATTAATTTAATGGTTGAGCTCTTAATTGTATACTCTATGTTTTGGGGTTCAATTCTTCTATATGACAATTTAAGTAAAATAGTAAATATATATAAGCATACAATTTAAAATGTCATATAAAAAGGTTGAACTCCAAATCATAAGGTATACAACTAAGAGTTCAAATATTAAACCTTTAATCTTTTTTAATTATGGATTTTTATTTCATGCACTATTAGTGTAGTTACATTAGCAAAGCAGGATTATGCCACATATCCTATATATAACTATGACATGGTAAATTTTTCTACTTTTTAACAATTTTTAAAATTTTCAATTAAACATATTTTATATTTTCAATTTTTATTATTTTTTATATTTTAAATTTCATTTAGTAAACTAGAAAAAATTAATATTTTTTAAATTTGTTACTTATAAAAAAAGTGCAACAAGTCAGTAAATTTTTCTTTTAATTTTTCAAATTTTAATAAATTATCAATTAATTTTTCAAAATTTATGACTTATAAAGAATGTGAAATGCATCAATTTTTTCAATTTATCCTTCTTATTTTTTAAGATTTATATTTTGTGTTTTAATTAAAACCATAATTGTTGCATCTAATTATTGATTGGTGTAATTCTATGAAAATGCGGGAGTCTCATGTATTTGGATGATTAGATGCTAATAATTACAACTTTAATTAGTGGGTTCAAATTCTTTTATAAGGAATAAATTTTAAAAAATAATTAAGTGCTACAATTTATTAAAAATATAATTTTTAAAAAATTAAAATTTGAGCTAAGTAAAAAATTGATATAGTTGCACTATTTTTATTAGCAATGTTTTTTTTTTAAATTAATTCTTCACCATTTACTTAAAAATTTTAGAAAGATATGGCACAATATAAAAAAATGTGCTAAAATTACTAAAAAGTGCGTACATTCTATTTAAAATAACAAATTAAAATCAATATAATCCTCTTTACTATATATTTGTATGCGTGTATTAAAAAGTCTTTAATATTTAAAAATATATAATTAAGCACTCAAACATTATATATTGTGGGAAAATATCTCTTAAATAAGATTTTATTTATTTCATTGGAAAGTATTTTTAATAGAAAAATATTATTTACATATATATTAACAAATAAATTACATGTCACATATATTGATGATTAAAAAATGATATTTAAAATCATAATAATGGAAGAAAGTAAATTTTTTAACATATTTAATATTAAATAAATAAAATATCATCCATCGTCTTAATATTTTATAATTATATTTTACAAAATATGTTTTTGCACAAACTGATATATTTTACAAAAGATGGTTTTCATAAAAAGCAAGTTCTTGTGGGAAGTTAAACTACCTAAAAATTAAAAAAGTATTTAAAATTATTTGGTTGATACTAAGGAATTGACCTTTTTCAAAAAGTAATTTATTATATTTTATTTAATTCAACTTTAAACTTTATAGGAAATGTTATCAAAATTATCAATATACTCTTTAAATTTGTAATATAAAAATTAAGAAATACTGATAACTTTTAATTATCTTTAGTTATCCTTTTTTAATTATATTTCTAATCTTTTTTTCCATCATAATTTTTATAAATTAGAAAAATTGGCAGATGTCTTATATATTTCTTAAATTATCTCAATATAATTAAAATAGAATATAATTTAAATAAAAAAGTTAGTTAAATACTTAATAAGATAAACAATTAATTCTATCAATTTCATATAAAGCGGATAAGAAATATACAAAATATTAAAATAATAAATATAAGAAATATAAAATAATATAATAAATATATAATAAATAAATTTTTTCATAATTGTATATATATAATATTTAATATTTATTTAATATAATTTTATATAATACTCACTCTATTTATTATATTAATAGTTATATTTATATTTTATAATTACTAAAATTCTAGATTTGTGACATAATTGTACTTTTTTATTACCAATAACTTTTGAAAAAAAATCACTAATTACACGAAAATCTAAAAAAATGAAAATATAAAATACAAAAAAGAGAACATGAAACATCTAGTAGATAAATTAAATAAATTGTTACAAAATAGAAAAATAGATTATGTTTTGGAGATAGTTACATATAGGATATGTGATGTAATTCTATGCACCAATGGTGTGAATGGAATTATATCCACGATGTGTGAAATAAAAATTCCTTAATTATATGTGTAAAAATTTAATATATATTATAATATATTAATTTTTTGTAAATAACAAAGAATCATTTAAGTTGTTACTAATTAAGTTTATGTAATAGAATTAATATATATAGTAAAATAAATAGTTTTATGTTATATGATTATTTATTAAATTTAAATATTTTTGCATTAAAAATAAAAATTAGTAATATTAATTTATACTAATATAACACTTACATATACATTTTTTTTCAATTCATTCATTGGTCCAATTTTTAAAACACTATTAAAGAAAAAGAGATCATTTAGCATACAAATTATTATAAATAGTATAAACATTTTTGATCAAGTTACATTCTTCATAAGAAATATAAGGATAATATATATATAGTATGTTAAAAATTTAATGTAAAATAACACAAACGTGGATATAGACACTCTAATATATTTTTAAAAAAGTTAAGTAGTTATATTTCTTAAAGAATTTTTAACAAAAATAACAAAATATAGTAATTTATTTTTTGAAGAATAATTTAATAAAAATAAATTACAATAATATATGTTTAGAAGAAATTTCAATTTAATAAATAATATATAAAATTTGAAATATTATTAAAATAAAAGCATATACTCAAATAAATTATAAAATATACTCATATTCTTATATGTTATCTAACACATAAATAAATAATTTTATTAAATATATTTATTCAAATAATTAATATTACCAGCTAATTAAAATTAACCAATATAATTTACTATTAGCTAATAATAAATTGAATCATTTAGTTACTAATGTAATTTATTGATTGTCAAACAACGCCCATAACCCATACTACATGTATGTGATGTTAAAAATTTACTATTTACAAATATAAATATACAATTGCAAAATAAATATAATCAATTATATCTCAATAATTACATAATAAATTTTTATTATATATTATTTTTGTGTTAATAATAAAAAATAGGATCCATGCAAATGTGCAGGTTAGACACTGGTTATTAAATATAGATATTTAACATGTAACTTACTCTGTACACAAAGATAAGAAACAAAATTATTGAAGAATGTAACAGAGAATACAAAGTATTTAATGACTTTTAAACTTAAATTTCAAATATATTCAAGATATCAAAATCTTCTAAAAAAATGCTTAATGGATGTAGGTTTCCTACACTTTGTAATAAAGGGTGTGGGACCAGTAGCATGCTCCAGTTTTTTTGGGAAAAAATGTAGGTGAGAAAGTGGGCTAAGGGAGGGGGTAGCATTGTCACGATTTTTCTTTGATCAGTTGTATAGTTTCTTCATTAATAATGCATATATTCTTTAGTTTCGATACAAATAATTTTATTAAAAAAAAGAGAAAATTATGAAATCTCAAATACCTCCCATAAAGTTTACAGACAAACTTTCTTACCTCTAAAATAAATCTTGCATAAAATAAATATTTATAATTTAAAATTAATACAAAGAATTTATCTAACTTATTTATGATATTAAATAATACGATATATTTAATTTAATTTAAGCCCTTATCTAATTAAAATTTAAACTTAAATAAAGTGTAAAAAAAATCCTATGTTAAAAAAATAGAAATCTCAACACTATGATGACTTTCGATGATAATCATAAATGCTGAAATTTTTTACCATAGTATTCATTGGTAGTCCTAATCAACCTAGCTCTAGTAATGTGTAAGTAAATGGTGCTAATCACAAAAGTCCAACCTTAAACGACCTCACTTCCCAAAAAAGAAACCAAAAAGACAAAAGGTACAGAGAAACCACCTTTCATTTGAGTTAATGCTTTGCTGAGTAGGCTGTTGAGGAGGGGACCAACGAGATGTTACCCTTTCAAGACTCAGCCTTAAGAAACTGTCTTAATAAATTCAAGTGAAAACAATTTCAGATCTAGTCCAGGTTTTGGGTGGAATTTATCCGATTAAAACTTCATTTTAATTCCTCAAAACGTAGGTTTTTTTCATTTTCGTTTCTATTTGATTTTTATTAATTCAATCCTTCAGAAATTTATTTTTGCACAATCGAGTGATTGTTCCATCTATCTCGAGCCTTGTTAGCAAAAAGACATATTTTTATCTCTTAATTTTTATTAAAGTTTCATTCTTATTCCTGAGATTAAGCTCCTCTAATATAATATTAATATTAGAGAATAAAATAAGATATTAAGCATTTGATGATAAAATTAAAAAGAGGTATGTAGTTGTAAATTTAAAAAATTACTTTTTAATTTATTATTATTTATTAAATTTTAAATATTTAATTTTCTCATCAATAATTATAATGTCTTATTTATTCTCTAAAATGTATCTTACATTTTTGAGAAGTTCAATAAATTCTTATTCCTAAAATTTTATTTAAAACAAATTTATTATCATCTAACTTTCTAAAAACATACAGTGTTACTTAGTAAAGTTATTTACATGACAATCAATTTAACACTATATATGATTTACATAAATCATATTTCATATTCTTCTATTAAAATAGTATTTTTGATCTTCTAATATTTTGTTCTAAAATTTCCATTTGTTCCCTAAATATTATTTATTTGAGGCATATTTATCTTTTTTACAAGACACATCTTAAGTATCTGATATCTTACAAATTCATATATGTATGTATACATATACATATATATTACATTCTAAATTAAAATGATCTTCCTTGTTTAAGAATAATGATCAGTTTCTTTTATTTTCTGACCTCGAGAGAGCTTCTCTCAATCTCATCACAACTTTTCATGAGGTCAAACCATTGACTAACAAAATCAATTGTATATATTATATCAATTTGAAATGTTTTAAAAAAAAAGAAATAAACATAATTTAAAAGATAAAATATGTGTGCTTTCTTCTTATTTATTTAAAATAATTTTTAAATTTAAAAATACTAAAGAAAATGAATGGTGATTGATTGCTTACAAAGAGGAATTATGACTAAAATTCATTCAATAGATCCCTCATTAATGGCTTTACTTGTTAAATGCTTCCTCCATTTCTATTTATCTGTCGTCATTAATCGATTTTACATATATTAAGAAAGTAATTAAATTTATTTATTTTTAATAAACTTTACAAAATTATCCTTTATACATAAAATTCAAGATAGTTGAAAATAGAAAGAAAAATGAAAAAAATAAATGTAAGTTGACTAATAGTATAGAATAATAAAATATTTATTAATAAAAGAAAATGATAAATTTAAAAAAAATATTTAATATTTTATTGAAATTTTAAAACGACAGATAAAAAGGAACAAAAATCTTCTTTAAAAAGTGATAAATAAAAAGGAACGGAGGGAGTAATATTTAATTGTATACTTAATTTCACTCATTTATTTTTAATTCTGTCATCAATTCAATGGAAAGTATTGACATGGTATTCTGTTTTCCAAGTGCAAAAAAATTCAAACTGACCACCTTTGCACAATAATATAGATTGAGTTTAAATTTGACGCATAATGTATTATACAAATGACAAAAAAATATATCATTAAAAAATATAAGTAATTAGGAATTTTTAATCATAATTAAAAAAAGTTTAAACAATTTTTTTATTAATATTATAATAGATAAATTAGTGATAGTGTAAAATTAATTTATACTTAAATTTAAATCACATAGAAATCCTATTTTGCAATTGCAGAGTTTGTAGAAAGTGGCGGCTAGTAAGTAATAACATCAAAAGCTGTTAGGCTTGGTTTTTCTCGATTGAAATTAACAACAACCGACACAGCTAAAAGGATCCATGCAAACATGCAGGCTAGGCATTAGTTATTAAATATAGATATTTAATATGATTTACCTTTTAACTTGCTCTATATGATAAGATAAGAAACAAACTTGCTCAAAAATCAACTCTATAAAAAGATAAGAAACAAACTTGCTCAAAAATCAATTAGAAAATATAAATTATTTGATGACTTTTAACCTTAGATTTCAAATATATCCAAAATACCACAATCTTCTGAAAAATGCTCATCGTACATCCAAATTGGATGTTAAGTTTCCTACACTTTGTAATAAAGGGTATGGGACCTACAACATGGTCCAGTTTGTTTGGGTGAGAATGTAAGTGAGAAAGTGGGAATACGAGAGGGGTAGCATTATCAAAATCTTTCTTTGATTAGTTGTATATTTTCTTATTAATAATGTATATATTCTTTGTTTTTGATACAAATAAGGGTCGTTTGGTTTACAGCAAAAATGTGAGAAATTATATTTTTCAAGAAATAGAAAATTGTGAGTTATTTTGTTACTCACAAAACATAAAAAATTACTTCCCAAAAAATTATATTTCCCACAGAATATGATAAATAATTTACCTACTGTCCTTTAGATAACTTCTATTTTCTGGGAAATGCAATTTCTTTTATGTCAATCAAATAATATTGAAAATTTTCTGAGAAATTCACATAGAAAATAACTTTATAAGAAATTTAACTTTTCGTAGGAACTTATTTTCCATATAAACCAAACAATTCCTAATTTTACAAAAAAGTAAGAGAAAATTATGAAATCTTTAATACCTCCCATAAAGTTTACAAACAAACTCTTTTACCTCTAAAATATATTTTACATAAAATAAATATTTATGATTTAAAATTAATACAAAAGAACTTATCTAACTTATTCACAATATTAAATAATACGATATATTTAATTTAATTTAAGTATTTATCTAATTAAAATTTAAACTTAAATAAAATGTAGAAAAAATCCTATTTTTAAAAAATAAAAATCTCAACACTATGATCACTTTCGATGATAATCATAAATGCTGAAATTTTTTACCATAGTATTCATTAGTAGTCCTAATCAACCAAGCTCTAGCAGTGTGTGAGTAAATGGTGCTAATCACGAAAGTCCAACCTCAAACGACCTCACTTCTCAAAGAAGAAACCATAAGGAAAAAAGGTACAAAGAAACCACCTTTCAAAGACTTTATTATACCAAAGGAGAAGAAGAGATTATTTTTCTATTTGAGTTAATGCTTTGCCGAATGGGCTGTTGAGGAAGGGACAAACAGGATGTCAGCCTTTCAAGACTCAGCCTTAAAAAACCTGTCCTAATAAATTCAAGAGAAAACAATTTTAGATGTAATCCAGGTTTGGGTAGAATTTATCCGATTAAAACTTCATTTTAATTCCTCAAAACGTAGGTTTTTCATTTTCGTTTCTATTTAATTTTTATTAATTTGATCCTTCAGAAATTTATTTTTGCACAATCGAGTGATTGTTCCATCTATCTCGAGCCTTGTTAACAAAAAGACAAAATATAAAATATTTTTATCTCTTAATTTTTATTAAAGTTTCATTCTTATTCCTGAGATCAAGCTCCTCTAATATAATATTAATTTCGGAGAATAAAATAAGATATCAGAATATTTGATGATAAAATTAAAAAAAATATGTAGTTGTAAATTTAAAAAATTACTTTTTTAATTTATTGTTATTTATTAAATTTTAAACATTTGATTTTTTTCATCAATAATTATAATGTCTTATTTTATTCTCTAAAGTGTATTTTGCACCTTAAAAAACTTTGACCAATTTTTATTCATAAAATTTCATTTAAAACAAATTTATTATCATCTAACTTTTTAAAAACATACAATGTTACTTGCAAAGGATATTTACATGATGATCAATTTAATACTATATATGATTTACATAAATCATATTTCATATTGTTCTATTAAAGTAGTAGTTTTGATCTTCTAAATTTTTGTTGTAAAATTTTCATTTGTTCTCTAAATATTATTTATTTGAGGTATATTTGCCTTGTTTAACAAGACACATCTTAAGTATATGATATCTTACAAATTCATATATATATATAACATTCTAAATTAAAATGATGTTCCTTGTTCAAGAATAATAATCAGTTTCTTTTATTTTCTCACCGTGAGAGAGCTTCTCTCAATCTCATCACAAGTTTTCATGAGGTCAAACCATTTACTAACAAAATCAATTATATATATCATATCAATTTGAAATGTTTAAAAAAAGAAATAAATATAAATACAAAAGATAAAATATGTATGTTTTCTTCTTATTTATTTAAAATATTTTTTAATTTAAAAATACTAAAAAAAATGAATGGCGATTGATTGCTTACAAAAGAGGAATTATGACTAAAATTCATTCAATAGAATGACAGTAATTGTTCCCTCAGTGAGATCCCTTATTAATGGCTTCACCTGTTAAATAATATTTAATTGTATACTTAATTTCAATCATTTATTTTTAATTCTGTCATCAATTCAATGGAAAGTATTGATATGATACTCTATTTTCCATGCAAAAAAATTCAAACTGACCACCTTTGCTCTATAACATAGATTGAGTTTAAATTTAATTCATAATGTATTATACGAAAGAGAAAAAAATATATCATTAAAAAAATATGTAATTAGGAATTTTTAACCATAATAAAAAAATTTTAAACAATTTTTTTATTAATATTATAATAAATAAATAGACGATAATATAAAATTAATTTATACTTAAATTTAAATCACATAGAAATCCTATTTTGCAACTGCAGAGTTTGTAGAAAGTGGCGGCTAGTAAGTAATAACATCAAAAGCTGTTAGGCTTGGTTTTTCTCGATTGAAATTAACAACAACCGACACAGCTAACAGAATAATGTGCTTTGGCTTGATAACCAAGTATTAACGGTAGGAGATTGAAGTTTACCTTGCAACCAATTAACCTCCATCTAACCCAGTTTGTTATCATCTCTCCCTTTCCTCCCTCAAATTAACTCCAATTATTAAATATGTGACTTGTCAAAACGACCCCTAAAATAAACAATGTTATTTAGATTTCTTCTTTTTTTATTGGCTGTCTATTTTTGAGAAAATAGATATAATTTTTTTGTAGAGCCTCATAATTTATAGAAAAATGCTGAAAATACTATACTTGAAATATGTTTATATATGCCTGCTAGTAACTTTTAAGATTGAGGTGGTAACTTGAATAGTAATAAATTGAAAGGCTTGTACCGAGCGTGTTTTATTGATGTGTCTGTAGCAATATTTTAATTTATATGTAGTGGTTTATAAAAATTTTATCTTTTCTTCTCAGAACATGGATAAATAAAAAAAATTGGAGCCGGTAACTGCTCTACAATGACAAATCTACTATGAGAAGCCAAGTGGACCTACTATATGTCATTGTCTACTAAAACTCATTTTGGAAACTTGAGTTATAACATTAGAGAAAAATTCCGAAGTGCTATAATCACGCTTGAGTGTTACTCTATACCTTCTACCCCTGCCAGCAGCTAGCAAGTGGGATGGATCAAATGTGGAATTTGTTCTTGAAGGCATTCAAAGTCTGCAATCTCTCATTTTCAATCACCAAATTATCCAAACCCACCAATTCCTTTCCTGCTATATAAGCTCACTATTTTCTCAGTTATCTTCATCCAAAAAATTAGCAACAGGTCCCATTGTCTTCATTGATAAGAGAAAAACTAAGAAGAAAAGGAAAGAGAACATGGATTTTAGTCATCTTTGTTCCACAGGCTTCTTGAAGGCTACATTACTTTTACTTTGTGCTCTGTGGATACTGCCAGAGCTAACATTGGCAAAACACCAAAGATTTACAAGGCACTACAAGTTTAATGTAAGTGTATTGGCATTTCATCGAGGCATAATTTTTTTTTTTAGAATTCAATGCATTGAATTTGAGTGTCGATTATTGTTTCAAAATCTTCCTTTTTGGCAGATAAAATTACACAATGTCACAAGGCTTTGCCAGACAAAGAGCATTGTGACTGTCAATGAGCACTTTCCAGGGCCTAGAGTCATAGCAAGAGAAGGAGATAGGCTTGTGATCAAAGTGGTTAACCATGTTCAGTACAATGTCACCATCCACTGGTATTATAAGATATCACCCTGCTTTCAATTTGTTGTAACTTGTACAAAGATGGCAAAGAGTGAGACTATATGTAAACTGACTCACAATAATTTCACCAATTGAAAAAAAGGCAAACTCTATAGTAGTGTGTGGAACTCACCCTTATCATAAAAGGAGACTATGTTAAACCAAAAAAAAAAAAAAATGTGCAAGTAACTTTCTTTAAAAAAAAAAAAAAGAAAAAAAGTTTCACAAGTAAACTATTTTTTTATGGCATATGTTGAATATATGATTCATATATGCAGGCATGGAGTTAGGCAATTGAGGAGTGGCTGGGCAGATGGGCCTGCTTATATCACACAGTGCCCAATTCAGCCAGGCCAAACTTACGTATACAACTTCACAGTCACTGGCCAGAGAGGGACTTTGTGGTGGCATGCTCATATATCATGGCTAAGAGTGACTCTCTACGGACCTATTGTCATCCTTCCCAAAAGACATGTCCCTTATCCATTCCCACAGCCCTTCAAAGAAGTCCCCATCATTTTTGGTAACTTTTTTTGAGCAGTTAGACTCTCCAAAGATATTTGTGAACCTTTTCTAATTTGGAAATTGGCCAAAATGACAGGGGAATGGTGGAAAGCAGACACAGAAAATGTTATAAACCAAGCAATGCAAACAGGATTAGCACCAAATCTCTCTGATGCTTACACCATCAATGGCCGTCCAGGTCCTCTCTACAATTGCTCAACCGAAGGTGAGAACATAAAAAAAGGGCTAAACTTGTACAAAATCAGTATTTACTACATACAACATGGTTAGCTTCATTTCGAGAGGTTAAAGTAATTACTCCCTCTTACAGATACCTTCAAGCTCAAGGTGAAGCCTGGAAAAACTTATCTCCTTCGTTTGATCAACGCTGTACTTAATGGTGAGCTCTTCTTCAGCATTGCCAACCACACACTCACTGTGGTAGAAGCTGATGCTGTTTATGTAAAGCCCTTCAAAACAAATATTGTATTGATCACACCTGGACAGACCACTAATGTGCTTCTCAAGACCAAGTCCGAGATACCAAATGCTACCTTTGTCATAGCAGCCAGACCCTATGCTACTGGTCCAGCTGCTTTTGACAACACCACCACCACTGGATTGCTTGAGTATAAGGAACATCCTCTGTCAAACCCAAAATCAAACAAGAAGCTGCCTTTGCTTAGACCTGTGCTTCCAAAATTCAATGACACTGTCTTTTCAATGAACTTTAACAAGAAGATCCGTAGCCTGGCCAATGCAAATTTCCCCGCAAAAGTTCCAAAAACTGTTGACAGACGCTTCTTCTTCACCGTAGGTTTAGGAGTAAGCCAATGCACTCAAAAGCAGCAATGCCAAGGTCCCAATAACAGCAGAGTGGCAGCTTCCGTTAACAATGTTTCCTTTGTGATGCCAAACACTGCCTTACTTCAAGCCCATTTCTTCAACAAATCCAAAGGTGTATACACCACGGATTTTCCAGCCAACCCACCTTTCAAATTCAATTATACAGGGACACCACCAACCAACATTAACGTAAGCAGTGGGACAAAGGCGGTGGTCCTGCCCTTCAATACAAGTGTAGAGTTAGTCTTGCAGGACACCAGCATTATTGGAGCAGAGAGCCACCCACTTCACCTTCATGGATATAACTTCTTCATTGTCGGTCAAGGTAATGGAAACTTTGATCCCAAGAAAGATCCTTCCAAGTTTAATCTGGTTGACCCAGCTGAGAGGAACACTGCTGGTGTACCATCTGGAGGCTGGGTTGCTGTGCGCTTCCTTGCAGACAATCCAGGTGTTTGGTTCATGCATTGCCACCTTGAAGTGCATACTAGCTGGGGCTTGAAGATGGCATGGATTGTCCAGGATGGAAAGCAACACAATCAGAAGCTGCCACCTCCACCATCTGATCTACCTAAATGTTAACATAATGATTCTTCGAATCGGGACTAGGTTCGAAGTAATTGCTTATATTATTCATAATAATATTTCAAATATTTTGGGGTAATAAGTTTTGTAATGTTTGTCTCAATTTTTATACACTCCCTCTCAAGGGGCAGACAATGAGGTTGTAGCAATCAGTTTTGTATTCAATTCTTTCAACGGTCCTTTGATTTATTTTTATTTTTTTTGCTTTTTGTGTCATAGATATTTGTTCTCACCATTATCTGATGTAGTTAAGGTAATTTTTCAAACCTGATCTCTATGCAAGCATGTAAACTTTCCCTCTTCAATTGTTTTATATTCTGATAGAATTCAGTTGCTGTGGAAATTTTAATTTTGAATCCTGTATGTTTCTTCCGATTTGTACATGATGGGAAAATTTTTCGGACGATGATGTAATGTGGTGATCCGTTGATATGTTGGCATAATTCAAGAAGTAAGAAAATCAGTGGATACAAATATTTAATGAGATTTGACTTTTAGTTTACTTTTCGATGAAGATGAGGTGCTTTTTATGTTACCCCATGGGTTTGGAACCTATGGGTGTTTGGCAAAATGCAAGCTATTAGATGAGTGAGGCCATTGACTTAGTCAACTCATCTAATGGTTTAGATTTAGCCACATCCCCATGAGTTCTAAACCCATGAGGGTAACATAGAATTCCCCTGAAGGTGATAAATAAAAAAAGAGAAAGATTACTTAACATGGTTTGACTTTTAATGTACTTTACAAGTGAAGATAATAAATTAAAAAAAAAAGATTATAAAATACTTGACCACTTTCAAACCCACATTTTAAATGCATTCAAAATATTTTCATATATACTTTTCACTTAATACAAATAATCTCACCAAAAATAAGAATTAACTGTGGGATCTTAAATAATTTTATAAGAGTTATAAAAACAAACTCTCTCACATTGATTTCTTCAATAAATTATTCATACCCAAATACAAACAAAAGAATTATAATTTAAAAATACAAATAATTCCACTTTGAAAAATAATTATAAATTGATAACAATTCTAATATTAATAAGAGAATAATTTAAAATAAAAAATAATTACTAATCGGAAATTATTAAAATTTGAATCAAGTCCTAACTATCTTTGCTATAATGCAAATCCCATCATCAGAAGTCTTCAACCTTGAAATCTAGAATCACCTTTTCTAAAGATCAAACATTTTTAAAATTCCACCTTCATCAAAGTTTCTTCATCTTCTTTACAAAATGTTTTTCAAATGAAATGACCAAAATGCAAAATAATATTATTGCTCAAACAAAAGTTGGAATTAATAAACTTCAATCAAATATGTTCCACCACTTGTTGGGAAAATTTATCGGATGATGATGTAATATGGAAGTAATGCTTTGATATGTTAGCATAATTCAAGATTAAAGAAGTAAGATAAACTTAGATACTTAATATGGTTTAATTTTTCCCTACTTCACGAATAAAGATGATAAATAAAATTCACTAAGAAGAATCAAAGAGAGTAATTATAAAATGTTTGGCAACTTTCAAATCCATACATTTAAAATAACTCACAAATTTTCTTTAACAAATAGTACATGTTCTCACAAATAACATATATATATAAACTTCACTCAATATAGATAACCTCACCTGAAAAGTAAGAACTAGTAAAATATCAAAAAACTCCATAAGGGTACACATATAAATTTTCTCATACTCTTTTCAACAAATTATTCATACCCACATATAATATATTTATAAGTCAAAGATTAGATAAAGGAATCTTAATTCAAATAAAAGAATAATTTCAAATAAAAAAATAACTATAAATTGATAACAATCAAACATGAATAAAAAAATAATTTAAAATAAGAAATAATCATCTATCAATAATTATTAGAATTTGGATTAAATTCTAACCCTACACTTCCCTAAAATTCAACCGTGTGGTCTAGAATCAAGTTGTTTGCTATTGATTTATGACTTTTTTGTATTTAACTTCATATATCATTTTCCTGAACGGTGCTGTAAGAAACCACTTATGTAGATGAGGCTAGAACGATACTCTTTATAAGTAACATTTAATACAAACTTGATGAGTGTGTGTAATCATATATATATATATATATATATATATATATATATATATATATATATATATATATATATATCATAATTTATAGATTAATATAAAATTTCAAGATATTAAAGAATATCGAAATAATATATAAGTACAAAATGTAAAAATTTCAATTAAAGATATACAACCTCTATTTAATTGTGACATGAATGCAAAAATACATACTAGAGAAGGCCGTTACCTCCCCTTGATTTGACACTTTAAAACATACATAGAATTCTTCTCCCATATTTCCTGACGCTTTTGATAATGTCACATCCTATCAACTAGTGACACATCCATGTTTTCAATATAAAGGTTAGACTAACAATCAGATTCTTTTATTTGCTTATATTAATTCCCAGCAGGTAAAAGAACTCTAATAAATTATGAACTATGGTCTTTGTCCCACCTTGGCCGAAATTGTCTTCATATTTTTGTATCTTTTTCACATTAACAAATTATTTCATAAATTTTCTTGGCTTCATACAAAATGTGTTTAAATAGAAATCCAAACGGGTGGGACTTCCATCCCCTAGATGGATCGGGGTTAATAAATCCCGAACATGTGGCAGTACAAAAATTACAGATCATGCTTACTTTAAAAGGAGGGAAGGCCAACAAATTAATGGCTACTGGTTGCAGAGACCATATGCCAGCTGGCTTAGTTTGCAAATGGAAGTTTTAAAAAACAATAAATTAGTTAATATTACATTTGGATTTACTTCCTTGCTGCCTCCCCCCACATAAAGACTCCATATAATCGCCATCTACCTTGGCCAGGAAAGCTGCACTCACTGCTTCCTATCCCAGCTAAGCATACCATGCTCTGCTTCTCTTATGGCAGAATTGGCTTTATCATACAATCCAAGACTTAGCAACGAGTTTAGGATATGAACTATTCCCAATTGCAAAATACCATCCCACTTCCACCCTATCAGCACTCATCCCAGAAACATAGAATGGCCTCATCCGAATATTTTTCACATTGTAAATTTGTAGCAAATCTGAAACGAATATGAATTTAAACGGATGATTCTCTTGGATTAACCAATGTTTTCCTTAATAGAGGCACAATGCAGCAGCAGTTTTAGCAATTTCAACTTGTAGTTCATACAACTCTTGTCTCTGATTCTCCTCACAAGCCTGGAGAATGTTTCACCATTTCATCTCGTCATTTTATGTTCTACTTTTCTTCCTCTTTTATGTTGTGTGCTTTCTATTTGGAGCTAAAGACAACAGATCCAAATGAAAGTTAGTAGGAACTGACGACTAAAGCTTCTGTATTCTCCCTGCATATTTGGGTTTTTTACTCTGGGTCCTTGCAACATTTGTTTATTGATTTGCCATCCAAAAGAAAATACCACTTGTTGAGGGAATAAACTGCAATGAAAAAGATATTTGTACAGCCCAATTGCCACCTGGCAGTAAATTTCAAGAATTTTGACTAGGGTTAATAAACCCTACACAATAGCTAGGGGATGGAAGTCCTGTCCAAGGAAAACACTTCGCTTGGTAAAAGTCATATGATAAAGTTTCTTATAACAGAAATATATAACTTAACTTCCAACAGCATGTTGCTTATTCCATTTTATACAACTCCAATGCATCAAAGAGACGCACAATAATAGATATTAGATATCACATTATGCTTTTTCATATGAGCAATAGCCCAATCATCTCATGTCAAGAGAAGTTTTATGACATTGAAAGTATTAAGTTCATCTCCAATGAAGGCATTCTATCAATCATAACCCATAACTATTAACACTAAAATTAGTCATTCACTAAGTTTAGTGGCTTTGCCTCTCCCACATTCACGAAAAACGAAAAAAATCAGTGATTTATGAGTTTTGTTAGAATTGAAAATAATGAAAAAAAAAAAGAATAGATATAAATCACTCAAAATCCAAATCATAGAGAGATCCCCACAACTAAAGTATCGTTTGCAGAAGAGGAAGGTAGAATAGATCATTATGTTTTAAGATTAACTACGTCAGAATAGTTCTAACCGAATCAATTGTGATAGCAAATCAATCTAAATTGAACTCCATATTCATGATA
Source organism: Sindora glabra (assembly GCA_020226215.1). NCBI lineage: Eukaryota > Viridiplantae > Streptophyta > Magnoliopsida > Fabales > Fabaceae > Sindora > Sindora glabra. The sequence continues at coordinate 4,153,189 of CM035235.1, forward strand.
GTTGAACAGATTTTAAGATTATAACACAACAACAACAAGAACAACAATAATTACAAAATTTTATCTAATTAAGTGAGGTTGGTTACATAAATTGTACGACTTTATTAGACTCTACAGATTTTAAGATTATATTTCTTAAAAATGGTACAACCTCAGACTTTGAATAAATAACTTTGGTTTTATTTTTTCAATTAAACTGATATTCCATAATGCACGGCAGACTTTGCTCAAAGAAAATTTTGACTTTGATAAGCAAAATATATGCCTTCCGACTTATCCTCAAAGTATATATATCTGATGTCTCAACAGCATCCTGCAAAACAGATAATCAGGAAGCCCCAGAATCATTTTTCCCAGCAAAAGAGTTCCATGAACACATATATTTATACTTACGAAAAGAGAGAAAATTTTAACATGAAGGTCAAGATAAGTTAAATATGTTAGAAGAAATAATTAGTTATGCAATTAATAAAAATGAAGTAAAACATTGGGAAGTTAATGAAGTGTAGTCATTCTTTAACAAATTAACAAAATTCTAATATTATGAACATAGAGAAGATTTAAAGACTACTATATGAACTTAGAGAAGATTCAAACACTAATAAATGAGCATAGAGAGAATTCTAATGCCCTATTAGTAATGCCCTGTGAACATGAAAACAATAAAAAATGGAACTTAGGTGAGGATTGAACCAATAAAAAAATGCCCGATTAATTACATCTTTTAGCATGCCCATCAAGCACGAGCTTCTTTTGGCTTGAAGCACGGACAAAAAACCATGCTCATTTTACATTCTATCAAAATTTAATTTAATTAGAAGAATGGGGGCAGTGACTATTGAAATTAACATTAGGGGCTCCGGTATCACATTAAAGAACTAATAAAAAATGGAACCCGGGTGAGAAGGCAAATATACCTTTCTAGTGAAAACCAGCAGCCGAATCAACAAATGGGAAAATTTTGGAACGGAATGTCTTTTAACTTGCCATTCATAATCACCCACGGGAAGGGCGCAAGGCTAAAAGAAATGCCACCACAAAAATGTAAGAACTCTCACTTTTTATTAAGCTAGGCAGTCAGCTAAGTCTAAGGATTGTTTTGGCCAAAATCAGAGATTGGAGGACAGCATTGCAGATTAAGCTCAGAGGCCTAAATGCTCTGCAAGTCTTGTGAATGTGGAATATTACCAATAGTCTTTGCAAGAGCAACTTCCGTCCTCAAAACAATGAAACCGATTTAAATCTCTCACAATGATTCTCGTTTTAACGATCTTTGAAATATATTTGATGGCAGTGTGACAGTCTACACAAGTTCTTAAATTTTTGTAAACCTTGATTGGAGTTCCTGGTGGTGTTGAAATGATTCCAAATGCAACAGCAAGTTTCTCACTGTGGTAGGAGAGGTTCTGCTCTTTCTGCTCCTCCTCCACATCATGTAGCACAAAGTTAGTATCTGGGACATATCCTTCTTCCTTCATTTTCTTAGAAAGCTCCCCTAAAAACTCATGTATATCATTAGATTTTGGGTGGGATGTATCACCAACTAGGAATACATGTACTTGTCTTTTAATCTCAATCCAGCTTTTCCCTGGCATCTTCACTATTCCTCTAGCATCCATTGCCTTTCTGACCTTCGTTACCTCACCCCACATGCCAGCAGTAGCATAAATATTAGCTAGAGTGATATAGGTAGCTGGATTCTCTGGCTCTATCTCAAATAGTGCATTTGCAGCTCGTTTGGCCAGCTCAAGGTTCCCATGTATTCTACACCCTCCAAGCAATGATGCCCAAAGGAATTTATCAGGTTTCATAGGCATTTTATTAATGATGCTCTCTGCTTCTTTGAACCAACCAGACCGTGCCAATAAGTCTATAACACATGCATAATGATCTGAAGTATGTGACAAACCGTGCTTCTCCTTTATTGAATAAAAATATTCTAGCCCTTTATCCACTAATCCAGCATGAGTACAAGCAGAAAGCACCCCAACGAAGGTAATTTGATCAGGCTGAGTACTGGATTTAAGTAGTGATTCAAAGAAATAAAGAGCCTTGTCTGGTTGACCATTCTGAGCATACCCAACGATTAAAGAAGTCCATGATACCAAATCTGCCCGAGGCATCAAGTTGAACACCCTTCTCGCATTTTCCATGTTCCCGCACTTCGAGTAAAAATGAACAAGGGCGCTTGCAGCAAATGAGAAAGGATCAAACCCTACTCGTGCCATGTATCCATGAACCTCCCTACCCAGGTCTTCAGCAGCATGGTCAGCACATGCATTTAAAACTCCAGCAAATGTATAGTCATTAGGTCTAATACCAGACCTCATCAAGTCTCTGAATAATGAAAAACCCTCATCCCTCCTTCCATCTTCAAAATATCTATCAATCATGGTCGTCCATGAAACTACATCCCGGTCCACAATCTGGTCGAAAATGTGCCTAGCTTCATCTAAACTACCACATTTCCCATACATATCCAGAAGAGCACTCCAAACGACTTCATCTGAATTCAACCCAGTTCGTATTATGTGACCGTGAATCTCCTTCCCAAAACATAGATATGGAATTGCAGCAGAAGCAGCCAAAGCACTGGATAATGAATATTTATTTGATTTGAAATGCTCCTGCTTTTGCATTATCCTAAACAATTCCAGAGCTGCTTTAGGTCTATCATGGCGAACGTAGCCTGATATTATAGCAGTCCAAGAAAAGTTATCTCTTTCTGGCATTTGATCGAACAATTTCCTAGCACGTTCAAGCTGTCCCACTTTGGCATACCCTGATATCATAGTATTCCAAGAACACAAATCCCTGTTACCCATTTCATCAAACAACTTCTGGGCCTCCATAAGACTTGCACATTTCAAGTACATATCAAGCAAACGATTAGAAATGAATACCCCAGGTACAAAGTTTGAAGCTTTGGTGTGGGCATGGACCTTCCTACCCTCTTCAAGAGCTCCTTGGTGAAGACAAGCTTGAATAAGAGTTGAGTATATGAGAGCATTAGGTCGATCAACGTGATCAAGCAATTGAACTGCTTCTTTTACACGCTTCTGCTCACATAGAACATCAATAGCCTCTTTAAATTTGTTTTCTCTGCATAGTTGGGTTATGATATAACTTTTTGACAGAGGTTTTGGTTTGTCAGAACGGAATTGAGGCGAAAATGATAATGTTCTGCGGAAAACCCGCAAAAACAAAGAGGGAACTCTTCGGCACAAAAATGTCATGGTCGCAGCCCAGAGCCACCAATAAAAATCCAAAACAAAACCCAAGTCACATCACATATCCAAAGAAGGAAAAAGTGTGAAGCCAGAGGAACAGGTGACAGGGGAAGAGAAAATTGGCGTCGAGAGAGAAGTTGACAGTAGAATTGGGCAGCTCGGTAACTTGTCCAGCCGCTAGAATTACGTTATAGTTTATAAAAGATCTGACTTCCCAGTATTTGAAACTAGATTGTATGTATATCTCTTCCTGAAAAGAGAGCAGCAACAAAAAGGCCCATCTACGGTTCATTCTAACAAGAAAATATCCCCACCTTTTAATTAACATTCTCGGTTAAACTTTAAGTGGTTTTCTCAATTTTTTTTAATTTTTTTTTTTGGGGTGGTTGGTTTGGTGGGGTGGGGTGGGGTGTCCTTGTTAAACCCCCACTTTGCTTTCTTGCCACGTCTCTGAGGCAGCAGCTCCCCGTCCCTGCAATAAAAATGGGAACGGTAGACACCAAAATATTTAGAAGGTGGCTTCTGATCCCATCCTCGTAACTAACAATCAAATCAGCAAATGTTATAAAAAGATGACTACAGTGCATTATTAAAATAATAATAGACCGATACGTTAACCGATTGAAATTTAGGGGTCGTTTGGTTCATACGGAAATTAAGTTCTCATGGGAAATGGAACTTCACAGGAAGTTGATTTCCCGTATGAACTTCCTGAGATATCTGAATTTTTATTTGGTTGACAAGGAGTAAGTTCCATTTCCCGCAAAAGAACTTCCTATGTTTTTGTTTGGTTCAACTTTGTATTTCCTACGATATAACAATGAAATGACGACAATAGCCTCCAAAATAAACATTAACAGATATTAATTGATTTAATTTTTTTATGTGAAAAATACTATTCTTCGAGGCGGGAAAATGAAAGGACACGACATCGAAGCGATAAAACGCAATGGCCTGAATACGAAATGACGCACGCGAATGGCGTTTCGGCAGGGGCAAAAAGGCCGAAACAGTAACAATAACAACATTTCGCATTCCATCTCAAAGCTCACCAGAACCAGTGATCTCAAGACGCAGGAAGACACCGTGGTTATCATCGCCGAATACACCAAGAGAAGATACCAAACGACTCTGAACAACCGGATAACATCATTTATCCACATCGGACGCTGAAAGCAAAATCAAACAGCAACTCCGCACAAATGGGTCGTCCACAGGTAAACCCACCTCCTCTTTACCATTGACTCTAATACAGGCATCATACTTCAGTTATAAGTGCAACGAAAATGTGGAGTTGCTTGCTTGGACTTGTGTTCCTATGTGAGTTGAAGTGAAACCCTAGCAGTTAGTAGGACCACAACATGCCATGTATTTTGTTGCATGTTACTGTCACTCCATATAATATCTGTAAGACAGTTATACTACGGTTATAGGCTCATGTTACTGTTTCTCGGTGAAACAGTAACATCCCACTGCCACGATGTTGCATTGTTATTCATACCTCACAGAGTGGCACTTACCCACGAGTTTTGTTAAACATGTATATCTCATTTTTTATCTCATGTTACTTTTTCTTGTTGAAACAATAACATCACTAGGAAGAATTGGATGTTGCATTAGAAATCATACCTCGTTTTGTCTATTTATGCTTGAGCTAACTCTTGATTTGACGTTTACCTAAGCAGAAAAGCGTCAAAGCACTCACACAAGGAGACTTTTCTGATGAAGAAACCCAGAAATTCCAGCAATATAGGTCCAATCTCTTGGCCTGCATTAGGTAGGTTGATCAGCTTCAGTTGGGTGACAGGCACACGACGGTGCTACAACACAACCCATTCTGGGTCCTAATTAACGCAATAATAACAAAGGAACTGGATCGCAGCATGTGTCGTAAGAGCGATGTTGAAATTCAGTCCATAATTGCTACCTTCTCAGACAAGAATAATTATTTCAACATCGGGGGCAATCATCTCAGAATAACACCAACATCAGTGAAGCTAATCTTTGGAATAAGAGATGGAGACCAGCTCATCCAGACAACCTCTGGCAAGAGGACACTGTCAGAGTTTGATGTTAGATGTTTCCGTGGCAAATCACGGATGAGCAAACCAATAATATTCAAAGCTCTCGAAAGAGCAGTGCGGGGAACATCGAAGACTGACGTGCAGGATGTCTCCCGCCTCATGACGTTGATGCTTCTTGTCACCCTCTTCGTACCAAACAGGGCCCACACATTGGCCTGGTCATATATCAAATACGTGGAGGATGTAGACGAAATAGCACAATATGGGTGGTCACAACACATTCACGACCAACTCATAAATTCTCTCAAAAAAGACAGCACCCCCAATGTAACCGGGTGTGTCAAGCTATTGCCAATAAGTCAAAGATGTCAAAACTGCTCTTTACTTTGTGTCCGAATCCTTTACATTTTCTTCATTCATCTCCATTCATTTAAGTGAATGTTCCTGTCTCCTTGTTGTATGTTTGTCGCAGGTCTTGGCTCATGTTGCTGTTTTAGACTAAAACAGTAACATGCCCTTACTTTGTCTCTGAGGGGTTGACCCAAGTTTTATGGCATTTTTATTGTTAATGTGATCTCATTTGACAGTTATTCGTGAGTTCTTCATCCCTGTTATATGTTTGTCGCAGGTCTTGGTTCATGTTGCTGTTTTAGACTAAAACAGTAACATGCCCCTGCTTTGTCTCTGAGGGGTTGCCCCAAGTTTTATGGCGTTTTTATTGTTAATGTGATCTCATTTGACAATTATTCGTGAGTTTTTCATCCCTGTTGTATGTTTGTCGCAGGTCTTGGCTCATGTTGCTGTTTTAGACTAAAATAGTAACATGCCCCTGCTTTGTCTCTGAGGGATTGACCCAAGTTTTATGGCGTTTTTATTGTTAATGTGATCTCATTTAATAGTTATTCGTGAGTTCTTCATCCCTGTTGTATGTTTGTCGCAGGTCTTGGCTCATGTTGCTGTTTTAGACTAAAACAGTAACATGCCCCTACTTTGTCTCTGAGGGGTTGACCCAAGTTTTATGGCATTTTTATTGTTAATGTGATCTCATTTAACAGTTATTCGTGAGTTCTTCATCCCTGTTATATGTTTGTCGCAGGTCTTGGCTCATGTTGCTGTTTTAGACTAAAACAGTAATATGCCCCTGCTTTGTCTCTGAGGGGTTGCCCCAAGTTTTATGGCATTTTTATTATTAATGTGATCTCATTTGACAGTTATTCGTGAGTTCTTCATCCCTGTTGTATGTTTGTCGCAGGTCTTGGCTCATGTTGCTGTTTTAGACTAAAACAGTAACATGCCCCTGCTTTGTCTCTGAGGGATTGACCCAAGTTTTATGGCGTTTTTATTGTTAATGTGATCTCATTTAATAGTTATTCGTGAGTTCTTCATCTCTGTTGTATGTTTGTCGCAGGTCTTGGCTCATGTTGCTGTTTTAGACTAAAACAGTAACATGCCCCTACTTTATCTCTGAGGGGTTGACCCAAGTTTTATGGCATTTTTATTGTTAATGTGATCTCATTTGATAGTTATTCGTGAGTTCTTCATCCCTGTTATATGTTTGTCGCAGGTCTTGGCTCATATTGCTGTTTTAGACTAAAACAGTAACATGCCCCTGCTTTGTCTCTGAGGGGTTGCCCCAAGTTTTATGGCGTTTTTATTGTTAATGTGATCTCATTTGACAGTTATTCGTGAGTTCTTCATCCCTGTTGTATGTTTGTCGCAGGTCTTGGCTCATGTTGCTGTTTTAGAATAAAACAGTAACATGCCCCTGCTTTGTCTCTGAGGGGTTGCCCCAAGTTTTATGGCAATTGTTATTGTTAATGTGATCTCATGTTAAAGACTGCGTACAAGAATAACGCGATTTACCTGCAGTTGTTCTTCATCTTTTTATTACTCCGTCTTCGATGCAGCCTCCTATGGAAATTAATGTGACAAATTGTACATTTTATTGTCCGCAGTATTAGCTGTGTGAGATTACCAGCATGCTGGGCGGGCACCACATCCAAAGAGTTCTAAGGTGCCTCAAATGGGACCTGAAGCTCCTCACACGCCAACTGAGGGATCAACTTATCAGCCAACTTCAGGTAACAGTATGAAAATATTAACTTATTATGATGTCCGATATATGTCAGTGCAAGAAAGCATGTTACTGTATTGAAACCTGGAGAGTGATTATGATGTTATTGTTTATACGTGAAACAACAACAGGTCCTTCTCTCCAGGTTTCAATTGTTATTTTGATACCCATTCCAGCAATTTACTTTGTTTTATGCATGGTGTTGCTGTTTCATAACAAACACAAGCATGTTGTAGTCACAATACAACATGTTACTGTTTTAGACTAAAACAGTAACATGCCAAATTCCCACACTAACAGTGGAAATAATGTTATGCTTCAGGTCGTAAACAGGGAGATTAAGCCCACTGTACATGAATACGACCTCCTCTACACAGATAAGACAAATCTGCGGTTGATTGAATTCGCTGATAAAATAAAATCACACGACACACCCTCCCAATTGGAGGATTCGGAGGGCGATAATGAGACAGCATCGGCCCAGTACGTGATCCAACCCCGACCAACAAAGCTGGACCATTTTGCCGATATTGCGCTGTCCCAGAAGGATCAACAGCAACAAAACAACGATGAAGTTCTACGGCTTAGGGATCAACTCACCAGTGCAAACACAGAGTTACTCAGACTGAAGGATGAGTTGACGTCCCTCACTGAGAAACTTCATTCGTTAGAACAACAAAAAGAAGAAAATGCCGAGACAATATCGAAACTTAAACACGATAACGCACTGCTACAAGAGGAACTGTCCACAGCAACAAGTGAGGCAGAAAACCTCAGGGCGGTCAACATTAGTTTGGAAATGGTTAATAAACAGCTTAAAGCACAGCTATCAGAACAGATTGTGCAGGTGGTTGAACAAGCTGAGGTAGAAACCACCAGAGCTGAAGAGCAAGTTACATACGAGGCAAAATAGCGATCGATGATAGCGAACATAAAGAAAAAACCAAGAAAAATAAAACGGGACGAGGAGTTCACGTACTCTGGTTCTTTGAAAAAATGAACGAGACAAGCATACGCACGTCAGCAGATAACAACCGCTGAGGAGGTCTACGGGCAGACTAAAGAGGCCCCTGTTGTAATTGAGGATGAAACACCCACAGATAAAAGCAATAAAAAACAGACTCAGAAGCCACCCCACAATCCAAAGTTTCCAACTTCAAAATACCTGACCAAGGATGTCAGGAGTAAGATGATGCAATTAAAACTGGCAGGAGATCCACAGTAAGTCATGTTCTATTTTGTCGTGGATGCTTTGCATTTACTAGGAAGTTTTATCTATCGCCTCATCTAACCCCTTTGTCAAATCACCACATGCAGTATTTTTGTCTGGTCAATCCCCCAGCAGGATTTGTTCATCACATTTGACGATTTGGTGGGAGTTATGAAGGAGGAATCAATCACGAACAACGTATGTATCATCTGGTCGTTGTTCACGCATTGTTGTTTTGTCATTAATCACACCTCTGTTCCTGTTACTGTTTCTTTCCTAAACACTCAATGCAAATCATAGATGCCCATGCCTACACTCTGAGCCTGGCTTCCAGGAACAGTGAAAGGAAGGTATTTGCCTTCGACAACTGTTGCTGGGTAAGATTCTGAATCCATCTCGCTTATACAAATCACAGGAGGCATCATTGATTCTGACGTAGGTTAAAACTATGTTGACAGTCTTACATTGTGAGCGACCTTAAGTTTCTCCAGGAAGCCAGGCAATACAAATTCGATGCACACATGGAGGAGGCAATGGCTGTAGATGTTGTTATCTTCCCACTGAACTCCATGGGCGTCAATGACTTCAGTAACCCCAACCACTTCACTCTTCTCATCCTAGATAATAAAGCGCGCAGGTGGACACACTATAACTCGATGCGACCGAGAAGAGAGGGGACACCGGATCCATACTTTCGTGATGCCACAATGGTGGTGAGTGATATTAAATACGTTGTTATTTTATTGACGTTACTCTTTCCATCAGACACAGTAACATCATTGCAGACAGTTGCATGGAGTTTTCACTTTTCATTTTTGTTGGTTTGCTAACAACAGAAGGACTACTACAAGAAAAGGATGGATGAAATCCTCACACGGGGTGGAATGGATAAGAGGGTAGGGTGAGCCACCTCAGGTCCACCGTTTGATATAATATCATACGAACGGTCACCTCAACAGGAAGAAGCATCGTAAGTAGCAAGGTCCTTTCTTACCGAATGTTAACATGTCTAGTGGGTACCAAACTAACTCGTTACTATTTTCCAGGCAAGACTGCGGGATAATCATGTGCTTCCATATAGAGAATATATTCAACAATAATGAGTTTCAGGAATAATTCCCCTTGGAAGAAGTGAGACGATACAGAGCAAAGTTAGTTAATAAATTCCTCCAGGATTTCACTCTTCCCACCTGAAGTTGTTTAACATGTACATATATAACAATAAAGTTGGTTATTATGCACATATGTACAATTAAATTCATGTTAAACCATTGTTTTAATATTTAAAATTCAAGTGTATGTATAACTCAATTGTAAATGTAATTCTTCTGTACAGATTAATCTTATATCCAGTTTATGTTAGCACTCAGACATCAGGTTGCCATGTGAATTACTCGCACACGTGTTGATGTTACTATTTTTTAACGGATACCCCTCCCATCCAGTTGTGCGATACTATTATCAAAACCTACCACCAACAATTGTATGAATGAAGGACAATCTCTCAACAGTCATCAACGATGAACATGCACCTCTCACATGCACACGAGCCAGTTCCCTAGGTGTTAATGTTTTCGTCCAAAACAGTAACATCGCATAGACTGTATTTTTCTTGCTTCTCATCATGAGAAGGACTTGCCAAGTGACATGCACAACCACTCAGATGCAGGGCTGAGCAGCCTCTTGGATGTTACTGTTTTATCCCAAAACAGTAACATCGCACATGAACACGTTTCTTGGACATAATGAGGATAGGGACCTGCCAAGCGACTTGAATGATAACTTAGACCCGCCCTCCAGCCAACCATAACCTTCAGGGCTCAATACCCAGCAGCCTGGGCGATGTTACTGTTTTATCTCAAAATAGTAACATCGCACATGAACATGTTTCTTGGACATAATGAGGATAGGGACCTGCCAAGCGTCTTGAATGATAACCTAGACCCGCCCTCCAGCCAACCATAACTTTCAGGGCTCAATACCCAGCAACCTAGGTGATGTTACTGTTTTATCCCAAAACAGTAACATCGCACATGAACACGTTTCTTGGACATAATTAAGACAGGAACTTGGCAAGTGACGTGAATGATAACCTAGAGCCGCCCCCCAGCCAACCATAACCTCCAGGGCTCACTTCCCAGCACCCTCGTTGATGTTACTGTTTTTGCTAAAAATAGTAACATCACATATGAACTAAGTTTCTTGGACATAATGAGGATAGGGACCTGCCAAGCGACTTGAATGATAACCTAGACCCGCCCTCCAGCTAACCATAACCTCCAGGGCTCAATACCCATCAGCCTGGGCGATGTTACTGTTTTATCCCAAAACAGTAACATCACATAGACTGTATTTTTCTTGCTTCTCATCCTGAGAGAGACTCGTCAAGTGACATGAACAACCACTCAGACGCAGGGCTGAGCAGCCTCTTGGATGTTACTGTTTTCGCCCAAAACAGTAACATCCAAGATAATATGTAACCAGTAGTGTTCGATGATGCACGAAAAGGAATGAGTTATACTACAGGAGTATCAATGGAATTGCCATGAGAAAAAAAAGGGAATGTATTGTTATATTCAACCACATCATCTAATACATTATGTGATCCGATGTCAGTATCCAAAAAATAGGTGCACATACAGAAGTTCAACAACATAGATACAATTTAGTGAGTGTCTTGGCTCCTATTGACTACTAGTTTTCTAGAACTTCACTGATCTGGAAGTAACAAACCATGCACATAAGCAGATCTGTACTCCTCTGAAAGGCTAAAAAAGAAATCAACTTCTAGGGGGTTGAGAGCAATCTTCCTTGCCGCAATCATAACTTGGGTAGGAGTTAACCCATCAATATTCATAATCTCACTTGTCACTTGCATCCTTCTCCCTGCAGAATCAGATTCATGTTGGAAACAAGAAGCCAAGTGGCCTATATGTTTACTTGCATCCTCCATCACATCACTCATTTGTGCAAATCTAGAAGAGAATTCTCTCAGAACTTTTAAATTTTCTATCTTTGCCTTCTTTGACCTACGGTTTACTGGGGTGGTTGAGGAAGAAGTTCCCATTAGGGCACATGGAGGGATTGGGTAAGTGTCCTCCGCGGAAAAGGCAGGAATATTTTCTTCTTGCTCTTCTTCTTCTCTTTCCCTTACTTCGTCTTCTATCCCCTCTAATGCATCTTGTGGATTTACAGCCTCGTCTCCAATGGCTCTATCCTTTTCAAATATTTTGGCTAAATCATCAAAAAATAGAAATGGCTTGTTTCTTAAACCCACGGCATTTTTGTGGCTCTAGCATAAAAGAAGGAAAAACATAATGAGAGAAGATAAAACTTTAAAAGCTGTCACCAATAAATAGAAATATACACAATTACACTTATGTGCATAGAAGAAAAGGCATAATATAAAATATTACCTTCACCCATTCATCCCACACTAGCTTTGAGCAAGTTACGAACTTCTCTTGATCATTCCATCCAAATCCGCTGGCAGCTGGACCAAGCATCTCCACAATAGCATTATATTGATTCCTCAAATACTTGATACGGGACTCAATATGGGGCTTAGTCTTCATACCACACCCAGGAATCTTCTGATCCATAAGTTGTTCCAACCTGTTATAAGCACAATTCTTGAACTGGCCATTATCCGTTTTCCAACCACCCAGCTCCACAAGATCCATCATTGCACTAATTAGTGCACGATCCTCAGCGCTTCCCCATCTTGTGCATCCTCTAGATGGGTTCGCACCCTCACCACCTTGGTTGGCATTTCTCTGAGCTTTTGGTTGACTCATCTGTGAAGAACGAAAGATGGAAAGACAGGAAACATAGGAATTCGTTAGAGCAGCATTCTGCTCATGATTTAGTAATTTAGGATGATCATACTACCAGTTCAATAAAAAGCAAAGTCATTACTCCCATCTTATTACAAATTCAGATAAAAATATTATAAGAATAAAGTGTATATTGTCTACCAATCCATAAATGCAATACAAGTGAAACACGCTACATAGTTTTAGCTAAACCCTATTCAATGACGTGGTGTCATGTAACCATGCATTATACATCTCATTGGCAAGATCATGTCTGAAGGTAGTCCATGCAGCACTAGATTCTATAATTCCAATATTAAGTTCACCATTGTCTTCTTCCTCACCATCCACAAGCAAGGGCTCCATGGGATCCACACTCATGAATGTTCGAATGAAATTATGCATCAATGCGCAAGCCAGGATAATTCTACCCATGGTTTTCCTAGGGTACCAAGTTGTACATCTTAGAATACCCCATCTCATTTTTAACAATCCAAAGCACCTCTCGATAACATTCCTTGCTTGCGAATGCTTCATATTAAAATATTCCTCAGCAGATACAGGTTGCGCACCACTCTTCCACACACTTAGATGATATCTCTGGCCTCTAAATGGTGTTAGAAAACCCTCACAATTCATGTATCCGGCATCACATAAATAGTAGTTGCCTATAATTAACCAACATAAGTGTTAGGTACTTTCATCTCAAATAAGCTCCTTGGTTCAGATTGAGCAATGTCAAGGTACCTATGGTGTTACCTTGTGGAACTTGCAAAGCATTTTTTCTAGAAAGTGCATCTCGAAGCACTCTATTGTCATGTGCGGACCCCTCCCAACCAGGCAATATATAAATAAATTGTAAATCCCGCGTGCAAGCAGCTAACACATTAGTAGTGAGTTCTCCTTTTCTATTCCTGAATCTAGCTTTATCTTTATCCCCAACACGAACCTTAATATGAGTTCCATCCAAAGCACCTAAGCAATTCTGCAGTGTGTATATATATAACTTGTTAATAGATACTGTATATATTTATAAATATTTACGCATTCATCTAATCTTCCTAGAAATCCTAACTTACCTTAAACCATTTCCACCTCTCATCTTGGCAATTTTCAGTCACTGGCTCAGGTTTCTTTAGTAGAATATCATGGCATCTTAGGACAACGAGGAGAACTGAATTGAAGTGCCTAGATATTGCCTCACCACTTCTCCTAAAGTACAATTGAGTTCTTCGACTTTTTGTGTCATGAGAAAGTGTGAATAGAAATAAAGCAACCATCTCCTCTAAACTAGTATTCCTATTTCCTTATAACTTACCCACATCTCTAAGCATATCATATAACTTAGAAAAACAGGCTCTATTCATCCTAAGGTTGTCCAAGCATGCTAAGTCACTTTCTTGAATCATTGGCCTGAGATTTAAAATCCTAGCATAATATCTTTCTTCAGCACAACTGTCAAATATATAAGACATAGGCTGAGGCAATCTAATGTCCAAAAAGGACAAAAGATATAAGAATTCAGAAATAGCCTCCAAAATCATGAGCATCATCTGTGTGTATAATGCAATACATGTAGTAGCAATCTTCTTCTTTTTACTCAACGGTAAGCGAGCCATAACTGTATGACATAGGAAAATTACATGCAAGAATGTTATAAGTTAGAAGAGCAATAAAAATATGGTCAGCCACTCTGAGTAATTTGAATGCAACAAACTCTATTCATCTTTTTCAAGGTAGTCAACAGGCAAACAACAACGATATTATATCCAGAACCTCTGAGAAGCTCTGCCGTCGTGGTTGGATTAAACATACCAGTTTGCTAAATCATAAGCATAACTTTTTTTGTCAAATTCCACAACAAGAGGAAATATAACGAGCAATGTCATCAAAGTTTACCAGAAATCGCTAGTGCCGTTGCCCGGAATTGTTGCTAGGGTTTAGGGGAGATGGCAGAAGCTCGAGAACCAGAAATCGCTACTACCGTTGCCGGAGACTGCTGCTAGGGTTGAGAGGTGACGGGAGATGCTCGATAAAAATAAAAAGGCATACAGGAAGAAGTGAATCCTGATATTCAAATTACAAGGGCAAAATTGGTATTAAGTAATTTTAACAGGGTCATTCTTGTCTATAAATTAGTTGAAAACACAGCCAATAAAACTTATCGAGGGGGGTGGGTAAGTGACCTCCTGCATTTTATGGGAAATACAAGTTCCCGGAAAGATCCATTTCCTCCCATTTGGGCAACCAAACAACTCTGGGGTCGTTTATTTCCTGGGAAGTCCAGTTTCCCACGTTATTGCTGCGAACCAAACAACCCCTTATTAAAAAGATGAAAGTAACAAGGAAAATTTGAAATAAAATACTTACAAAATGATTTTTAAAAAAATCATAAATTGTAAACGTAAAAATAAGCTTCATTAGGTCTCCTTGTAATTGTGGGGTGGCCCATGTAAAGAATAAGGAAAATAGAAGTGAGGAGTACTATTGTTGATCAACGTGGAAAAGCTTCTTGGAGAAGACAATGAGGTGGTTGCAAGTGTATGTATTCCCTCCATAAATGATCAGATGGTAAAGATTATCTAAAGTATAGTTTACTTAAAAAATATGCTGCTTGTCGGCATTTAAAATACCCTTGGAATAATTGTAGACATATCAATACCTAAGATTTTAAAGAACTAAGGATAAATCTCTTTTAAAAGTAATAGAGCCTAATTTTGCTAACAAGGAAAGGAGTTAGGAAACTCCTCTTATCCTTGTAGAGCATCCATTTGAACTCGATGATGTCGGCATGGTAGCTTTTGAGCATGGTAGCCTGATTCATGGAAATGGGTGTTCTTGAGCTCATATCTTAAAGGATAATATCGATTGTATCAAATGATGTGATTTTTAATTTTTTTTTCCTAGAGGATGCATTTTTCTATGCAATAACAAATTGTGCTTTTAAATCCTATTTCTAAGTTAGTTGTTTCATGAATCTAACCTAGAGAATGGTTTTTAGAATACAAATTTGACACCTGAGGATTATGCTGGAATAGGATCATTAATAATAGCCCATGAGTTGAAATTGGAAAATGGAGAAACCAAATGGATTATAAATACTATTCTTAGGAAAGAAAATGGCTTAGAGGTAGAAAACTTGAGTGGCATTAGGGCTAGTGTTGTTACCTACTTAAGGGCATGCAAGAAAACTTATATGTTGACCTATATGGGGCCAACCTTACTTAACTTATCTGCAAAACTTCACTACAATTATAATTACATTTAGTGTCTTTTTGCAATTTTACCTATAACTTGCTGATAGGCACCATTAGATCTTATAACAGGTATTAACTTCTTGGTGCACCATTTTTTTAGTAGTGCACCATAATCTCCTCCATTCTTTAATTTTCAATTTAATTACCACGAAAACTCCACTAACAAGTTTATATTGTTATCAAAATTAATAACTTTTGAAATTTGCAGCTAAATCTATGCATTAATCATTATTGCTCACACATCAGTTTAGTTTAGATGAATTTTTAATATTTTAATCTTCAAAAATTATAAACCATATTAATATTTGAGATGTTTGATCCTACAAATTTATAATTATTATTTTTTACTTTGTTAATTTAAAAGTACAAATGATTCTACTCTTGTATTACATGAACATTTGAGTTTAGCTTATTGGAAGTCTCACATTGATAAGGAATTCAATAACATCGAAGAAGCTTTGGGATTCTAGGATAATTATGTTGTAAAATTTGGCTTTGGTGTTAGAAATCAATCAATCAACAAGACTTCAAATAAAATGGAAAAATCACTTAATAGATTTATACATTGCAAAGAAGGTTTATGTAAAGAAGAAAAAAAGGGGATTATATAACTATGAAGGGTGGTAATTTGTGTTATTCATGTTGACCTATTTATTAATCGTGTTAAAAAGGGTAACTCACGGATCATCGTTTTTAACTTATTTAATAATTTTATTATAAAATTATTTATTAAATTTAATTACTTATTATTTTTTATAAAAAATATTTTTAATTATGAATGAAATATTATTTTAAATTATTATTTTATTGAATTAATATTTTCATATCTTTATTATATATATTTATTTATGATTAAAATATTATTTATTTATTAAATAAAATCATTAAAAATTTAATAAAAATTCTTAAATGGATTAACATATCAACTCGAACTCGAATAAATATGTCGGATTCATGTCGGGTTATCATATTGTGTTAGAAATTGCCACCTTTAATAACTACTAATAATTAGGTAAAAACTGAACTACTTTGTAAAAATTAGATCATGTATATTAAATATATTGAAAAATATAGAACAAATGATTTTATTGTTGAACATAATCATGATTTACATCTTGTGAAAGTAACTTACAAGTTGGCATGTCAAAGAAAAGTTTCTCAAGTGCAAGCTTATGAGATCGATGGAGTTAATGATTTAAGAATCAAGCAAAAGGCTTCATTTTTTAATTAGTAAGCAAACTAGTTGACAAAAAAGCTAATTTTGTTTATACATGTTTAGATTAGAAAAATTATCTCCAAAGTAAAAGGTTAAGAAACTTGGTGTATGGAGACCTAGATAATTTATTATGGTACTTCCAACAAGAATCTTGGAGAATCATTCATTTTATTATGTAGTACCATTAAATACAAAGAAATAAATTACATATTTTAGGCAAATGAAGGATGATAATTAATTATGCTCATTTTGGCAATATGTTCACTCTTGACACAAACTTTAACAATAATGCATATAGGTCTCTTGCTAAATTTGCAAGATTTAATTATTTTAGAGAGATACTAATGTTTGGTGCTACCTTTTTTCATGATGAGACAAAATCCTTTAAATGATTATTTAAACTGTTTTTAGAAGCACATAAGAAAAATAAACTTTATGATATTTTTACATATCAAGATCGTATTATTGCTAAAGATTTTAAATGCGTAAAAGGCTAAAACTTATTATAAATCATGCACTTAATATTTGATCAAAATGACATTAAGCATCTTAGAAATATGATGAAAAGTGACTCCAATTTGTTAAGAGATTTCAAGGCATATGAGAAGCAAAATGAAGAAAAACTTAATTTTTAATTTCAAATAACATGTGTTAAGTTACTTGCATATTTCAATCTTTAAGATAATTAATGGTTTAATAGCTTATATAAATTAAAACAAAAATGTGCAAAATGTTGTCCCTATAAGCATGAAGAGTACATGGTTGTGTGAAAGCTTAAAATATAATTTGAAAAGTTGTTTGAAGGCTAATTTGGGTATAATCCAATTTGTCAAGCATTTTGGAAGAGTTGTTTGTGATAAAAGAAACAATTAATTGACATGTGAATTTCAACATAAACAAAAATTCTCAAGGTTCAAGTGGGAAAGTTCATAGTTGTCAATAACTACATAATACATGGTTGCATACACCTTGGCATATGGTGTAGTGCTAAAGCATATAGCATTAGGCAACCCTCATGGCATTGCACAAATGAAATAATGTAATCATGGTGCACATAATTTGCACCATCCTCACCATTGCAAGGTACTATACTATAGTGCCAAATCATTTAAGCTTAAAAAGATAAATATAACTTATTGTTTATTAGTCTAAAAAGCAATTGAAACTATATTTTCTAATTTACTCTACTTTCTTTCTTCATGCAACTGTGCTATGCGATTAGTTATTATTCAACTCTAACACTTTAACCTCTCTCTAATAGTTAGAATAATAATTTGCAGTGACTTTTTGGCAACTGTGCAGCTCTCCAGATATTAGGGACTCTTTAGTGACAATTCTTTAAAGATTTATTTTTTTCTTTTATTACTTTCTTTACCATTTACATATTGCTTTTTTACTCTAATTTTTTTCTATTGTTACTATATGTATTTTAACATTTAATTTGCTCTTGCTTCTATTTTATTTTTTAGCTTTGTTTTATATTGTTTTATGTGTTAAGATTTAAGAAAAAAACTCTCTTTGGTTTCTACAATTACTTATTTTTACAGTTTAATATGCAATCTTTCTTTGTTCTATTCTATCGTTGCTTGCTTTCTGCTTTGCGAAAAAGTTTCTATTTTATAACTTATGTTTTTACAGTTTTATAGATTTGTTTACTACATTTCATTACTTACCATTTGAATTTTGGCTTCCTAAATGATTAAATTTGCATTAGTAATTTTAATGTTATATTATGCTTTATGTTTCAATTTAATGTTTTATTGTATATTTTTAACTTATTATATGAAATATATTAAATGTTATAATTTAACATATGCCATAAATGAAATTTTCACCTATAATGCCATATACAATGCATCGTAGTGCCAAGGGCCTTCATTACCGTTATGCACCATTTGCCATACATAACTATTCTTTATCATAATAAGTTGTACAAATTTACACTCCTATAATTTTTTTCATATTTTTATGTATAATTTATATATTTAGTTTGTACAAAGCATCAAAATGAAGGTTAAACAATGTTTGAATATGTGGTAGATAGATTTAATAGTAGTGAGGAGTTTAAAGTTAGTTTTAATGCTTTCAATAATATGATTTTTTTCATATAGTCAAAGAAAATTTCAAACCTTTAGCATGTTCTGTTGCCATACTTTGAAGAAATTCAATATCAAGGATATCAAGTTAGGTCGTAGTCAATATATATTGAAAAGATAGACAAAGGATGTGAAAAATGGATAAGTGCAAGATTCAAGAAGGAAGAATGTTCAAGAAGACAATAATATTAATTACATTCAACATTACAAATAATTTTTTCCACAATTGGTAAGTCTAGCAAGTAAAACATCTTATTGTGAGGAAGCATATATTTTGGAAAATAAGGTTATGGATGAGTTAAGTAGTTAAGTTAATGATTACAATAAAAGGCATTTAGGGGTTAGATAATAATATTTTTGACACTTATTCATCTTGTTACGTGTGAAATGGTTTATCAACTAGCGCAAGTGCACACTATCGTAAACAAGTAATAAAGTGATAAGAAAGTATCGTTCCCACGAGGATTGTTTCACTAAGTACCAAAATTAATAATCCTAACTCTATTTGGCAGATCAATAAGTTGGAAATGAAGTGAGTAAATAAAGATTAATGCAAGAATATATTTAAAGTAAATATGAATGCAAATGGACTAAAGATAAATATGAATAAAAGACCTAGGGATCAGACTTCACTTAACAACTTCGGATTGAATCATCTATCTACACTAATCCAATTTTAACTCCCTTAATTGATAGTCGAGTTTCCCTAAATTAATTACTAGCCTCTTCCAAGGTCAAGTAATTCTATAATTAATTGCCAATTCACTATATTCCTATGTGAATTGCAACAACTAATCATGCATTAGGATTTATGGAACTCATTAAGACTACATAAACCATATGAATATATTCCTATTTCATATGCAATTTACGGTTTTAATTATAGGTTCCACACACATGTATCTCCTTCCGGTCTCAACACACATATTGAGTTCATTCAAAAGGTGGCCAATCAATTGAAAGCATTAAGAGCAATAATTAAAACTCAATCTAGGAAATAAAATCAAAATTAGTTTCAATAGACTAGAATTCAATCCGTTATTATCAAGTTACGCCATCACCCTAGGAAGATGAAAAATTAGAACATAATGAAATTAAACACAAACATAGAATAAAAACATCATCACATTCATGAACACAAGATTATAATTACAAATGCATGAAAATAGAAAAACTATCCATCCATTAGGAGGTAGAACCGTCCTTGTAGGAGGAGAACATAAGGATACAATTACAAATGCATGAAAATGAAAATAATTATCCATCCATTAGGAGGTAGAACCATCCTTGTAGGAGGCGTACAAGAACTAAAAATTGCATGAACTAAACTACTATCTAAGGTGCATGAATGAATGATTCAATGCTTCAAATGCTCTCTCCAAGATGCCTTTTCTCAGCTGATCCCCTTGCTATTTATAGATGAATGGGTGCAAGAATTTCAACTTGCCAAGCCACCAATCTTGACTACTAGCCATAATCTTTGACCTCGGAGCAACCATATTTCAGCGTTTTTGCTAACTTTTGACACTTAAATCGGTGGATTCACGCATTTTAGTATTCATCAAAGTTGTAGCCGTGGATCTAAGCTTTCAAATGGCGGCAGAAGCTCCTAACTTTGAAATTTCTAGCTTAAGTTATGATCAGATTGGTAGTCAAAGGTCAGATTCCGCCAGAACCACTGTTTTATCTTCCAAGCAGAATTTGAGATCCTTAGATCCCGAACTGGGCTTTTCTTTAAACATGAAAGTTTTAGGGCTTCTTCTTAGCTTTCCATCCATATAAAGAACAGCCCAATCGGACATCCAGAACTCCAGATATGGCCTAAAACCTGAAACAGTGTCAGATTACAGCATTATTTAAAATATTTGATTTCATTTCAAATTCAAGATCCATTCACCAAATGCAACTAAATTTATTTAATTTAACAAGATAACATCCAAAAATGCATCATACAAGGGAAAATAAATATGTAAATATTTTACGTATCACATCTATTCCATATACAAGTGAAAGCATGATTCATGATGATCAAAATTTTTAAAATGCCAAAGTTATTATTAAAAAAAAGGTAAAGTGAGAAGAGGGAAACATCCTAAAAGTTAGGAAAATAAGCAACCTAAAAGAAAGAAAATGTTTTACTATAACAAAGCTTTACAAAGTAGCTAAAATAAGGTATAATAATTCACTAATACTATTATTTATTTATTTTTAAAGAGTCACTCAAGCATATGACTTATTTCCTTAATTTATTAAATTACATTTTTATTTATTTTTCATGGGAAACCTAAACTTGTTTTTCTATACTTGACATCCTAAGTGTGCAAAAGAATTCATGTTTGTTTGCTTAACGGTTCAATAAATTTTTAGATAATATTCATTTGATTAAGCATCAAGTCCTTTTAATGATATATCTAATTTTAGTGACAATTATATAGGATTTTAAGTAATTTGTCATCTTAATTATTCTCATTTTATAAATTATTCCAATTTTGAAACAAACCAATTTTTTACTTCATGAAAATATATAGGATCAATTTCTTTATTATGGTTATGCTTCAATGAGGAAGTGTTTGTTTTTCATTATTATAATTCATCACAGAACAATAGAAAAAAAAAACTCATTTCTTCTATGCAACTATTAATGAAGATAATAGTCCTAATTCTATGGAAAAAAATTATTAAGTATCTAATATGTAGTGTTAATTTGTCTTGTTTAAGTCACTTAAATTATTTTTATTCTAATATATACATGATTCAATCTTAAAATGAAAAAAATAATACAAAAACATAGAATGAGGTTTTTCACCTATAAAGTTTATAGCAAATTTTGGTTTTAAGTGTTCAAACCTGAAAGCACAAGACTAAAGAAAATAAAATCACATTCATTGCTTGTGTTAATAGGTTTGAGAATTTCATTAATACACTCACATTTGCTACAATAATTTTAGTCATGTTATGCTTGCTTTGCCTTGATTTGTTGGAGGTAAATATGACTAAACTTTATTGCTTTAATTGTTTTTAAGAAAGTAGATAAACACTATGCATGGATACAAGTAGGGTTAAATATGAGTCAAGCTGTGAACTATCATGATTCAACTCAAGTGAATTTAACTTAATTCAAAACTTAACTCATATTCAAATGAACTAAAAATTTTAGCTCAAATTCAACTTGAATTAAGCTCATGAGCTATTCAAATTGATTTGATAGTTCATTTGATCTAATCAAAGAAATTAAAATCTTAAGTAAGCAAAGCTAAATAAAAATGAATCAAATTAACTCATATTGATGGTTCATTAACTCAACTCATTTTGTTCATTTAGTCTAAAATTATTTGAAAATTTTTTATTTAAATTCAATTAGATAAATTACATAATATATAATGTTATATTTAATATCATAATTTATTTTATAAATATTATTAAGATATATTTTGGTTCATAAACTAAATAAGTCGATCTAATCATAAATCAAGTTTGATCATTTAGCAATCAAGCTAAAAGTTTAGGTTTAGGTTTAACTCATTTGGTTCATGAACCTAACTTATAAAACTACTGTTCATAAGTTGGCTTGGTTTAGTTCTAATCCTAGATATAAGGAAAAAATAGAAATAAAACTTAAATATAATTTTCATTCCTTTAAAATATAAATTATGTTATTTTAATCTCTTAATTTAAAATAATATATATCGATCCTCTAAATATGTAATTAGTTCAATTTTAGTCCTCCTATTTGATTTTTATCAAATTCCTTTAATTTTTATTAATTTTTGTTTAATCTTTAGGCATTCATTACATTATTTCTCTAACAAATCCCATTTTTTAAGATTTAGAAAATAATAAACTATAAAAAAAATTTTAACTTTCATATAAAACTCTCTAGTTTTGTTCAAAATTTTTAATACCTAAACAAAGATTTCCACATTTTATATTAGTATGGAGGAAATATTAGATAAAAATAGTTTTATAAGTAAAAAAGTTAACAAAAATAAAACACAAGGATTAAAATTATGCCAATCATATATTTAAGTGGAGTAAAATAGACTATTTCAAATTAAAAGACCAAACTTGTATAATTTATATTTTAGAAGGACTAAATTGCATTTTATCCTAAAAATAAAAAAGAGAGCAAACACATGTTACTTTTTTGAAATTTAGAGGATGGACAAGTATAATACATTAACTATTAACTCTTAGATGGCATTTGGTTAGAAGATTTTAAGGGGTTGGAAATTAAATAATGAAATTGATTTCTTCATCAAGTATTTGGTTTAAATATGGTAAAATTTATTACCCTTACTTAACTTTAACAATCCTTTCCATTTGATTCCCTTTCTCTTTTCAAAGTTTCATATTACATTACTTACTGCAAATAGAAAATACCCTTCTCTTACCACCATCATTTCCCTCTCTCACCACCACCATCACTTACAACCACCATTGTGATTGCCATTTGTTATTACGATCACCACTGCCATTGTTATGCACTATCATTACTCCCTTATCACTACCTTTATCATTGCACTATCAATACCACTATTGTCATTACCACTAACACCATTATCACTATCACTTCAATCATTATTATTATTGCCACTATCATCATTGCACCAACACT
Organism: Sindora glabra; assembly: GCA_020226215.1. Taxonomy (NCBI): domain Eukaryota; kingdom Viridiplantae; phylum Streptophyta; class Magnoliopsida; order Fabales; family Fabaceae; genus Sindora; species Sindora glabra. The sequence continues at coordinate 4,176,726 of CM035235.1, forward strand.
ACCATTACCATCGTATCACCATTATTATTGTTGTCACTATCACCAACATCATTATTATTGCCTCTACCACTACCATTGTGACCATCATCGATGCTTCTCATTCTTTAACTATTGAACTAAACAAAAAGAAAGTAAATCACAAACACTATGATTCCATTCCTTAACTGAATCAAATAATTTTAAAAAAATAGTTTTCTTCCTATTTTTCCCTTTATCTAATTCCATCCCATTACTATTCTCACATATTAAACTAAGTGTCACTTAAATTTTGCATTAAATCATGAACTTTATATAACAGCAAAATTATTAAATATATGATTAATGGTAAATACCTTATTGTCTATCTTTATCCTTTTTCCTTTTATCTTCATCATGTATTATTTGTTAGAATTTATATCTAATAAGAATATAGATTAACAATTACTAATTTATACATTTTTAGTTTGAAAGTAAAAGCTAAATAAATTGAATCATAACTAACCTAACTTATAAATTTTCTCTTAAAAAATCATTGGAGTTATTCAAAAATATCACCATATAAATTTTATTTATGAATTTTGAGTAGAATTTTATAATTTGCTTACATCGTGATACAGTCCATAAAATAACTAATACTCCTCTTGATCTTGCATATGACCAAGATACACTTCTTTATATTTTGTTTTCGTTTACTTACTTTAGATTACAACAACAGTATATAGACAATCACTTGCCCCACTTAGTTATTACATTACATCCATTTGATTAAAGACTTAATTAATTTTCATACATAAATATATATATCATTCATTTCTTTTTTAATTTTATTGTTTACCTTATATTACAATCATAATTCCTGAAATGTTTCTAAATTTCTATGCATGTATGAGAGTTATACAAACCAATCATAGTTATCTTTCTTGTTATGGACTTGTGTTTTTCTCCCTTGTATCAATGGGAATTTGCATGAAAAAGTTTTGGAATAATTTCAATAAAGCTTTTAGGCGAGTTATGAATCAATTAAATAATTATCCTTTTTCTTATTAAATATGTATAAATTAGTTATTCTTGAGTTTTACTCTTATTGAATATATCTTATGGAAAAAAATGGCAAAGAGGAAAGGAAGAGGAAGAGAGACAAGAGAGAAGGCTTTTGTCCTTAATTTTAATTATATTTTACTTTTTTTTTCTAAATTTCTAAAATGCTTAGTATAAAAATTTAAAATTCATGTACTATTTTTGGCACTTGACTAAATTTCTAGAGAATAATATATATTTTCTTTTAAAAAAGAAAAGAATCCTTTAAAAGGAATATGTTTCAACATAAGGTAAAGATTTCTTAAGAGAAATGGATAGTAAATATTAAATAATATAAAATAATAATTTCATTTATAAAATTGTAAAGTATTAGTAAAATGATTCCTAAAATATAAAAATAATCATAGTAATTCTTTAACAAAATTCTATCCATATAATTTTATCCCTTTTTTATATTATTTACGAATATGCATAGTGAGATAAAATTGTATGAACAAAGTATCATTCAAAAATTATTATGGCTATTTTTATATTTCAAGCATCATTTTACCAACCCATTACAATTTTAAGGAAGAAATTATTATTTTTAAGTAACTTTTATTAGTATTTCCCTTAATCATTAGCAAGGATTATCAACATCCAATATAAATAAACAAGTAATCTCAAAGAAAATCTTTGTTAGGAAAGGAGAAACCTTTTATTGTTCTAATTCTTAGATTAGTTCCCTCACTTAACATCACACCAATGTAAATTAATATATGTCTTAAGGTTATAAGCTATGATATAATTTTTAATATTTTAACTTATTTTCTTTAAATATATTTAAAACTTATTTAGTCTTTAATTGAATTTTACTTGGTAATTTTGATAAATATAATTTAAATTTTAAACATAGTGAGAAAGATAAAATGGATAAAATAAGGAGGGACTATAATTAAATAAAAATTAACTTCAAAAATTTCTCTTAAATTATTTTTCCTTGAAATTTAAATAGATAGAATTGAAATTTTAAAATTTTAAAAAATTCATCAAACCTATAAGAGTAAAAGATTAACATTACTATTTGATGTAAAAAATAATTGGATAAATCACACGAAATCTTTCTATATTCTGCTTGATATGTAATTTAGCCCTTATACTATTAAATGTCCTATTTGCATTTTCATCCTCTATTTAAAATTTTAACTTAGAATTCTACCATTTGTCTAGCTTGTCTAATGGTTTATGAATAGTTAATCTATTTGATATCTAAATGGAATCAATAAGTGATCCTTCCCGCAATTCAATTTCCCTTCAATATAAAAGGAAATTGATATGCTAATTTTAGAAATGTTCCTTAACATTCTCTTTTTAATTTATTTATATTTTAATTGTCATTTTCAAGCTTATCTTTCATTGAAGCAATTTCCAAATTCTAAATTAGTTATATTGGTCCAAGGCATGACACATATGTGTGTTTATGTAAATTTTGCAAATTTGACAATTAACTTAAATAAAGGACATCAAATGTTATCCTAACATAAAAGCTTTTAAGTTTTGGCATGATACTAACTAATTATTGTTTATCACTTCCCTTTTTCAATTATTTTTTATGTGATAATTGATATTTTAGTAAATTATATTTATTAGGATTTTCTTATAAATTAATCATAATTAAGACCATAGTTGGGCTTTGAAATGCGAGGATATAAAATAGGATAATATAGACTTTTTAAGAGAGGATATGGTGGTGTTGGAGAATACTTTCTGGGAAAAGATATGGCAAGGGTAGGGATGGCAATGGGTTGGGTTTGGATAAATCCAATTAGATCCAAACTCATTTAGGACCCATTATTTGAGATTTATTAAAAATTCATATCCATTAAGGATCCAATGAAATCTAAATAAAAGATCCAAAATAGATCTATTTAGATCTAGTAATATAAATATAATTTAAAATTTTTTAATAAAAATTAAAAAGTTATTCTTTTTTATTAATAATAATTACACTTAGTAATTATAAATTATATTTATTTTTTCATTTACATTCACTCTTGTTTTGATTCATCCATACTATTCATATTAATTTTAAGGTAAATATAGGTTATATCATTCCAATTAATAATAATTAAACCTAACAATTATAAATCATATCTATTTTCTTATTTCTATCCATTCTTATTTTAACTCATTTATATTATTCATAATAGCTTTAAAGTAAATATGGATTGTATTAAGTTAAAATCATAAATAATTATCTATCCATTTATATTATAATTAGATATTCCTATATTATATAAATTAATATTATAAAATAAAATTATTTTAAAATATCTTTATAATGTGATATAAATTTAAATATTTTTAATATTATTTATCTTAAATAAACTATCATGATATTTTTATATATGTGATAATATTAATTTTTATATAATAATAGATTAATAATAAAATATATTATTTAAATAGGTTTAATGAACTAAAAAAGATTCAAGACTCATTAAATATTTGTAAGAGATAAACTTATGAACTATATAAATTAATATTAACGAGTACCAAAAAAGGATCTAAGATCTATTAGATATTTGATTAGATATTCCTATATTATATAAATTAATATCATAAAATAAAATAATATTATTTTAAAATATCTTTATAATGTGATATAAATTTAAATATTTTTAATATTATTTATTTTAAATAAACTATCATGATATTTTTATATATGTGATAATATTAATTTTTATATAATAATAAGTTAATAATAAAATATATTATTTAAATAGGTTTAATGAACCAAAAGAGATTCAAGAACCATTAAATATTTAAAAAAGATAAACTCATGAATTATATAAATTAATATTAACAAGTATTGAAAAAAGATCTAAGATCTATTGGATATTTGATGAGTAACTCAATCCTAAACCATCAAGCAATAAGTCTAATTAGGTAAAATTCATTGGATAAATATTTATCAATTGGTATAAAATCCATTGATTATAGGTGTTTTTGCCATCCCTAAGCAAGGGTAGATAAAGAGAACAAAATAAGGAAATTTTTTTGGTTGGAAATATTCTTCTTGATTGTAGGCAATTAGAGTGTGTAAATTTTGCTTCAGTGAAGATAACTTTAAGAATGACAATTAAATGGTGAATCAATTAGAGAAAAAATATTAATAGACTTTTCTACTAGGTTAAAAAATACACATAACCCCTTAGATTATACTTATGTGTAAAACCCCTTATGTTTAAAAGGATGTAATTAATCACTCAAATAATGTTTATTGTGTAGAAATCCTTTCTTCATTATCTTTTCATCCAAATCCCTAATAGCAATTTCATATACTTGTCATTTGCTATACTCTAAAATTAAGATTTGCACCATTAATTGTTTAAAATTTCTAATGTAGTAGCAACATAACTATGGATGGAAGAAACATGATAAGGTGAAAAAATTATTCCAAATTCATAGTTGATTTTGCACACCTCTTCTAGGATTTCTTAAATTTACTTGAAGCTATAAATTTCATTCATCTAGAAGCAAGCTTTACACTTTTTCAGATTTAAGGTATGACTATTTACGGATTCAATAATACTTTTGTTTTATTTTAACAATAATTTATTAAGTGTTTTGATCCTATAGATGTTGTTAATTATTTATTTCTATTATTGTAGTCCCTTGAATCCCTAGCAAATAAAATATAATAATAGAGAATTGTTATCCTTTACTTCTAAATTATTTATAATTGTAACATTATTTTTATTCTTTATTATCATGATTTCTAAGTTTTTTTTTAGTAACCTTGAGTTGTGTAATATTATTGTCATTCTTGATTACCTTTTTAAAAAATTATAGTTTGTTTTAGTTTGTGAGTCATCATATGCAATATAAAAAATAATGATTCTAGGTATTGTTTATTAGGTTTATTCATTTTGAATTTGTAATTGATAGTTATTATTATTATCATAGATAGAATATATTAAAAGTGAAGCTTTATTTTAGGGGTAATATTTCATATTCTCCATTTAAGTGTTACATAAGTAGTAATTGTTTAATATGTGAAAAGTTTAATGATGACTTTCTAAGTTTAACATATTTTGCAAAAATTGTTGTTGAGTTAGGATTTCAAAATATCACTTGTTTTTAGTACATGTTAAATAGTTAGCCATTTGGAGTTGTAAAAATATTGAAGGATAATAGTGCTATGAGAGACATTATTACATATGTATTAAGTAGAATAAATAAAGTTTTATAAATTATTATGAAGCACTATGTTAATGATATCCTTCTTGTACCATCTTTTCTTAACCTTATAGATATATTATCATGAACCAACTAGAATATGACTAACATGAAGCTTGATAATAGTTTCCATAAGCCTCTTATTAACTATATATACTTGTTCTTAATAGAAATACTTTTACTCATATATAATCCAATATTCAATACCAAACTTAGATTGAACGGATGGAGTTTCCTTTGTCTATAGACACTTATAAGGGGTATTTTCCCTAGTACAACATAGATCTATAATATTTTTATAAACATACAACAAAATCAAATAAGTACAAGATCTATTCTTCATATACAATGATTATCAAACTAGTCTATAATTGACACTATCTTCTAATTGCTAAGCTTTTTGGCTATGGTGCTTTGGACTTCCAAAGGAGCAATTCTACTTGAAGTTTCAAGATAAACATGAAAATATTATATTTGAAATAAAAGAATAAATTTTACAAAATCTAGTAAGAGTGTACATCTACCTTAATCAGTAATAAAAATTAACTAAATGTATTCTATGAAAATCAAAATAAGTGAAAAAGAGAGGGTAGATAAATTATATTTTATATCTAAATATATAATAATTAAGCAACTCAAATTACCTTTTATACATATATATATATATGTATATATTTTTTCATAAACTTGAAGGGTAATGACACCCTAAAAAGGCCATCATAGTCTTGTAGGTCACACATCTCCATTAGTATAAACAAAAGTTATTAGATAAAAAAGTTTATAACTCATTTGAAGTCCTTAACTAGCATCATAATCACACATACATATTCAACATCATGCATAGTGATATAACACATAAATAAAACAAACAAGAAAATGGATCAAGCCTTCCTGTAACTTTCAATCAACCCTATTTTTTCACGAACTCTTCCTTATTCTTCTAAGGCTAACTTTATCCATTTACTAATGCTTTCTTGGATCCAATACTAATTCATATTCTTAAAATTTATCCTTTCCATTTCACAACATTGAATATGCCTAACGATATCAATTTCATTATAACTTAAATTATTATTACAATATTATGAAATTTCCATCACCCTATTAATGATATCATCAACAATAATTTACAAATTTATACAAGAGAAATTATAACATATCACATTCCAACATTAGTATTATTATGTTTTCATCACACAAAGAGACAAGTAATGGTATTTTTAAAGAAGGAAAAATAAAAATAAGGTTCCATGCTTTATTGCATTTTAAAGTAGGCCAAAAAGTAACCAATACATATAATTAATTTATACTTTACCAAGTGCAAATATAGTAAGTTTCTATAACTACAAGTGAGAAATTATATATATATATATATATATTAACAAGGGTAGGTTGAACCAAACGAAATGCATAATTTGAGATAAGACATGCAATATACAAGATACACCATTTAACTACTATAATAATTAACTAATATCCAATAATTAAATCAACAGTTCTTGTATTTGAGTGTATTGTACTAACTAGCTTACTTTTTCAAGTTTCACAATAGTATAAATAATTAATCTATTTATCAAGTAAATAGAAAAATATAAAAATTAAGAAAAGAATAATTGAAAATAGATATATACTTAGGTAGTTTCTTCAAGATTTTCCTAAGCATCTAATTCCCTTTTTATGTTACTTTATTCTCTAATTTACAACAATAATTTATAGATATACTAACACTAGTTATTTTCGTTCTAAAAAATATTATAATTCTTTGCTTTAAATATATTATACTAATAATTCTAATCATCAATTTCTTATATTTTTAAGGTTAGGGCAAGATATTAAAAATGGGATAAAATAAGGAAATTTTTTATATTATGATATTTTGATCTAGAATTGCTTACCATTACTTATAAATGTTACCAGCAACTTGGCTAATGACAAGAAAGTTAGTATTGCTAGCAAATGGATAGAAGAAGGCATTTTGTAATAGTACTTTAGTAGTTCAAAAACACTTTATGCCTTCCACACATATTGGTAACTAGAAAGCAATCGGACAGTGCGATGTTGCCAAAAGGTGGCTGGCAACAACAAAAAATAAGAAGGGAAAGAGGGGTGACATGTAGCAAGAAAATATAAGTTGAAAACAAAGGGAACAAAAAATGGGAAAAGAAAGATAAGGCTCAGTCCTGATTAGGGAAAATTGAAAAAGGAGTAAAGTAGCCATAGGAAAAGTTTGGGTGCTCCAAATGCATTATAAGCTCAAATTAGTTTTAATTTCGAACTTCATCCTTGCTTATGAATCCTATCTATTCAAATATTGGAAACTCCTTCTTTTTTTCTTTTTACTTATTCTACCAAGGCAAAGTAAATTCAAAATTTTATTATTTTTATCTTCCTAATAATTTATCTAATAGCCTAACAAGTTTAGAAGGTTAAAAGTAACTATTTCAAAAATGCCTTAGATTTATGGAAATCATTTATTAAATCATATGCAGATATTAAAATTTTTATCATATGGTAAAATAAATAACATTTAAATACAAATAATTAACTTATGTATTCAATATTGGTTTAAACAAGAAAATTTAAATAACACCGTAATTTGAAATACATACTTCAAGGCTCAAGATTTTCAATTATTTTAATAAATTATTACATTAATAAATAAGTAAAAATTAAATATTAGTTAAAGTATTATAAATTCTCCCTTATTAATAAAATTTATCCTTAAATTCTGGAAATAAAGGAAGTCTAATAGAAGGTTTTAGTATAGGAACATACTTACTTATGATTAATAGAAAAAAAGGTTATTAGTAAGCTAACCCTTTTATGTCCTTATTCACTTGTAGAGTGATTAAAATGTATTACCTTATCTTAGTAACATTCACCTTTATATACCTATTATTTGTTATCACTCATTCATAAGGAATATGCATGGTTTTAGATAAGGAAATAAGTCAACAAAAGTAAAGAAATTATAGGAGGTATTTGTGTACCACACATACATACACAAATATAGGATTATATAAGGTAGTATTATCGAAGATCTAAAAACACTTACTATTATAACCTCTACTTCTTATATAATCAACTGTCCTAATATTTTGATTTATCATTATCAATGGATAAGAATGTTGATTCATTCATAAAGAAAATTTTAGCATAAGCTAATTTACTTTGAGATAATGGAACTAAGCTTAGTGAGCTCTCAACAATAGTCCAAACAAAAGGATTAAGAAAACAAATATATTGATTACATGATTCAATTCATGAAATAATGTTCAACACATTTTGTTCTTAAAAATAATTAAATCCTTATTCCCTTATCTACATTTTGTATCAAATTTTGTTATCATAATTAATTGTTCCATTATTATATTAATACATATCACACCCTAAATTTGAGGTTTCCACTTCATAATTATCAATAAGTTCATCCCCAGATTAAATATAATAATATAAAAGCTATATGTATAGTTGACATATGATCATTACATAATCAAAATTAGAATATTAGTTTGATAAAGACTTTTACAATAAAGGGTGACAAACTAAGCCAAACCCTAATGAACTACTTGGCATATTCTCTTACAATGATTTATTAACTTTGATTACAAATAGAATGTAAACATAATACAAAAATAAAATATAATAAGATAAGATGTAAGAAATATGTGAAAATTTAAACAAAACTAAAATTCAAACAAAACACATTAATAGAAACAGAATGTAGAAATAACATAGAAAAGATAAAAAATTCTATAACAAAATAATTGATCTAAAAAATTAAAAACTCTTAATGGATTAATCATAGATTGCAAATTAATTAATATTTCTAATTGGTTTTTCAACCTAGAATCATTTATAACCCTTGTAATGATTCATGAATTTTATATTAGATAACCATCTAGGATTTAATCAATTAAGATTAGTAGAATTAAATAACAATTATAATCTATAAAGTTAGATTAAAATTAATTTGAAAATAAAATTGAATTGAAGAATTGAACTAAAAACTTTTCATTTAATCATTCAACACTCTGTTCCCACATGAAAAATAGTGATTAACTAACAATAATTTAATATATAAATAAATAAACATTAGAAATCATAAAGTTGAACATAAATTATACTAAATTAGTATTTAACTTATGTAATTCCAAGCAATTAAAACAAAAAATGAGTAAAATAGGAAAATTAAAAAGAAAAACTTAATATTACATTTTAGAATCTCATAATTCAAATAGAAATTAGCCTCAAATTCCTTAAATTAACTAAAAAATTAGCTTTTCATGGTTAAAAAGGAAGAAAGTTATCTAAAGTTGTGCTCTTGCCTTTAAAGGCATAAAATCCTATATTTGATTTTCTATGTTACTAACCTAATGGACCAAGATAATAACCCTCCTAGAATTACAAAGAAAAGGGCCTTACTAATTTTAGAAGCCTAGAATCTAATTTACAAAATAAAATACTATAAAAGTTATTATAGTAAAATCTCATATGTTTGACTTTTAGCAATTGTAAGACCCTTAAAAATAACCAAACCACAGTCATAAAAGTTATAGAGTTGGATCTTAGAAAACTTTGGTACTAGTTTCACCTAGACTAGACCTCTAAAGTTTTAAGTATGGCCTAAAAATTAAAACTACCTTAATTTGGATAAAAATAAATCATCGATTTCTCAGCTAATTTCAACCTTCTAAACATCTGAACTATCTTTGACCAAAGCATGAAAGTTGTAGAGCTTTATTTAAACTTTCCAAGGATATAAAGATCGCCTAAATCTAATATTCAAATCTCAAAATATAAATAAAAACTTGAAATAGTATAAAAATCTAGCATTAATTAAATAATTTCAAAACATTTGAAAACTAACATCCAATCATATAATAAGGCTAATTTTATAAAATTAAGCATATGTATTACACTAAAAGGCATGAGATATGAGGAAATAATATAAATAAAATCTTACACATTAATAATTTATTCTAATATTAAACCATTTCAACATAAATATAACATAGGATGTAAAATAGGGATAATCAAATGTGCACATTTATAATTTATTCCATCTATATCATTCTAGCGTTATGTTATGTATAGCAAAACTAAAAGTGAGAAGGGAATATTTGAATATGGTAGTTAACTATAAGGCCTTAAAAAGAGCTTACATTTGACTATGATACTTGAATATTCCCATCTAGAAGCAAAATAGTTGCTAATTAATTAAGTATGGTACTTGATCATTGGTTTTTGGAAAATAGCCCCCAAGTTATAGTCAAATACCATAATTAGATATTTACATCTAGAAATAAGAACTTTAAGATTATTTGAGTATGGTACTCAAACATTAGCTTACTAAAACACTCTTCAAGGTTACATTTGAGTAGCATGCTTAAATATGAATTGAGTTCTTAGTTCTTCTATGATTTCACTATAGAGATGGCTAATTTTTCATCTATTCAACAACAAACCATACATTAAATCCAAAATTTAACCATCGTACAAATATTGAACACTTACCCAACAATAACCCACATTAAGTATAAGCTATAACATAACTATATCACATTTGTGTATCAAAGTATCCAACCTATAATACCTTAGGCTTAAATATTCAAAAGATTATAAAATTATTTAAATTAATTAGATCTTTTACTTATTTATCATTAATCTATTTCTTCAACAATCAATACATATAATTACATATTTTAAAATATCTTTGTAAACTTGACACTCACAATTATACATTAGTTATCAATAATAAATTTATATCATGCAATAATTAAAATTTCAATTCTCTTATACCTTTATCTTTAACAATGTCTAAATGTATGAATAAGTTAATTTAAGTAGGTTACTTACTTAATTCAATAGTGAAGGAGTAGAAGAAGTTCAAAGAAGATAGTTGTATCACTCAGTACTACTGATTACTTAATCCATTTTTACCTACTTTATTTCTTTATAGAAAAGCTTTAAACACCTTTTTCAACCAAATAAACTTTTAAGTCTTTTAGTAATTAAAGTTTAATACATTATTTGATGAAAGTCTAAATTATACTATATATTTTGCTTAACCCAATCTAAAGTTCCTTTTCCTATAAAAACATATGTGACTTTTATTAATAGTTTATATTTCATTAAATTTCAAATTATCATTAATTATATGAGGAAACCATATATGAACATTTATAATTTATTTTGAATTAAGCATTTCTAAGATATACAACAAATAACTTATAAATCCATATATTTCATAACTCGTAGCCTTTAAATTCATTACTTATAATTATAACTCAAAAATTTCAATACATCTCACTTAAACATGAGAAATAATATCATTTATAATTGATTAACTACCTTATTGTTTAAAGCTGCATAAGTAAAAACTTACCTATACCTAGTTAGTAAAACTTGATACCAAAATCCCCTTTAGGCTATTTCCTATTATGACTAACAATTTCAATATTACATTATCATTCATCTAGTTTGCATTGATATCAAATGTTTTTTTTAATACATAGTTGATAATCCATACATAAATTATAACCTTTTAGTTAGAAACATATACATATATTTATTCCTAAAACCACTACTTTCATTTCCTTTTTAATATTAAATTATCAAACAACCCTTAACCAAAAATTTTTCATTAAATTATTTATTATCTTATCATAAGATTTGTGATTCAAGAATATTTGAATCATCTCATTAATGTTATATTGCTTTTTAGCTTCAAAGTAGATTAATCCCCTCATATAATTTATGACATCACAAATATAAAATTAACTTTAATTCCTAGTAATTTCAAATTAATAATCTCCTGAATTTAGATAAAAAGTTAAAAGCTTTTCTCATCTAACTTGTATTAATAAAATTTAGAATAAAGAAAAGATATCTTGTTTTATTTACAACTATTCAAATCTAGATATGTAAGTACATAACCAACATATACACATGTCACACTTTCAAGTCACCTAATAAAGGTTCATCATTTGATAAATTTTATTTTTGAGATTCTAATATTGAAACACCATGAATCTGGGGCTAAAGTTTGTGTTTTATAAGAAATATGTATTACTCTACACACAGTCATGGAAACTAACATCTAACATTTTTAAAGATAAATGCATATTCAATATGAAGGAATTGTCTAATTCACTTAAGCAATTAGCACCAATAGCTAAGTAAACACATACAAATTCATTTATTAGCATTATAATTTATTAGCCATTTTTAACTGTATATATATATATATATATATATATATATATATATATATATATATATATATATAATGATTTTGTAATTATTTTCCAAATTTTAAACAATAATTTATCTTGAGAGATAAATTATAAAAGATTTAATTATAGAATAACATATATAAGAATATTTAAATTATAAAAGTTTATGAAAGTCCAAAGGCAAATTTCCAAAACAAGTTTAATCATACTCATGTTTATAATTGCTGACTGTATAATCATGGTCCCTATTATGTTTACCCAATTTTGACAATTAGAGATTTTAAACCTGAACACCTGTAGAGCCAATACCATACTTTGATACTAACTTTATCACAACTAAATTGCATTGTGATTAGAATGGAGTCAAATAAGAAGTTCCATAAGCCCCTCATTAACTATATAGACTCAATCATAATATAAATACTCTTACTCTTATATGACTTAATATGCTATACCAAACTTAAATAGGATGATCAAAGTTTCCTCCATTTGTAAATACTCTAGTGCAATGTAGATTTGTAATATTTTTACCAACATATAGTATGATTAAACAATGATAAGATCTACTTTTTACATACAATGATTATCAAAATAGTTTACTATTAACACTGTCTTCAAATTGTCAAACTCTTCAACCATGGTGCTTTAGGCTTCTAAAGGAGCAATTCAAGTTGAAGTTTCAAGTTAAACATGAAAACTTTATATTTGAAATAAAAGAATGAGTTTTATAAACTTAATGAGTGTATATCTACTTAAATTAATATTGAAAATCAAAGGGATGCACTTTATGAAAAATCAAAATATATGAAAAGAAGAAAAACTTGAACATAAAACTATTAATCAACTCAAATTACTATATATATATTTGAAGGATAATGACACCCTAAAAAAGTCGCTGCAATCTAGTAGATCACACATTTCCACTAGTATAAATCGGAGCCATCATTAGATAGAAAATTTTACAACTCATTTGAAATCCTCAACTAATAGCATAATCACATGTCCATGTCTAACATCATGTATAGTGATATAACACATAAATAAGATAATAAAAGAAAATAGATTAAACCTCCTTGCAATTTCTAATCTATCTTATCCTTTCATAAACTCATCTCTATTCTTTTGGGACCAACCTTATCCTTTTATAGATGCTTTCCTAAATCTAGTACTAGTTCTCATTTTTAAAATTTCTCCCCTCCATTTCACAATATCATATATACCAAATAGCACCAATGTTATTATAACTCAAATCATTATTACAATATTGTTGCATTTCCATCACACCATAAATAACAATTTATAAATTTACATGAGCAGTTATAACATATCACATTCTAACATTAGTATTATTATCTTTTCATCATACAAAGAGATGATCAATAGTATTTTTTATAAAAGAGAAAATAAAAATAATGTTCCCTATATTACTACATTATTAAGCAACATAAATAAAAGCCAATATAGATAATTGACTTACACTTTACCAAGTGCAAATGTAGTAAGTTTCTATAATTACAACTAAGAAATTATAAATTTTTATGAATTTATGATTGTACATATATGTGTGTATATATATTAATAAAGGAAGGTTGAATTGAATGAAATGCATACTTCGAGATAGAACATATAATATACAAAGGACACCATTCAACTACTATAATAATTAATTAACATCAAATAATCAAAATCATAGGTACCTATTTTTGAGTATATTGTATTAACTAGCTATCTTTCTTAAATTTCATAATAACATAAATAAGTAATCTAAATATCAAGTAAATAGAAAATTATAAAAGCTAAGAAAAGATTAACTAAACATAGATATACATTCAACTAGTTTCTTCGAGATTTTCTTAAGCATCCAATTCCCCTTTTGTGTTACTTTATTCCTCAATCTACAATAATAATTTATGAATATACTAATAATAGTTATTTTCCTTCAAAAAATTATAATTCTTAACTTTAAACATGCTACACTAATAATCTTAATCATTGATTTTTTATATTTTTAAGTTTAAGGCAAGAAATAAAAAATGGGTAGAATAAGGAATTTTCAATCATGCTTATATAATCTAAGATATTAGGAGTTTTTTTTCTCTATAATAGCTTATCGCTACTTAAAAGGGTTGCCAACAACTTGGTTGATGACAAGAAGGTTAGTGTTACCCGTAAACAAATGGAGGATAACATTCTATGATGTTTCTTACAGCTGTAATTTAGCAATGCTTTGTGCCTCTCGCACACATACTGGTAGTTGGAAGGTGATTAGACAATAATAGTGCTACCATACAGTGGTTGACAACAACAAAAAATAGGAAGGGAAAAAAAGATGACACACATCAAAAGGAGATGAGTCGATAGAAAAAAGGAAACCAAAAATAGGAAGAGAAGAATGGGATTAGGTTTCGAATAGGGAGAATTCTAATTTTCATTATTTTTATCTTCTTAATAATCTCTTTGATAGCCTAATTGGTTTAGAAGCTTAAAAGTAGTTATTTTGAAATTCCTTAGATTTAGGAAAATTATTTATCGTAGGGAAAAATAAATAACATTTAAATAGAAATAATTAATTTATCTATTCAATATTAGTTTAAATAATAAAATTTAAATAGTATAATAATTTGAAATAAATACTTAAAGGCTTAACATTTTCACTTATTTTAATAAATTACTACATGAATAAATAAGTTAAAATTTAATATTAGTTAAGATATTGTATGTACCAATTATGGCATCCACTCTAAACTTAACAAAAGTACCAAGTAAGGAGAAAATAAAATTAAAAGAACTTAAAAATTATTTCAAAGAAAGGAAATAGTAGAAGGAAAAAGTCTAATGATGAAAGTATAGATATAGATCGTGAAAAACTAAATTTGGACAAGTGTGATTTTGATGGTAATCATAATGATATTCTTAGTCTTTTCTATGAACAAGATATAAATAAATTAAGGACAAAGTTAGGGTTTACTTGAATAAGAACCATGGTAACTTTGGTAATGGTGGACTATTTGAACAATTGGAACTTACTATAATTTATGATGTAGAGGCTGATGCTGAAGTTAGCTACCAATATGATTATGTAAATAGTAAAGAGTTGCTGAGCATAGTTATGGAAAAGGTGAATTGTAATAAAATGACTAGAGTTCAACTGCAAAAGTGACATGAAAAAGCCTATCATGTTGGAAAAGAAGAGGAAGTGTACTAATTCTAGGTGGTTTAAGGATGCTTTAAAATAACATACTTTGGAGAATAGGATTGACTTTAAATATATCAACAATAAGAGTGCAAAGTCAAGTGAAATACAAAAGAGAATGTGGTTGGAGGATCCATGCATCAAAGAACTAAAAAGAAACATATTTTCAAATCAAGACCTTCTACAATCCAAAACATAAGTTTTGTGGACTTGAGACTAATAATAGTAAAGGTACTTCTATTTTGCTAGCTAAAAAATACATTAATTATATTAAGGATTAACCAAACTGAGACAATGCAATAATGGGAAAACAAGTTTATAGGAATTACTCCATAAGTGTCTCTAGGTTCCTATGCTATAAGATAAATTGAAAGCTTAGAATAAAATTTATGATAAACAAGAGAGTTAGTTCAAGAAACTTTAGTTTTATAAAGCTATTCTTTTATAAACTAACCTTGGATCTCCTATAAATATATCATTAGAAGATAGCTTATTTCAAAGGATGTATGTAAGTTTAAATGCATACAAGTAAGGGTTTTTGCAAGCATGTAAACCTATTATAGCATTTGATGGTTGTTTTTTCAAGACATGTTATGAAGGCAATTTCTTCATACAATAAGGAAGGATGGGAATGAAAATATCTAGCCTATTACATATATTTCCATTGAGAAAGAATGCACTAATAGTTGAGGCTAGTTCATAACTTTGCTATTAAAGGATTTTAGTTCTATTCAAGAGAAAAATTGGGTTTTTATTTCTAATTAACAAAGGTATGAATAAATAAGTATTTTTATTTAGAATTGCAACATTATACTATTTTAATCATTTTTTGTTCGTTTATTCATCACTTTTAATATGTGATTTAAGCATATTAGTGATGTTGCTTATTTATGATATTATTCTTTGCTTGTGCATAAGTTTTCTTTTGTCTTGATATTTGATCATCTACATGCATTAAGTTATTGATATTTGACATGATGTAGGTAGAAGTATGCTTTTATTTGTAGTTTTAGTTTTCTTGCAGATATAATATAATTGTTTGACACTTTTCAATGTTACTACATTTTCAATCTTCTTGCAAGCATGTTGTACTTAGGAATAAGTTAATGATATTTGACAAAATATATCTAAAAATATTCTTTATTATTACATTTTTAGTGTTTTTACTAGTATGTTGTAATGGTCTTGCACTTTTTTGATGTTTAGGTAATTTTTAGTTTTCCTATAAGCTTGTTGTAAGTAGGAAAAGTTATTAATATTTGACATAACATACCTAAAAATATGCTTTATTCCTAGATTTTCAATGTTCCTACCAATATGCTATAATAGTCTTGCACTTTTTTATGCTTTTGGGTTTACTACAAGCATATTATACCTGGATATAAATTATTGATGTTTTTTATACTTAACATAAGGAATTAGGTATGCTATTTTCTTAATTGTGGATGCATTTTATGTAATGTTTCTTTAATTTTGTTATTTAATAGGGCATAAGAGACACATTTGAGGCTGTAGATGTTGAACACATAGGGTTTATTAAGCATTTATTTGCCAATTATAAAAATGAGTATAAAAGAAAAGTACTAAAGGATGCATTATGGAATGCATCAAGAGCAAGCATTAAGGTAAGATTTGACCTTATGAAAGACTTAAAGATAGTTGATGAAGAAGCAGTCAAATGGTTGAAGAAGAAAGATTTTGTATATTAGTCAAAAGTTGCATTTTCAAGAAGAACAAAAAATGACATGTTGCTTAATACCATTGTTGAGACTTTTAGCAATTTTATCTTGGAAGTTAAAGATATGCCAATATTGACTATGTTAGAAATGATTAAGAGGATGCTAATAAAGGTATATGCTATGGAGAAAAAGAGTACTCTAACATTGAGTTTTAGAGAGAAGGTTACTCAAAGCTACTAGCTTGATTTCCAATATCCAAGCTTAGAGACTTGTTAGGAAAGGATGTATGACTTATTTAGCTATAATTTAAGATTTGAACTAGCCAGTTTTGAATATTAGCAATATTCTTATGGTGCGAGAAATTTTTTAATCTGTTTCCATAGGAATTGCTTAGATTACCACTTAACTGAGAAATAGAGTTCCATATCGACTTGATGCCTAACATTGTACTTATTTTCATACCCTTATATTAAATGGCCTTAATAGAATTACAAGAATTGAAGAAGTAGCTACAAAATATAATATATAGAGATTTTATTCATTTGATTTCTTTGCCTTGAGGAGTTCCATCATTATTTGCAAAGAAGAAGGTTAGGCTGTTACAGCTGTGGATAGACTATCATTAACTGAACAAGGTTGCAATTAAGAACAAGTATCCTTTTCCTTGCATAGATAATTTATCTGACTAATTACAAGGAGTTAAGTATTTTTTGAAGATGGAATTGTATATAGGTTATCATTAGTTAAAGATTTTCAAGGAAGATATTCCAAAAACCACTTTCCAAACTTGGTACAACCACTTCAAGTTCTTAGTCAAGTCTTTTGGGTTAACCAAGTCCTGGACATTTTCATGATCTTAATGAATAAAAAATTTAAGCCCTTGTATAAATTCATTATTTGTCTTCATAGCTAATGCTTTAATATATTTAAAGAGAGAATAATACATTTAATACCTCAGAATAGTGTTACAAACTTTGCAAAAGCTCCAGTTATATGCTAAATTCTCCAAATATAAGTTTTGGATAATTAGTATTAAATTCTTGGGGCATGTAATATCCCAAGAGGGAGTTTAGGTGTATCCTCAAAAGGAAGAAGAAATAAAAAATTAGCTAAGGCCTTCAACTATTATAAAAATCTATAGTTTCCTTAGGCTAACGAGGCTTATTAAGGATTTCTCTAGGATATCTGCATTGTTAACCAAGCTAACATAGAAAGGGATTAAGTTTGAATGGTTAGATATGTGTGAAAGTAGCTCCTAGAAATTAAAATCATCTTAACATTTACAACATTGTTGGAATTACACTTAAGCACAAAAGGGCATGTAGTGTATTATGATATGTTTAGGATCGACCTTGGGTGCAACATAGCAAAGTAATAGTATATGCTTCTTGGCAACTAATGAAACATGCATAGAATTATCCAATACATAATTTGAAGATACTGATGATGATCTTTGTTTTAAGATTTAGAGAAACTACTTGTATAGAGGAATTAACATAATTTATATAAATTATAAGAGTTTAAAGTATATCTTCAAGTAGAAGGGCTTGAATGAGACAAAAAAATGGATAAAACTTATCAAATGGTATAACTATTTGATCCTTTATTATCTTGACAAGGTCAATATGGTAGTGAATGCACTAATTAAAAAGTTTACAAAAAAAGTAGTGAAGACACCTTCCGAAGATGAGGGTGTATTATTAGCCTAATGGTAGTTCAATTTATTCTTATCAAGAAAATCGAAGAGGCTTAAAAGATTAATCTAAATTATACAACTTTAGTAAAAGAAGTGATTAAGAATTTAGAATAAAAAATAACCACTAATAAAAGAGGAGTATTTTGCCATCAAGGGCAGATTTGGATTTTATCAAGTGAATGAAATGAACTGTCACACCAAACTTACAACTTTTCATATACCATGCATTTTGAAACAGCTAAGATGTACCATAATTAGAAAGATGTTTTTTAGCAAAGCAATGATGAACTTGTGAGGGATAAGGATGGATAGGATTTATAAGGAGATTTACTTGCTTTCTTTTTTTATTATCTTTGCTTCTTGTATGATATGGTTGTGATATGTATATGCTTGGGTGATTGCATAAGCGAGTACATATAATCATATGATTAATGTGTCAATATTAATAGAATTTGTGTTGAGTGTGATTGAAGTACTTAGGAACAAGGAAGGGTAAATTCGATCAAAAAGCTTATAATTATTTTTTTAAATTAGATTGTGCTTGAATATTTACTCACTAAACTCTAGACTTTTCCTTCTGTGTTTCTATTTTATAGATTTTCAAATTGAGCTGCTACCACCACCACCACTTTAAAGCTAAACTTTGGGAAGCTCACTCAACATAATTAGGGGCAACAAGTGGATATTTTGTGTAAATGCATATTTTGGGTCTAGTTCTATATAGGGTAAAGGGAAAAAGAATATATACTTCTTTTTATTTAGAGTTAATTAAGTTAAGTTATCTCCAATTTTGGGTGGATTGTAAGCAAACCCCACTTCTTATTGTTATTAAATATAAACAAAATCCTATAATTTCTTTTTGTTGCATGACTATTCTCCTTAACATTTCATTTATGCCTTAGCCTATTAATAAGGATTATAGGTCAAGATAGTGGAAATTGCGTAATTGAGTTTCATGCTGGTCATAAAACAAGTCTGGTGTAGCCTCAAAATCTCATTCAAATTATAAGGCCCTTGCAAAATGACAAGATATAAAAAGATGTTAAAGACTTTCATTTTCTTGGCTACACATAACACAAATTGAAGGAACTTTTATATTCCTAGCATTCTATAAATTAATTATAGGGAGAACCTTATGTTAAACTTTCCATAAGAAAGTTTCCATTTTTTAAGGAAAGTTGAGTTTCTATAACATTTCTCAAGGAAACATTGAGGAATATGAAATAGACTTATTTAGAAGATGGTAACCTTTAAAGGCTGAGCAAAAGCTATCTGCTAACTTTAACTAGGTTAACCAGTTAGGGGTCCCCATTTTGGATACAAGGATTAAGATAAGCTCGTATAATGGAACATTTGTAAATCTCATTATTTTCCATTAGAAAGAAAAAGGTCTTTAACTTTATTACAATTTCTAAGTAAAGGACTTGCCATTTGAAACCAAAAGGAATTTGAAAGAGGAATTTGCTTACCATCCTCAACCTATCAATATATATGATCAATGATAAGGCTAGAATGTAAAATTATTTTTCTCCATTTCTAAAAGTAATTTTTTTAAATAAAAGATATCCTCACAATTTGCCTTCCTATATTTACTAATAAAAAAGTTAATCAATAACAATTATCATCTAAATGAGGATAAAGTAGTCATATTTTGAAAGGATCATTTTCTATTTTTAGTTTTAAAGTGCTTCCATTCAAGGACTTCATGTAAACTTGAAGGAACACTTGAACATATTTACTAAAATAAATTATTTAATAGGAATTTTGATCTAAAATTATTCAAACTAGCATAATATATGTCCATTGAGGCAAGAGAAAGTTGGGGCTAAATCTATATTTTTATTTTCATATATAATATGTTTGTATTAATCATTTAAAAATTGTAAGATTATATATATTGAATAAAATTTTTAACACGTAGCTTCCTTTATTGATCTAAATTTTTTTGTTTATTTGGAAATATTTATATATAAAATTAAATATTTATTTAAATTATTAAAAATACTTAATAAAATAAAACATTACTTATTTTAATTTTTATATATATTGCTATATGTAGCATGTAAAATTTGAAATATCTTTGCACTTGTTTAAAATGAAAAATTTCTTTGTCAACTAATACAAAAGTAGTTTATAATTGTAATTTTTTACAGGTTGTTAGGGATAATATATGATATTAATATATACATGATTGTGAGAAAAAAAGTTGTGGAATTAATAGTAATGGATTTGAGTAAAATTGTTAAATAGAGCTGTTTGTGGATCGACTATAAATGAATCAGATTGGATTTGATTTGTGAAAATTATAGATTTGAGTTAGAGTTCTAATATATGTGGACTGCAGATTTATACACTGGGTCCATAGACTTTTTCTTTTTTTGTTTAAGTAATTTTAAGACTTTGAGAATAATTTTAATTCTAAAATAACAATGGTAAATTCAAATATAACACATTTAATGCATTCTTAATTCACACAGATAATTTAAAACTAAATAAATAATAATAAAAATTTATTAAAATTGAAATTATTAATTTAAAAATATAATTATTTATTTAAAAATAATTTATTTAATTTGGGTTGAATTGAAAGATAAAAAATTGAGTTTGAGATCAAATATTATATTAAAATGGATAAAAATTTATATAATGTTTCAGTTTAATTTGAAAGTAAAAATACAAAAAAAAAATGTAAATCCATCTGATTTAGTCTGTCTAAATCGTGAACTTGATGGACCAAATTACTCTAAATCCGTATTTAAATAAACCTATATTTTATAAATTCTAATCTGCATTTTTTTTTGTGGGCTTGTAAACCTGTGTACGGATCCGAGTATACTTTATCCGCTTTGGATTTAAGTATATTGAAAGTATTGGAACACTGGTCAATGTACGAAAAGAAAAGAAAACGTTGCAAGATATTAAATCTAGACAATTAATGAAAATAGAATAAAAAAAGACACATATAGTAGATAATTCAAGGAAAAGAAAAAAGCATAGCTTAAAATGGTAAAAACATGTGTCCGTCAAAGAAACTTTAATAGAATTGTGGCATATTATAGTTTATGTGTTACTTTTAAAACTTAAATATGGGATAAAATGTGTACGACCTCGTTACTCACATTGTGTAATTTTACATGTGAGTGTACATAACAATTAATTTCTCGTATACAAAGGTGTTGAATACTAAATTAATTAAATTTCATAACTGTTAATTTTTTTATTTTTATTATAATTATTTGTTCATTTATTTATTTGTAATATTAAAATAAATGATAAAAATAAAATATAACCTAAAAATAAATATGTACTTGACATTATTTATGTAAAATTTATCAATTAATTTTAATAGTTTTATTTATTTTACTATTACAAGTAAATAAAAAATAAATAAATACAATAAATAAAAAAATGACTAATAATACTAATTATAAAATTTGAGAAATAATAATCGCTATCTTTATAAATAAAAAATTAAATATTATATTTTTTCATTTAATGAAAAGACTAATAATTATGATAAAATAAAAATAAAAAATTAATAATTCAAAATATAAAATTTAAAAGATTTAATAGTTACACCCGCCCTTGTTTTTATTCCTAAAAAATTTAATAGTTGTTAAAAAAAGGAGAATTTAATGAAAAAATAAAAAAAGAAGAATATTTTTTTTTAACGGTATTGTCACCTTGGAAATACGCAGTAACGTCGATGGGATTTCAGGATGTTCAGGAAAAGAATTCCGATAAAAAGTCAACTTGGGGATCTGGTAGACAGAGGCAATCAATCTAATTTGACGTAGTTAACTTTGGAGATAAAATAAAAGAATCAAAAAACAAAAAAAATATTAACGGATAGATACAATGAGAAAGAGCAAAGTCAAATTTAGATATTAGGGAGGCAATCTGAATTTTTTTCTTTTGTGAGAGTTAATTTTGAAATAATAATTAATAAGTTTAAAATGAGAGTAATTTTGGTTATTTAAAAGTTAAATAAACGGTAAAGAAAGAATATCACTAGAAAGAGTCAAATGAACCATAAAAGCCAAAGAGTCTGCTTGTTTGCTGTTTTGTGTTTTTAAAAATAAAAGAAAAAAAGAATTTGTTTGTTTTAGTATTTTTTTTCAATTTTAAAAATTATTTTTAAAACATGTATTTTAAAAATAAGAAAATAAGATCAACTTTAAGTTATTTTTATTTTTTTATTTTCAAAATACACTTCATTAATAACATTTCTATAATTCAAGATTGTTTTTAAAATAATTTACCAAACACATTCTTTTTTTTATTGTTTTTGAAAACTATTTTTAAAACATATTTTATAAAATTATTTTAAAAATAAAAAACTGAAAACACAAACAAACACACTCAAACTAATGACTTTGTAGTTGAACGTAAATTAAAAAAATAAATATAAAATTTTAAAATTTAATTTTAAATTTTACTTTTGATACTTATAATATTTTTGAATGGCAACAGATTTGAACAGAACCCTCTTGAGGGGGCCAAGCCTCATGAAAAATTGAAGTTTGTTTTATCGCACAGCATGGATAATGGATTGTCTTGCTGTTACTCAGTTGTACGAACTCCGTTACATCCTGTTTTCTAGTTGAGATTGTGTCAACTGAATTTAGTTGCAGCTTTTCTTGTATATACAAAAAGAAGATTGTGAAGATTTTCTCAGAAAATGAGTGTTTTTATGTAATATCAATTAAATAGAAGGCAAATTGGGGCAATCCAAGTCCGCAGCTGAACTTTCTAAATATTGCTTTTAGATTTTTCCGAAATTAAACAAACATTCGAAAATACCTATGAAAGATGGGTCTGGAGTAGAATTTAAAACAAAGGCACCGTCCTAGATTTCACTATCATCATTTATCACCATCAGGGATCAGCACCCACCTTCTGATTCTCCATACCCACCTTCTCTTCCGGAGACGCCGTCGTTTTGGCGCCGGTGCCTCCGCTGCCATACCTCGACCAGCATGGCCGTTAAAACCAAGCGGCGTTGCCGCTTTTCTGTTCCCCTAAGCGCCGTCATTTTGGGCATCGTCTACATTTACACTACCTCAGTTTTCGTTTTCATAGAGAGGTGGTTCGGTCTTATGACGTCGCCGGGAATAATGAACGCCGTCGCTTTCACGGCGTTGGCTGTTATGTGTATCTCCAACTGTGCCAAAACTATATTGACAGATCCGGGTCGGGTCCCGTCCACCTACATGCCCGACGTCGAAGATTCTGAAAGTCCTGTACATGAGATCAAGCGCAAGGTACAGAGTACGTGTTGTTTCTATATATATACATTTTTGGATTGAGCTCTTCTGGGTTTGCTCCATTTTGTTAATTCTTTAAGCGTCATTCCATTTTTTTGGATGTATATTGTTTTTTTTTTTAATTTTATATTTGTGGGATTATGCTTCTTTCTGTCCTATATTTTGATTATCAGAAGCGTGTTCTGGGGAAAACATGGCAAATTTCAGAGCGGGTTTCTGCTATCTTAATTTCATTACTCATATTTTTGCGAGCTGATCTGGAGCATGGAGAAAGTTTGGCCCTTTGGTTGATTTACAATCCTGTTCTATGAAGTCTCGAACTTGAAACGCCTTTAGACCTAGGTTTGGGAAATCATTTGACGACTACGGTATTCAAATGCCTTACCTGTCACTTCTTTTGATAAAACTTCAATGAATTGATTTGATTACCAAAAGGTCGGAACAATTTAGCGTCGATATTCAGCCAATCAACATTAGAAAAGCGAAACTTCCAGCACAAATAAGTTCTAGTTTTTTGATTGCCGAAGCTTGTGCTTTTAGTTGGCATGGGCCTCATGGCTCAAACATAATAGTATTCATACATTTAAACCTCTTATCATATTCATTACATAAAAGAGGCCACATATGTGTCACTGTTATAAAGTCGCTTTCCATATGTAGAGCATCAAAATCCAGTGTTTCTTTGGCCAGAATAATTGATCTTCCAAAAAATTTATGGGTAGAGAAGTATTTGATAGAGTGATTGTTCTTGTATTTCAGTGAAACTGGTTTCACTGGATAAGTGTTTTTATTTATTATTATTATTTTTTTAAGAATCTTATATTTCATTTGGTATGCACACACTTCTCCCCTTGATTACCATTATAGGATGGCAGGAGCTTATGGAGAGCAAAATGTATAGGCTTTGATGGGCCGTAATGAACAGGAACCAACTTATTTTGTATGTAGTTTGGCATTTATTCTCATATCTGCGTTTGTGCATGATTGGAAGAGAGTTATTATGGGCATTATTACTTTGAGGAGATATCAAAGTAATTTTGGTTAAATGAATGGGCTGGAACTTTACCTTGTACAAAGTTGGTGTGCATTTTCTGGATGACTTGAAAATTTCATTTTAAATGCTGTCGTTCTTGCTTGATTGATGTAGACCTTGCATGTTATTTTAATTTTGATCTTAGTTTAATATTATATGTTGTGTCTTATGCTTTAGTTCAATGTTTTACTGTCAAATTGCTGATTGTTGATTTACTAGTTATGTTGAATCGTATTGAATATTCCAATGTAATATGTGGTGTGTTTAATATGGCATTGTGCCAAACCATGCCGCGTACACCTTACCAACGTGGGCCCTCATAGCCACAGCATGTGCCATAAAGAACTGTGCCAAAAGTACTTTTAGAGTTTGGATCCAATACAATTTATGTTAATAATTTGCTTTCATTAACCTTGTATCCCAATCTGCACGAGAGAGAGAGAGAGAGAGAGAGAGAGAGAGAGAGAGAAGTAGGAGATATTATTGTTGCTTCCTGCTAGGTTGCTATTGCATAGCTACTTCTTTCTAGAGGAGGAGTTGCTGATGGTTTTAATATCTTTAGTTCAATAAAAACTTGTCAATATCATGGAAATTGTAACATTTTTATTTCACGTTATAGTTTTCAGTTATCAACTAGAAATAACTGATCAGAGATTTGATGCCATTTGCCATGATCTTGGGAAGAGTTGGATTGGCATCATTGAATCTCCATGAAATAGCATAGGATGAACAAATTCCCATTAATTGCGTTCCCCTTTAAATTTGAACTTATGGGTAAGAGTTAGTATAGAATTCTGACTTAAATAGTGAATATCTGAATTTGATATAATATGGTAGAACATCACCGTTGATCCTAGTTTAAAAAAAAAATAAATTAAGGTAGAGCATAGACTAAGTAGTATTCTTCATCTGTCAACAACTTTGTTGTTTTAAGTTATGGATATGATTTGATACCTGTGATTGAGTTTGAACAGTTCTTCTGGTGCTGCTGGGCTCCAGCTCGAGTTTGAGAGTATAGATATCTTCCTTGTATGATGTTGGCCAAGCATAAATGGTTTGGTTTCCTTGCTTCAGTTGTCTTTTCCTGTCTGACTACTTTCAAATGAAAGAAAATGTAATAAAGGTTCTGCTGGAGTCTTGGGAATTTAGAGTTTTCAGTCCTTTAGTACGTTATGCTGATGATGACCTCATTTCAGTAGAACGAATTGGGGAATATGCATTGATTAATTTTGGCCTAGCATTATTAGGGCATGTTTCTGCATTTCCATGGCCAATATGTTCGTGAACATGTAAAATGCAGAAAGGCAGGTGCATTAGGGTCCTAACAGTCACATTTCTTTTGGTTTAACAATTCAGGTGAACTAACCATCTTGAGAAACTATACAATTTTTTTGCCTACTTTCTAATGACTTTTATAATTACGTAATAGTACACTAGTGTTTGGTAGCATGAATCTTACTTTTGTGTGATTATCTTGGCAACTGCTTACAGGGTGGAGATTTGAGATATTGTCAAAAGTGTTCTCACTATAAGCCTCCCCGTGCACATCATTGCCGTGTTTGCAGAAGATGTGTTCTGCGAATGGTATGGTTAATCTAATTGTCAATCAAGAACTGTATCAGATTTTCTGATATGACAAAACTGATGCGTCCTTTGGTTGCAGGATCATCATTGCATTTGGATAAATAACTGTGTTGGCCATGCAAACTACAAGACCTTCTTCATTTTTGTTATGTATGCTGTGATTGAATGCATCTATTCCCTGGTATATTTGAATATTATTTTGTTTTCATGAGTTGGCTCTTATTGTGAAGTGAATGCCCTGTTATACTGTAGAATAAAATCTAGAGCCTGTTATAATTCTCTCTCCCATTTGTTTTTGTCATAATAAAGTGCTATATTTAATGATTTTCTGCGTACTGACATTTTTTTTTTTTTGGGTTGTCTTTCTTATTATTCAACCTGTAGGTATTGCTCTTGGGTAGTCTAACCACCGATAATAATAAGGATGAAGAGCAAAATGGTGCCTTTGTCAGAACTGTATATGTAATTTCCTATCAAAAGTTCATTTTTATTTGGCCCAATTGAAAGTTAAATATTTTTTTCTCATGAAATTTGTTTTTAACAGGTTGTTTCTGGCATGTTGCTGATTCCCTTATCTATAGCCTTATCTGTATTTTTAATATGGCATATCTACCTTGTTCTGCACAACAAGACCACGATAGAGGTAGTTAGAGAGAACTATTTCTAGTTAAAATTTGTTTGTTGACTACATTGTTATGGACATTCTCATATTGGGCAATTTATGTTGGTACTTGGCAGCATTATGAAGGAGTTAGAGCTCTGTGGGTTGCGGAGAAAGGTGGGTATGTCTATAAACATCCATATGACCTTGGTCCATACGAGAATCTGACAACAGTAAGTTTCATTTTTTTTTCTTTTTCTTCTTGAGGCATGCATCTGACAACAGTAAAAATTCCTTCCAGCTTTTTTCTGGACCATCCTTCTCTTCTCTTTAAGATGCATATTGATTATTGACTGAATTACAGCCGATTTTTGCTATGGCTGACAATTATTATCCTATCACATTTTTAGACTGACAAATTGTGAATAATTATAAATTCCATAATTGTTTTGTTAAGGGGATAAGCTTTTCTGTTGGCATAAAGAAACTAAATGATTAAAATTGACAAGTTTTGTTATGGATTTCCCTGGGATTGCCAAGGTATGATTTAACTGTTGTCTTATTCTGACAAGGCAGCTGAGCCTGCCAGGTCATTGTATTTCTGTATATCTGAATCTAGAATTCTAGTATCGCAACCAACCATGTTTCATTAATTTTATGGATTTATCATCTCCCTTCTTCCGACTGCACATTATTGTGGTATGGTTCAATCTAATTTATTTTCTCATTCTGTCCTTACAGCATATTTATTTGTCATAGCTACCACTCTGTGACCCTCTTATGTGCTTTTTGATATGTTATACCTCTGACTAAAATTGTCCAAAACATTTTTCTTGTCTCTCTTATTGACATAAAAAAGAAAGAAATTCAGATAACATAGATATAAGTAGCCTCTTTGTTTTCCCTGACACCAACAATGCGGATGGGAAAGAACAGAGGGAGAGCGGGGGGGGGGGGGTGCCGCCTGAAAAAAATTGTATTTATGACTTTCTGTATCACAGAAACTGCAGTACCCTGTTCCTTCTCTCAGACGAAATCTTCATATGTGTGTGTTTTCTAATTTGAGTGTATGTTTTATTTTGCTGCAGATTTTGGGGCCAAATATTCTGAGTTGGCCATGCCCTACGGCTAGCCATATTGGTTCTGGACTCAAGTTCGGCACAGTTTATGATTCCACAGCCGGTCCATCAACATCTAAGTGAGGTTTTGCTGTTCCTTGGTTGTGATCGTTGCCATTATGTACAAATCTATCCCCTGTTGTGATGAATAATTAAAAGATGACAATGCTTAATGAGTGGTTCATCTCTACACTTAGCTCAATTGCTTAAGTGTGGGTGATAAGAATTGCTGCATATAGATCCTCGGCCCTCGTGGATCCTGGTATCAGAAAACATGTTTCTTCTTCTTCTTCTTCTTCTCCTCTTCGACTCTCTTTTTGGTAATGGGTAGGCATTGTCAATTTTGGGGATGATATGGGGCTTCAGGCTGCGGCAGCAGTATTCTATCTGTGAAACCTTGTAAAGAAAATTGCTCATCAAGGAATTGTTCTGCAGGGAGGTCTTGCCCTTGTGAAAGGTTGATGAGTGACTGTATTCTAGAGTTGTAACCATCTATATCCTGGAAAAAAAAAAATATAACCTATTTGTATTATACGTTTCTTTTGATGTCAATGAAATTAAAATTCTATTCTTTTTTTTTTTCCAAATTGGTTTGATTCATTTTGTTGTGTTCCTAGAGCATTTAAGTTTTATTTCTGTTTTGGGTGTGCATGTTGAAACTTGAAAGGGTTGAAAATCTCTGATGTGTCCTTTGTTAAATTGAGCGGAATGGTAAATAAAAAAGAGAGGAAATCCAGAGTTATGGGTCTATGAAGATATTTTTACTGTTAAAATGAGCAGGGAAAGGGAAGTAAAATATTGGTTAGTGGTAAAATCTTTATTTATTTATTTTTTTGGTTGTTGTTGTTGTTGTTATTATTGTTATTAATATTATTATTGTGAGAATCCAGGGATAGAAGGGCAAAAGCTTGGTTTAATTAGAAATTAAGAAAGCATTTTTTCCCCCAAAATTTTTAACATTATTGAGAACTTGAATGTAAGATATTGTAAATTTCTTTACACGAACATATTATATCTAATGCAGGAGAAGTTTATGAATATTTACAACATATTGTACAATTCCATTGTGACCTTTGTAACATACAAACAAACAAGTAAACTTTTATGAAGGGAAAGCTACAATAAAATTTTACATAATTTGCGAAAGGCTATTAAAGTTTTAACAGAACTCTCTTTTATTTTGTCCTAAGGTTTTAACAAAACTCTTGAATATGTAAATGTACACAAATTAGTAAAAATCTGAGTTTTGTGCTTTTTTTTTTTCAAATTGAATATGCGATTGCTTTTATAACTTTTCATGTTTTTAAAATAGTGAAAGATAAATAAGGGAAAAAGATATATATATATATATATATATATATATATATATATATATATATATATATATATATATATATATATATATATATATATATAATCTTTTTATTAAGAAATCTTCTTTAATTAGATTCATAAAAATTTCATATTTTAAATCTCTCCGCCCCCCTCTCTCTCTCCATGTATATATATACTGTAATATACTAACTTTCCTTAAAGTTTGACCTAATTACTTGATAATTCTTATTTTTTAAAAATATATACATTTATTCCTTGAAATATTTCTATCATTATAAAATGTAATAATATTAAACTTTTAAATTATAATTTTTTTTTATCTTTCATCACCAGAAGAACATTTCTTTTCATTTTTTTTGTACACACTCCTTTCTTTGAAAAATAAAAATATTTTATTCTTTTTATATATAATTATGTTATAGTATTTATATATTTTTGACATAGGAAGATAATTATTTATTAGAGGGATAATATTATATAAAGAATTGCAATTAAAAAATTAATGCCATTATATTTTATAATGATAATGATAAAAATATTTAAAAGGAATAAAAATGTATAATTCTAAATAGTTGATAGGTGTTATATGTAATTGAACAAAATAACTAATGGGGTGGGAAAAAAAAAATGAAAAGTGAGAAGGAAAAGGAATTTGTCGAGCCTGCTTTAGGAACTGGGCATCGGCAGGATCTGGCAACTCTTCCGTCTGAAGCAAGTAGAAAGTGGTTCTGGTTTTGCGAGATTTCAGGTTCCACTATATAGCTATAGCCTGTTAATTATATCTACCGCCGTGCTCCGCTCTCGGTCACCACGCCTCCTTGCCGTTTCAAACACTCACAAACAATGGGCGACAACGGAACTCCCTCAAATGTTAGACAACCAGAAACTTTGGACCCAGCTCTACAGAAGAAGCATTTGTCCATGCTCGAGCGACTCTCTAACCGCCACCAAAACCGCATAGATAACTCCCAAACTCGTCGATCTGACTCTGAATCGTCCTCTTCTGCTGCTTTTGAATCCACTTCTTCCTTCTTTTCTCGCTTTTCTGATTTGAAACGCTCTATTGAGTCCCAACTCGCTGAGTCTCGAACGGCTTCCTCTGATCCCTCCAAGCTCAAGTCTCACTTCGAGAAAATTTCTGCTGCTATCTCCGATTTGGAAAAGCTGGTAGCTGAGAATTCCTATTTTTTGCCTTCTTATGATGTTCAATCTTCGCTAAAATCCATTTCCGATTTGAAACTGAGCCTCGAGAATTTGAATGCCGAGCTGATTCCTAAGAAGAAATTTTCGTTTAAGAACAAGGCTAGCAAGAAAGAATCAGTCATTCAAAAAGCGGAAGAGGCGCCTGCTTCTGAATGCAGTTTTGTTTTGCCCGAGAAAGTTGGTTTTACGGTGCGGAATTCACCGGGAATTAGAAACAAAGAGAATCAGGTTTTGGTGGAGAATTTTCGAAAATCAGAGGTCGGAGAATTCACGATTTCAGATCTTGATTCATGTGAAGTGAGAATAGTTGGATGCTCAAGGACGCTTTTTGTTCACAGGTTGAAGAATTGTCGCGTTTATGTTGGGCCTGTAATGGGGTCGATTCTGATCGACGAAGTTGAGGAATGCATCTTTGTGATGGCATCGCATCAAATTCGGATTCATAATGCCAAAAGAACTGATTTTTACCTGAGGGTTAGGAGCCGCCCTATAATAGAGGATAGTAACAGCGTGAGGTTTGCGCCATACTGTTTGACTTACGAAGGGATTGTAGAAGATCTTCGGGGTGCGAGTTTGGATGAGGAGACTGGAAAATGGGCTAATGTGGATGATTTTAAATGGTTGCGTGCAATGCAGTCCCCAAATTGGTCAATTTTGCCAGAGAATGAGAGGGTCGGTAGCGTTTATATATCAACTCTGGAAGATGGAAATGAAAAATGTTGATTATTTATGTCTTATATTAGAGCCTAGTGTTCAAGATATATTTTTCTTGTTGAGAGGTTGTTCGACTAGGCTATTCGTTGCCTGGTGCACTCTATGTTATATTTGATTTTAAATTTATGACATTCGTGATAGCAATGGCCTCCAAATTGAATATGCCTCATCCCTTGGTTATTTGCAATTGAAACGAAAATGAGTGTTGCAAATTTGCAACTAATTTTCTGGTGGTCATTTTCGTGATTGATAGTCTATATATCCATTTATTTTGTTTTCCACTTGGAGTTTCTAGTGAGATATGTTTCATTGTTTTTAAGTTACATGGGGACCAAATCTTATGCATGTTATTTACTTTGACTTATAAGCTCTTGCTGCTGTGCTTTGTGTGATGTTGATTTAAGTTGTGAAACGTTTATTTGCAATTTATTTCAACTTATTTGCAAACTGAAATCCCAATGCTTTTAAATGCTATTGAAGTGTTCATTTGGCTGCGAGCTTGTTTATGTGTTGAGGTCTTCATGAAATAAAGCTGCTGGACAATCAGGGCTCATGATACTGCATTCTTGCAATATTGTACCTTCTGTACTAAGTTTCCTTATTTTTCCTAATACTGGAACTAGAATTGTTCAACAAGAAGTGGGTGCCCGAAAAGAAATACCAAGGCTATGGTTACATTGAACTTATATTATTTTATGTTGTGGGATTTTATGAACATTACCTTGAAGAACATTGTGAGCATACTTTTCTTCTAGAAGTAAGATGCTTTACTTACTGGGCCATTTTTATTCAAATTGGGAGAAAACTGACATTTTTTTTAACTGTATCTACAATAGAAGAGGAATTTACTGCTAAGCTCATGTGTCCTGGTGTTTGTGTGCGAATTGCGCTTTATTTGCTGGAAATCCTTGTTTTGTAGTTATGGTAAAAGGCAAATGAGAAAGTGCCTATATGTTAGATGGTATAATTCTTGACTGCAAACGACTGACCCTTCAGATAAAAAAATAACCCTAATTGTGGTCAGAAGGGATGCCGCCTCCAACTATTTATAGTTGATTTGTTCCAGCTAATATCGATCCTAGAAGTTATGTTCTTTAAGGATTTTCACTCACTGGCGAATAAGTATGAATGAGTGTAACGTCATCCTTTTTTAGAGTGCTATCAAGAAAGAGTTCAATATATAAGCATAGTAATCTCTTCTGTTTGTTACTTGAGACTTGAGGTCTTACTGATCAAGTGGAGTTCATAGGAGTATGGCATAGGAAAATATTCGTTAAGGGAATTGAAAGATAGTTGGGAACATGAAAATACATGGAGATTGAACTTCAGACATGGACTAAAATGCAATGCTATGAAATTCTTGGGGCTAATTGCTAATTTTTTTCTTTGTTTTGGCTATGAACTTTCACTTGCACTAAAGTTTGATTGGTTTTTCCTCTGCCTTATTATTCTCCTTTCTGCCAAACCAAAACAGCATCAAATAATATGGACATACAACCTATTCCTCAGTCTTTTTCCTGTTTTGTCTATGAAGTTCATATTTTAAAACCAATTTGTCTGTTACAGCTTTGTGGATGACTTTGGCAAGTTTCAATTTCAATCTGATTCCATTTTTCTGGTTCAATCTTTGCCCATGTTTCACATGGCAAATTCTCGGTGGAGTTTTTATGTTGTCTTGGGTTTTGGAATATGACTTTAAAGTCTTACTGTTGTCATGAGTTTTGTTAGGCGGACATGAAAATGATATCTTAATAATTGAATGATAAGGAAAAATACCTACAATATCTACTTAATTGAAAGTTCCTACAACATAATATAATAGATCAGTGACTTTTGGAAAAAGAAAAGGGAAAAAGTCTTTTTCTCGTTTTGGATGGAATCATGGAATACTTTTTGACTCGCAAAATGTCATAATAAATTAAGGTTCCATGATTGCTTAAGTGAACAAGTTGATGCTACTTCTGCTTTAAACTGAGATATCTATCTGCTATCTTCATTCTTAGTGATCTGCATTGGATATCAGCACCCATTGCTACATTTTCAAAACATAGCAGGATGATTTTGTCTGATACTTGCTTGCACATACGTATCTTTTTCTACTTTTTTTCCCCTCCCTAAAATCTCTCTCACATTAGGACATGTTCTTATAAATTTCTCTATATTTTACAAATGATAGTTAAATGCTGTCATCATCTCAAGAAACTTAATATTCATGTCTAATATGGCAAGTCCTTTTTACATACTGGCATCATATGTGCAGTAGAATCACTTGATTGATAATCACTACCAACTTTTTGGTTGTCTTTTTTTTTTTATTATTCTTTTGCCTTTTCACTTCGTTATATTTGCTAAAATTTCCATATTATTTACAAGAATGAGTATAAATATGATTAATGCACGATTAAATATTTCGTTAATTTTGAATTCTAAGAATTAGTTTTGAATCCTATAGTGT
The DNA here is from genome assembly GCA_020226215.1 of Sindora glabra. Lineage (NCBI taxonomy): Eukaryota > Viridiplantae > Streptophyta > Magnoliopsida > Fabales > Fabaceae > Sindora > Sindora glabra. Next base: position 4,211,080 of record CM035235.1, read on the forward strand.
ATGGGATTTGTTTACCATAGTAGAACTGTTTTTGAAGATGCAACCCCAGATTTGGTGAAGGATTTCTTCTGCTATGATGAATTCCGTTGAAAATGGAATGCTCTCATTCAGCAACAATGATTGTTTAGCGGAAAAACAACGTTACTGGACCGAAAGATCTAATTGATTACATTTTAGCGAATTAACAGAGGGCCTATGTGCCTTTTGTTGCTAGAAATTACAATTTTTAGGATGTCTCATTACATTTATGCTTCTTTCTGTGTCATGAAGTCTGGATTTCATTGCCTATAATGCCATTTCCAATTTGTCCCTGAATTAGGAACTGAATACATCTGCATTTTATTTTGCAATAATCGGCCTTGGCAGCGGAGGAGTAAATGGCATGACAAAAACTAGTAAGATGTCTTTTCAGTTACCTTCTGTTTTTGAACTTCATTGTTTTATATTGGGCTGCATCAATTCCTGACTATCTTCGACGCTGTTCCAATATTTAGTTAGCATCAATAATATCTTGCAGTATGGTCCATTTCTCATATATACTAATCAAATCATTTAAGATTAAATGTACTTTTCTATGTTTCCTTGATAACTTGGTTTTTTGCTGCTAACGTGTCAAAGAAAAAGATAGTGGTTCTTCTGCATGCACACCAAATTTGCTTTCTACTTTGGCTTCAATGCTGCGGGGGGTGCCATATCCAAGTTTGCCAAACTTGACAAGCCCATATGTGTAGAATCCCAACTTCTCTAGTTGGGTCATCAAGCCAGGTAAGCACTGCCATTGATCGCCATTTTTTTTTCTTTAAATTACTATTTAGTTTTTCTCCTTAAATTCTACATGGTGTTACATTCGCTGAATTTGGAAAACTTGATGTAGTGGAATCTTGCAAAGATGGTCAGTTGTCTACATGCGCACTTACTTTTGCATTTTGAAGACATGGGGACTGCAAAAGATGTTGTAAAGTCAGGAGTTCGCCACGGTATTGGGGAGCCATCAAGAAGTAGAGCATATGGAACAAGAGCTTATAAGAAATCAGAGCAGTTAGAATTTGCCCAGATGGTAAGGATCACCAAGATTTATTTCGGAAAAAACCATGGATTCTTTTAGCGCCTGCAATTCCTCAAGAAGCCATGATTAATACTGGAAAAAATCATCATGTTGTCAATTGGATGTGTGTAGCCATTGGTGGCTCTGTTTCTCTGGTTTTTGGGCATTCATAATGCTGCAATGGGAAAATCCTTATTATCGAGAGCAGGGCCCACAATCGCACGAGGTGATGTTTTATAGTCTTCGAAGAAGCAGCAAAGTTATTTATTTATTTTTTTCCATTTTGATTTGAAGATTCAATTTTTATTCTTATTTGATAAACATGTTCTTAATTTGTTACGGCGAAGTTATTTTATTTTATTTTATTTTACTAATTTTAGTTTATTTTTGGATTTGATGTGTTTTTGAATACAACAGTGCTATATGTAATGCCAAGAAAATAAATTTCGAAATTATGTTTCCAATGTAAATTAAAGACCGTTAATAAAATATCGAATGATAAAATGAATTTATAAAGTTTAATTTAATAGATGTAAAAGATTTGAATTTTAATTTTAAATCTCATTTTCATTATTTATAGCATTTTTGTTGTAAATATAATATTGCACCAAGATGCAATTTGGATGGAATAAAATAAGAATGAGAATAAAAATGAAATGATTATTTCATAGTTGTGTTTTGGTATGATAATAAATAAAATAGATATTTTATTTTATTTTTATGTTTAGTATAATAAAATAACATAAGAATTAAAAGAGAAAGTATAGTTAAAGATAATAATATTTTTATCACAAAAATAATAAATGTATTATTAAATTATTTAATATTATTATAATATATGATATAATTAATAATAAAACTTGTCACAATTTTAATTTTTTTTATCAAAATTATGTTTAGCAAAAATTTTTTTAAGATAAAAGCATAAAAATTTTAATTTACTAAAATTTTATATTAAGTATTTTTGTAAAGAATAAAAAAATGTTATTCTAAAACTTTATATTAGAAATATACTTATTAAAATATTCTAATAGGAAAATATTCAAAAATTAATATTTTTTTATCATATATTAACAAAGTATAATGTTGAAATATATATAAAAAAATGAGAAATGTACAGTGGCAAATCTAAAAAATTTTCAATTGTGGGAGTAATATGTACATATTAAATAAATTATAAATTTTTCTTAAAATAATAAACATGCCAATAATATTACATTAACAATTTTTCTAGACATATTTCCATGTTCTAATAATATTGTATAATTTCCTCATTTTCGATCTTATAAAAAAAATCTCCTTATATAAGTAACTAAACAATTATTCAATTATTCATTTCCTATGCAACTGCACATTTGATTCCTTATGATATTTATGGTAGAAATCTTTTTTCAACTGTTGCAATTGCAACAAGTAAAATTAAAGATAATATTAAAAGGAAATACACTAAAGGATATGTAATGTACTCTCTTGATTCCACTATCTTTTTTGCAAGATTAGTGATCTCAATTAATTGTAAAAATCTATTATTTTTGGACACATCCATGAAATAATTTTTAGATGATCATTAACTGCAAGAACTTCAATGGAAGAAAATTTCTTAGGATAGAATTGAGCCAAACAAATCAACTTCTCTTTATTAAATATAGAGAATGAGTCTTTTGGAGATAGACATGCTATGCAAAGAAGTAACTTGATATTTACCTTTGTAAAATAATTGTTAATTTCTTGAAGTTGCCTATTAATAATTTGATAGAATAACTTGATCTTGAAATTGATGCAAATTTGAAACCTTTTCAGCTTTATGCTTAGGTCTTCCTTGTATTACAAATACATCATCCATGCTTGGAACAACTATATTGAGCTTTTTTTAAAAAAAAAAACTAAAACTTAATTGGATAAAGATTGCCAACCATCATCTCTTATGTCTTGTAATCTTTGCTTGGAAACTTTAACTAATAATATAGCATTGACAATGTCTTGATCACTCTTTTGTAGGGCTTGAGACAATTCATCAATGATTCCAAATATACATTTTATCAAATGTAAGTTAAAAAATAAATTCAAAAGATTGCTTAGTATTCAATAAAGCACTTGTTTTAGCTTTTTGCTCTAAATTGATGCCATTTTCTTCAACAATTTCAAACACATCAATAATAGAAGAGAACATTGAAATTGAACTTAGTAATGTATTATAATGTGAGCCCTATTTAGTATCCTATGCCTTTTTAAGTATAGTTTCTTAATTCAAGCCACATCCATTAAAGAGTCTCCATTTTGCAACTTAACATTCACAAAGCATGTCTCTTCGCTTACATGATGCTCTAACAACATTACATATATTGGTAACTAAAGTGAAGAGTAAGGCAATTTTAACTTGCTTCTTTGCAACTATCATAAATGCCGTTGAAGTTGGTATGCAAAATAATGAACATAATATGTATAACTATTTTTTCTTAGGATCAAACTTTTAAGGCCATTAATACCACTTTGAATATTACTAGTTCCATTATATCCTTGACCACACATTTTTGACACACTTAAATTATGTTTTGCAAGTAATGACTCTAGAGCCGATATAAATGATAAAGCACCTGTATTAGATGCACAGACAAGACCCAAAAAATACTTAATAATATGCCCATTCCTATCCATATACTTTAAAACAATAGTCACTTTTTCCTTATTTGATATATCACGAAATTCATCAATTAAAACAACAAATAAATCATCTTCAAGATTATTAGGAATAGCTTTGGTGTTTTTATAAGCAGTAGCTATAACAATATCTTTCTAAATACATTAATTTATTAGCTATAGCTTTAACAATATCTTTTTATTATGACTAGCTAGAAAATGTAGAAGCTTAAGAAAATTACCTTGATTTTTTGAATGCATTGATTCATTATGATCATGAAAAGTTAATCCTTGCATTAATAGAAACTGAATGCAATTAATTATTACTATCAAGTGAATCCAATATTCTTTCTTAAGTTTCTTAAATTGTTTGCAAATAGCAACTTTTGCTTTTGATGCATTAAAACTTGACATTTTCTTCAAGTTTGATTATGAGCACTATTTACATTCCAAACGTGAACTTGTAGTCTTTTTTTTTTTCCACTTCCAATTTGTAAATTTATTACTTATGAAAGCATCACCACATCTTTAATCTTCAAATTTAGTTCTTATTAGGTAACAACATAAATAGTACGCTATATCTTTTAATTTACTATAGTCTAACCAACTTCCAAATTCTAAAAATCATGTAAGATTAAATCTTCTATGAACATTCCCAAATAATCTTTGTGGATAATTATGATACTTTGGTTAATAAGGACTTTTTTGCAAATAAGTTCTTTGGGTTTCATCTGTGTCATTTGGTAGTAATCCAAAATTGCAAGTCATTTTCTAAGATTAGTAGGAAGTTTTTCCAAATTAAAATTTTAAATTCTTTTTGTTTTGGATGTGTCTTATGATGTATTTTGATCTTGTGCAATTGCTTTAAATTCATTTCTTGGAATTCTTTGAACAAATTTATTCATTATTACAAAAGTATCACAAAGTTATAATTGGTTTCTATCAAATAAAAATCTAAATAAAGAAAAGTTGTAAAAATTTAAAAAATAAAAGTCAATCGAAACAATTAGTATCTACATTTTCAAGTTAGAAGAAATAAAATTTATTTTATTAGTTTTGATTTTAAAATTTTAAGTAAATAGGGAAAAAGAATACAATATAATAAATTTATGCCAAGAAAGCAACAAGGCGATCCTATAGATAAAGACTTGTGTTATTGAATTTCGGTTTCACAAAATATATGCAATACATATATAATAAACCAAACTAAAGTTGGATGAATTGGATTCGCTTTGTTTCTTTTCGCATAACATAATATATACAAATATATATAATAGAAAAAAAATTTGTTAAACTATACTACAAGACAAAATGAGAAGGTTAAGGCTTTTACGTTGAAGCAAGATTCCTTGATTGAGAGATATGGTGCTTTCTGAGTTCGTCTCCGAGCATTGCAATACAAAGAGGATAAAAAATTGAATAGAAAATAATAGTATGTATTCTTGTAAGTGGGTAGGTGGTTGTTGAGGTTTTTGAGATGATAAAATAAATATGAGAGAATAAAATTAAATATAAAATATGATATTTTATTTTATAATTTTATCTTTCTTTACATGAGTACTTGTATTTTAAATTTTAATTATATTTGACTTCTGTTAGAATTAAATATTTTTCTTTTATATATAAATGTTTTTTTAGTTAACAAAGAAATGATTTTATATAAATTTTTGGGGCAAATATATACAAAATTGTGGGGGCAATATATATAATTAGATGACGTTTAGTTCACAGAATCTTACATTTTCAAGAAAGTGTATATTTTCAGAAATTTGATTTCTAGAAATTTAATTAATGGAAATGTAACATTCTTATATTTGGTTTACTATAAATTTTCTTAGGAATATTTTAATATTACATTCTTATTCCATGAGAATCTGAAATACCCACTTTCTCCCATGAGAATGTTTTGGGGGAATATTGGTATTTTTTTTTAAATTTTGAATTAAATATGAAAATGTAATATTCCCTTAAAACATTTTCAGGAATGTTAAAAACATTCCGCAAACCAAACACTACCTATATATACAGATAAAGACAATTTGAATGAATTTGCCACCAAAAATGTGTATGTAAAAAGTTCAATTTATAAATGATGAAATGATCTATTTCATCACTTTTTTTATAGAATGAAAATTTTATTATTTGATGGAATAATTATTCTTTAGAGAATAAGCATTTCTATTTCATAGTGCATACCAAATACTTTTTAATCATTTTTTTATTCTCATTTTATTTCATCAAATTAAGTGCACTCGAAATGTAATCAAACAGCTCAGATGAGGGAATGCCTTCACAGAGAGGTGAAGATATTTTATGAATTGAGTAATGCTAGGACAATTAATGTATTCACAACTTTGGCTTTCATGGCTCCATTTGAATTTTTTTTTTCTTTTTGAGGGGAAAGTGTTTATGATATACCACTATATTCATAATTGATGTGTGATCATTCTTTTAACTTGTAGTTAATAAATAAATTTATGCCACTGATTTACCTCCGTATTAATGGTGCATAGAGTTCAATAGTGCAAATTATGCAAGTAGAAGGACCTATACAATTAAAGTTTTTTTTCTCTAAAAAATAATTAAATTCACTCTAAGGAAAAAAATCATACATCACATGCGTACATTGTTGCAAACTCTCTACTGTAAGACTATTAACATTATGTATTTAATGCTTCCAACGTATTTGCATTACTTGTATGATTTGATATGATATGTTTAATTTATCTTTTAACTTCACCTTTTTTAATGAAAAATATTTTCTATAAAATATAGTCATAAGATAACAAGGTGAAGGAAAATATTTTATTTATTTAATTTTAATTTCATGTATCATTTTTTAAATTACAAATATAAGTGATATGTTAATTTTTAATCGAATTTTCTTATACTATGCTTTTTCAAGTTTGGGGCATTCTCGTTTTAATTTGAAGGTATCACTTACATTTAATTGGAAGATGCAGTCTAGAATGCGCATTTTTATGTTCGTATTAATAAGTATACTATAAATATGTGTAGGTATGTGAGAAAATTTATATTCAAATTTCTAGTATTCCATTTTAAATATATTTTCTAAAAATTGTTTGAGAAAGAAGCAATTAAGTCTCCATCTCGAAAATATTTGTGGTATTTTGGATTTAGTTATTTAATTGTACAGTTTCTATTTTGAGTTTTCAATATGGTTATATAATATTTATTTATTTATATAAGATAAAGAGAAAGCCCCCAAATCACTATTTAAAAGATTTGGGGATATTAAATTAATATTATTTTTTTTTACATCCATTTAATATTAATTTTAAAAACTTCACCTCCAGTTAATACAAAAAGATTTTTTTTACATCACTTAATACTAAAAGGCTTATTAAACATGAAATTTTATTGAACATTTTGACATAGATACTAGATTAGGTGAATTTTATAGTATCCAAAAAATTTCAAAATCTGATGTGATGTGATAATTTCAAAAATTGATATATTGAAATTGTTTAATTATATTTATTAAAAAATAAGTGATTATCATGGAATAATTTTAATTTGATGATTTCAAAATTTATCATGTCATCTAAAATTTTAAAATTCTAGAGAATACTTAATCTTTTGATGTTAATAATATTTTGCTCATCCATTTAGATTAAATATTAATTATATTGTAATTTCCGGCAATTGAATTTGAAACAATTATGTGCATATTCTAGCAATTTGGATCATTGGATTGGGTTATGAATGGAAACTTAGATATTGTGATATTTATTTGTTTGTTTTGGATCACTGGATTGGATTGTGCATGGAAACTTAGAGATTGTGATATTTATTTGTTTGGTGACTTCTTCCACCCCACTCTCTTTTTTTGTTTTTTACATGTGTAAGTGTGTTAATGATCACAATTTTATATTTATAAAAAGGTATAGAGGAAGGCAAAAAATAATATTGGAAGAAGTTATAGAAAAAAATCTTTTGATGAATAATATTATTAAAAATTTGAGTTCTGATAGAATTTAATGAAGTTATGTGATCCATATAACTGATCTCACTTAGTGAGATAAGATTTTATTGTTGTATGTGTAAGTGTGTTAATCCAATAAATTTTTAAATTTATTAATATATATATGTTCCCTTGCAGAACTAAATAAAATTAGGCAAATTTGTTTATAAATTTTTTAGATAAGTATTTTTATAATTTTGGGTCCCACAATAACTAATTTATTTTGGTCAACATTAGAAAAACTAACGGAGAGTTGATTCAAAGGTAACAAGTGCAATTAAATTCATAATACAAGGATGCTTTAGACTATTTTTAAAAAGTGGATGGAAAGAAGGGTACTTAGGACGAATCTTAACAGAAGTGAGAGTAATTTTTCCTTTTATAACATCTGCTGAACTTGAAAAACTTGATGTAGTGGAATCTTGCAAAGATGATCAATTGTCTGCATGTGAACTTACTCCTTACATAATGAAGACGAGGGGATTGCAAAAAATGTCGAAAAGTTGGAAGTTTGCCACAGTATGTGGGGAGCCATCAAGAAGGACAACTTATGGAATGAGAGCTTACAAGAATGCTAAGAAATCAGAGCAATCAAGATGTGCACAAGTAACAAGGATCATAGAGATTTTTCCCAGAAAAAATTGGATTCTTTAGCTCCTGCAATTCCTCATGAATCCATGATTTACTAAAAAAAATCATCATGGTGTCAATTGGAATTGGGTTCATTGGCGGCTCTATATCTCTGGTTTTAGCCATTTATAGTGGTATAAGAGGGAAAGCCTTATTATTGGAGCAGGGCGAAAAATCGCACGAGGTTTTAGAATCTACGAAGTAACAAAGTTATGTTTATCTCCGTTTTGATTTGAAGATTCATTTTTAATTCTTATTTTATAAACAGATTCTTAATTTGTTACGGTAAAGTTACTTTTTTTTAACTAATTTCAGTTTAGTTTTGGATCCCATATATTTTTTAATATAACAATGTTATATACAATGTAAAGAAAATCAATTTTAAAATTATGTTTTGAATGTAAATTAAATACTGTTAATAAATATAAAATAGTGGAATAAATTTGTAAAGTTGAATTTAATGAATATGAAAGATTTGCATCTTGTTTTTATTATCTATGACATTTTTGTTTTAAATATAGTATTACACAAAGATGTAATTAATAATATGTTTGGTCGGAGAAAATGGAATGAGAATAGGAAAAGAAATGAGAATGAAATGATCATTCCTTAATTATGCTTGGTATAGTAAGAAATGGAAAGGATATTTTATTATATTTTTAAGTTTGGTACGACAAAATAATATAAGAATAGAATTAAAAAAAGTATAATTATATCCTTGTTACAAAAATAATAGATATCTTATTATAAAATTTAATATTAATAAAATATATGGTAGAATTAATAATAAAAATTGTTACAATTTAAATTTTATAATCAAAATTATAATTAGCAAAAAATTTTCAAAAATAAAAGTATAAAAATTCTAATTTAATAAATTTTTATATTAAGTATTTTTACAAAGAATGCAAAAATATCATAATTTAAATTTTTATATTAAAAATATAATTATTAAAATATTTTAATAGGTAAATATTCAAAAATTAATATTTTTTTATCATATATTAATAAAAGGTAATGTTAGAATATATGAAAAATATAATGAATATATGTGTAAAAACACCAATCCATGAATAATAAAGTGATCTATTCCTTCACTTTTACTATGGGAAGGAGATTTCATTATTTGATGGAATGATCATTCTCTAAAGAATGAACATTCCCATTTCATAGTACATACTAAACAAAATTTTTAATTATTTTCTTCATATTCTTATTTTATTCTATCCAACCATAAAAATGGAATGGAATGGAATGTCCATTCTAAAAATATGAGTGACATACCATTCTTTTATCAATATATATACAAATAATATTTTTTTACAAAAAATACTCTCCAATAACAAAAATAAAGCCTTAATTTTATTATATTGTGCTTTTTCAAGTTTGTAGCACTCTCATTTTTATTTAAAGGTATCACTTACATTTAATTGGAAGAAGTAATCTAGAATGTGCTTTTTTATATTCATATTAATAAATGTACTACAAATATGTGTATATGCGTAAGTACGTGAGAAAATTTATATTTAAATCTATAACATTCTATTTTAAATATATTTCTTAAAAATTATTTTAAAAAAGCAAACATGTTTCCATTTCCAAAATTTTTGTAGTGCTTTAGATTTAGTTATTTAATTGTACAATTTCTTTTTTGAGTTCTTAATGGTTATCTAATATTTATTTATATAAGATAAAGAGAAAAACCCTTGAATCATTATCTAAAATATTTAAGAATATTAAATTAATATTAAAATATTTCTTTTATGTTAATTTAATGTTAATTTTAAAAAATTCACCTTCAATTAATATGAAATAATTTTTCATATTAATTTTATATTAAAAGACTCACTAAACATTGAATTTTAAGATTGTTTTATCATATTTATACCAAATTAATGAGCATCGAAGATTTAAGCATTATCAATTATTGATAAAAGGGTAAATTAATCTTGATCCTTAATTATTGATGGCTTAAAATTTGCTAAGTAGAATTGAGAAATAGAAAAGAATAACTATTTTACCCTTGTCAATTTATGTCAAAGGGTAAATGAGCTGTTGATATTGTTGAAATTGTAGACAACTCCATTAGGATTTAGGCCATGGAACAACAATTGATTAATGGAGCAATGATTGATTAGTAAGGACTTAGAAACCAATCTTTTTGTAAATGCAACCTTCTAGGTTTTCTATGCAATGCTTTGTTGTCATAATCAATCAATATGGCATGTGGTGTTGTTTGTTTTTGTTAAATTTTTCTAGAAGGTTTTGTTCTTTGTTAATGTGAATTGTGTAAGGCATGCTATCAAGGCTTTGGTTCCTATGGCTTATGTGTTATTACTTTATGGATTCTTTTTTTTCTCTAATTTTGAGATGCAATATAGATTGCTCTAACTAGGTTAGCTCTTTTACTATCCTATATTTCTTTTCAAAACTAATTCAAAGTGCTTGAGTTGCTTATATCTCTTCCTACTTTTTAGCTTTGATGAAAACTTGTACTTAAACACCATTTTTCATAATTATAATTTTGCTTTTCAAATTGTAGGCACTTAATGTTCAAGTAATTTCATTTTTCTTAGTTTAGTTAGTAAAAGGAAATTAGGGGTTTGAAATTTCAATCTTTTTGGCAAGGAAAGAGAGGTTTAGATGAGTATATTGATTGTCACAAATATAATTGACTTAGAGATGTGTCTATTGCCACCTATATTTGATTTTTTTTTCTTTATACTATTACTCTTGTAAATAATCTTTGCTTTTAAAATTTAAATGACTATGATGCCTTTGACGATATGCTATAGGTTTCTTTTTTTACACTAGTATTTTGGTTCTGTTCTTAAGTTACATTATGATTGGATAAATTTATATAGTGAAGTGTAATTTTTTTTATATATTTCTTTTCTTTAGTAGCTCAAATTTGATTATAGGTCATGTAGAATAGTAGTTTAGCCCATTTTATTCTTTTTATAGATAATTTTGCAAGTATGAAAACATACAATTTCTTGTGTTATAAATTTTTTTAATTTTTATTACTATAAGTAAACTTGGGTTTGATGCCAAATGATTAGAAGTTTATAACTAGATTTTTGTATAGAATTATGGTAGGCTTGGGCATGTTGAAAACATATCTTAGTGTTTAAAGTCATCAATCATCATATGATATAACTTTTGACAATGACCCTTAGTTTAATTTTATTAACAAGTGTTTCCATTTTTAAATGCAAATTTGTTTATCATTACAATTTTTGGCTATAACTTGAAAATATTCATTGTATATTCTATTGATCTTGATGAATATTCGTACATTAGTATTTTAAAAAAGTTTGCAATAATAACATAGAAGCTAAAGTGGAATACCATTAATTTAATAATGTGGTATGTAGTAATTTTGTTTGTTATACTATTAAAATTACATTCTATGTATAATATCATTAACATATGTTTGATTCAATAATTTTGTTGGACTAACCTCACATTTGCTTTTTGAAGACTTTTTATTAGTTATTTGTTTGGTTGAACCCAACTAGTTTAGTTAGCACATTTATAATGTATTTTTTTCATGAGTTTTGTATCTTGAAATTGAAAGTAAATTACATGTTAATGATATGAAACATTACTATTAAGGTGAAAACACTTCATTCTACAAGAGCTAATTTGTTGTACTAAGGCCATTAGATTTTAATTTATTTGAGATGTTAGAAGTTACCTATGTGAATGTATATACCATAAAACTAGTGCTTAATATCTTTTTTTTTTTTAAATAATTTTATGCAATTTTAAGGTGCTAGAAATAGAAGCATAGAATGCTTCAAGGTATGTGGCATTATCTTATTTGATTTTAAATTCAAGACACAATGTCATACATTCATGAGTTTTAACTAATTTTCTATATAATTATATTTTGTAAGTCTTGATTCTTAACCTTAATTTTTTTTAAATTAGATGAATATATTAGATTAATTACAAATTTTTAATTTAGTTGTTATTTATTTGCATTTGAAGGTGATGATGCTTATGATTTTATAAAAGGAACTAGATTGCTTTCGTCTTTGTGTTACTTTGTGTATTCTTTTCTCTTTCTATGGTTAGTAATATGGACATTACCTTTTCTATTAGGCAATTATGCTAGCCTTTTTACTTTAAAGTGTTTTATTAGTTCAAAATCTATATTTCCCTTATCTGCCTTTATAAAACCTTTTCTTAAATTTTCAAGTAGTACACTAGAGTATAACTTGATAGATTTAAATAACATTTTTTTTATCATTGAGCAATGGACATTATGGGCACCATATGAATTTATGAATTGATAATAATTAGCAAAGCAAAGAATTAAACACTAATATCATACTATAAGGCCTTAAGGAGCTACTTATCTTTAAGTTAAGGCAACCTATCCTTAAGAAGTGATTTAATCAAAATGTTGTCATAATAGCTTCTCAAAGTAAATATGGAATATGAATTTAGTTAGATATGACTTAAGAATTATAAGGTTAGAGGTATCATTGGAAGCTAATTCAAATTTGGAAAGTGGTAGGTATTGCCTTTGCAATAATTAATGATTTCAACAATATTGATGTAAGGCTAGTGGCCATTGGATCTTTGCAAATTGATGCATTAAGTACTCACTCACAAAATGTTAAGATGCAATTGGGGCATAATGATGCAACTATGTTGGATATTAAGGCTATGAGCCAAAAGAGTAATGATATCAAAGTAACTTTTGGTGAAAGCATTTGGAGCCTAGATGTTAAAATTTTGAAGTACTAATGACCATGATAAGTTTTAGATGCAAATTACATGAAAGTATATATACCTTTATTTTATCAAAACTAAGAAAACTTTCATATGACATATACTTTTTGGATATAAGTCAAAGATTTGTATTTTTATTTTTAGTTTGAAATCTATCTTCTTTTATATCTTAGCATTATGCTATTAAAAGTTATGTAAGCAAACTTATTAAAGAAGAATAAGGACTTTTTAGTATCTTCAAGAACTTGTCTCTCTTTATTGTTTCCTTCAATCATATATTTTTACATTACTTAGATGTGTCAAGCTTACTATGCAAAGCTTGTTAATATTGAAGTGCAACATTTATAATGAAATTGTTAATTCATTTTAACAAGTGGCATTAGATGTCATAAAAATAACTAATTAAAGGCTTGCAAATCATAGAATGCATTTTATGGAAAAAAAGAGATATAGAAACCAAAGTTTCCTTTTCTCTTGTAACAATTAATTCTAAATCTAAAATAAAAAAATGTAAAATGATACTACCAATAATAAAAAGTACTAAAATAATTTTATTTGATAATATAGGATATTAATCTCAGTAGAAGTATTAAGTTCCTAGTTGAAACTTATTCAACTAATTCATAAGCATGTAATCTGACTAATAAAGACCATTATTATTCATATAATAAGTCAAATGAAACAATTGAAGTTTAGTTTAAATCCTTTCTAATAGTGTAATTCTTGCAAAGAATTACTTTTCTTCATCCTTAAGTAGCTAAGTACATGTAACTCTTATTCTAAGAAAAGTTTGATGATATAGATAAATCCAAAGTATTACCTATCAATCTTTATTAAGTATACTTTATTCATGTACTTCAAAAGCTCATGCATTTCTGTGAATAGCTAAGCAACATATTTTTATAAGTTTTTATATTAAAAGAAATTAAAGAGAAAAATTGTGTGTAAATTTTTTGGATAAGAATTAAAGGCAACTATACCTAAAAACTTACAAAGTTCTCTTTTAGTGTACAGAGAAGAGTATTGAGGGATTCAATAATAGTTTGCTAATGACTTATTAAGAAATCTTTACCAAATGATCATTCAGATCTTAAGATATTTTTTATTCCTATTTATGAGCAACAACTTTGCATGAGGAACAAAAGAAAAGGTCATATGTCTAATAGTAGAATGCAAGATCTAAATTTTAAGAAATTCAAACTAGTTTATTAACCTTACCTTTATATGACTATTCGTAATATACATAGACAAACAATAAGAATTATATGTGCAACATATCAGTTTAGTAATACAATTACTAACTAGACTTCAACATACTTGGATGCATAATGAAAGAAACGAAGATAACTTTTTCAAGTTATCTTGAATGATATTATATATTTTTTTCATATAGCTTGTAAGATGTTACTTGAATGGTAAAGCAAAGTATTTGTTCTTTAACTTATGTACAACCTTAAATGCATAGGCAAAAAGATTGGTAGAAGAAATGGATGATCGAAAACTCTACAGTTTAGTAATAATCAAATATATTAGTGGAATTTTCTTTTAAATAATAAAAGGGAGTCAAATTATCATAATGCAGTGAAAATTCATTAGCATCACCTAATGTATTTGTAAGTCATTTATTGTATTAAAAGCTTATGAATTTATAGTCTTTGTATTGCCTAAAAAGTTAAGATGAGACCATATTAAAGTTATAGAAATAAATTATTAGTAATCTTTTCCTCCTATTTTTTTTTAAAAAAAGAATATGACAAAATAGAATTTCAAACTTCTCCTTTCAACCATTTATATAGAGTTAAGTGACATGAAGCAAAAATAAATCAGAAATTAGAAATAATCTTTAAAGAATTCATTAATAATTACATTATTCATCTTATTAGTTAATATCCTAAAAAATATTATTTTATTCTTTAATAAAATAAAATGAGATTGAACTACACTGAACAAATGGTTAAAACTAAAAGGAAATAAAAGATAATTAAAAGGTTTATAATTCAACAAAAATTAAAAATACAAAAGTAGAATGAATAAAGTGAAGTAATATTCTATATCATTCCTTACTAGAGTAGATGTATCAACACCAAAGTGGAAACCCATTATATATAAAGTAGAAGTATCAATATAATCTACCTCACTGAAAAATAGTAAAGAAATATTGACATGCTTTGGCAAAATAGAGAAATAAGGGGTTATAGGAAATTAGAAAGGAGTAAAAAAGGTAAGCAACATGATAATCATGTATCAAAATATCATCAAATGTAAGGTAATTATTGTAGAAAGAAAGCAACATCAATTCAGTCAATAACAATCAAAATTATGCATGATAATAAAAATAATCACATCATGAAAATAAAGGAGATAATCATATTATATAATAAAGATTACCAAACCTTGCCTACCATCGAAATGGATAGATTAAGTGACAAATGGCTTCTGATGCAAAAGTTATGAGTACCTACTAAAAAATTGTGTATATTAATTCTTCATTATATAATTCTAGAGTAAGAACTTTTCTAACTTCTAATTAACCTCCTATAAATTATTTTTAGAAGTTCAAAACAATGAAAATTAATTCATTGAACCAGAAAAATTAGTAAAATCATAATTTTATTTTTACTAAATTTGTTTTCTTTTATAGCTAAACCAATATTTTATAAACAAACCACTTTTTCTTATATATAATTGACATTATATCAATCTTTATTAAGCTTCTCTTTCAACTACACAATTTTTCCAATCAAATTTGCAATTTCTATATGCAAGCTAAATGTTAACTCATTTAGTACACTGTTCCATATTTATATAGTGATATTACAAACAAAATTATAACTTTATAACTATTAAGAACAATAGTTATAGCTATCAATTCCCAATTTTTGCAGAAAAATCCTTATAATTTTTCTTAAATATGATCTATTCTTATTAGAAAATGTATATGGCTGCAATAATGACAAAATCAAGCCTAAGCTCAAATAGTCAAATAAATTGATTCATCTATTTTATGATCTTATTTGCTAACATATATTAAAATTAGAAAAAAAAAACAAATATGGATGAGAAGAACATCTTCATTTATACATTATTGAAAGGATTGATTTCCAAAGTCTTGGAGGCTTATTTGAATTTATTGTTCCATAAAATAAAATAGCCCTAAGTAATTACAATTAAATCCATATCTTTTGGAATAAATTGAGGGAAAATTTAATTATTTATGTGTTAACTATCTAGATGTTATTTTAAAATAATTGTTTGCAAATATTTCACTTATGTATGCAACCTCAAAAGACACCCATCATCGATCAAATAATGCAAAAGGTACAACATTTATACCGATGCTTAAAATAAGTTAAACATATAGTAAAATTTAAAGCAAAAATAATTAAGAATTAGAGATTTTATATTTAAATATTTATAGCAAATCAAATATCAGGATTTATAGGATTAATATTTTGCAAATGCCATTCTTCTTTTTAGAATAAAATATCTATTTGAAAGCATATTGGCAAAATGTTGCTCTTTTTTTAGAACAAAATATACTTTTTAAAGAATAGTTAGAATTGATACAAATATCATTCAAGTTAGACCTATCGAAGTTAAAACTTAAAAAAAGGTAAAATATCATGTTAGTGTAAAAATTACCTATTATACATCTCATAGAATTATATTTTAACCTCATTAAAAAATCCAATGCATCAATGAACAAAAATCATGGTTCAAAAATTTAAAATTTAACAAGGAGGATAATTTATCTCATTTATTAAAGCAAACTATGACCAATGCATTAAACAAAACCAATAGAAAAATGAGGATTATTTATATCACATTGTTAGGAAAAAGGTTGAAGATAAATTATTTTAAATAAATGGATAGATAAGTGAATAAATACAAAACAATCTTCCAAGCAATCCAACTTTTCACATATTATAAATAAGAGAAGTGAACTACTAGTAATATAATTACAATTACCTTTGTAATTAACTAGTAAGACTAGAACCAATAATTGATACAATCATTTGGGCTTATTCAAAAACATGTTTTAAGGTGGTTCTTGGAAAAATATGTGAAATTTTGGCTAAAATGATTGCTTTTACCAATGTATAATTTTAACTTTCATGAATAATAATAAAAACATAAGTTACATTAATTGGATAAGATATTAGACTTTTGGTGACATATAAATACAAACTCATAAAGTTGTTTTTAATTTATCTTTGTTAGTATAGAATTTACTCAAGGTTAATTATAATACTTTTGTAAATTTTAATGCATTCAATCTATGTTTTAAAATAAACATTATAAGTAATATAACATAATTGTAAAAATTTAGTAAGACCCTCTTCATTTTCAGCAATTGATTTATATTTTTTTAAATGTCTCTTGGCTTTCTAGGACATAACAATTTCAAGAGTTTTATATATACGTAATCCAACCATGTTTTGTCCTTGTTATTTTGGTCATTCTATCTTTGTATCAAGGCTTCAAGCTATGAATGCTAAACATATACTTTTAGTTTTCATTTAACGAGTTTTAGCAAATTGTACTTAGTAGCATATTTCTCATTATTAAGTCTATTTGAAGGTCTAACTTACAAGAAAGTGCTATTAATTTTTATTAAAAGGCTATTATAATAGCATTGACTAAGATATGACATCAAAAATGTGGAGAGAGTAAATTTAACATCATTATTGGTAATCTTTTTTTATAAGGATGGTAAAAACAACAACTTCGATTGGATCTATTCTATAAGGTTATAGTTTAATTACCAAATTTTTTTATTTCCTTAGTCTAAATAGACCATTAGTGTTGTTAATATATGAGCTACTAATGAAAGTTAAAAATAATATTATATATAATTTCAACATATCTTGTAGGATGGATGGCTAACTCATCTTCCATTCCATACCTTTTAGCTATTACATAAGCTATAGGATTGATAATAGCAAACAATGTAAGAGTGCATTTTAATAAACTACATAATGCCAACAAACAAATACTCAATCTTACATTTTTCACTATTGACATGTCAAATGTCAAGTATGACTTGGATTAGAATAGCCATAACATTTTTTATAGCATTGAGGAAGGTAGAAATTAATGTATTTACCTTATAAGCTATAATAATCCACCTTGGAAAAATGGGTTATGAAAAGCAACTTTGCTGCCATGAACAACCTCCAGCCATTGCTCTTTACAAATCATAATTTCCAATATAGTTGGAAATGTGTTAAAAGAAACCCTACCCACATCATGCCTTCTTTATTTATTTTTAGCTCCAGTTCTTGTCAATATCTTTTTTTTTTACCAAATTGGCCTTTTCTTAGGTAACAATTACAGCTTTCCTATTTTAACAAAGAGCAAAGGATAGAAACTAAAATTAATTTCAACCCAAACAACCGAAATAAACTCGTTACCTTTCCACATGTAAGACTCAAAAGAAATCTTAGCTATAAATATGAAGTGAGTATCTTAAGAATAAGTAGCCAAGAAGTTTCTATGTAAATATTATTTCTCTAATATCCATAAATGTATATCTCTTTCACTAGAAGAGAAATTGCAAAAGACCAAAGTTAGATACAAAGCCAATACTAGTAAATTTCAAATACTTAAAACATTAGTTTCATTTGAAACTTGAAAGAGATGACACTTATACTATTATGAGGGTTAATGAAGATTGATGATGTTTAGTTAGACTATATGAAATAGCATTACTAGTTTTGTTCTTACTCATTTGCCTATTAAGGTTGATGTAATGCACAATAGAGGCTAATTAAGGATCTAAGTCTAGTTTTTTCCAATTAAATTTTAGTTGTTTCTAATAGAAATTGTGGTCTTAATCCTAATAGACTATTACAACCCCCTTCTAAGCTAGTGGAACTTATTTAGCCTTAAAATTAAGTGGCCCAACTTTTTCTCCAATTTAAATCTATATGGTCCATAATTAGATAAATACTTCAAAGTACCAATAGGCAATAACATTAAAAAGTGAAAATTAGACAAAATTAAGTGGAAGTGAACTAGGCACATTTTCTAAATAACAATTAATTATTAACTTTATTTCAAAACTCACATTATGTACTAGTTTGAAAGAAAAAGAAAAGAAGAAAATATTATAGATTAAGATACAATTAGATTGTATATCCTTATTAACTTATTCAAATGTCCCATTATCACTGACATGCAATTTCTTCCTTTCACTTTATAAGCACCAAATGGTAAAAGTAAATATAGTGCTAATAGTTAGTAACATGATTTGATTATTACATACATTCGGATTTTTTTCAAATGGTTATAGATAGCTTTTTAGCCATCATGAATAGCCTCCATTCACTACTACTTTAAAATGCGATTTCATTGTCATGAATAACTCACACCCTTTGTTGCTTTGTAGTCATTGACGATCTTTAGCATAGTTGGCAATACGTTGAATGGAACCCACCAAGCCCTACCTATATGATGCCTTCTTCATCACTTCTCAACTTGAGCTCTCATAATTTTCTTCTCTTTCGACTTTTATTTCGTTAGCCAATAGTTATAGATTGTCCTTGTTATGTTGAAGGGCAAAGGACAAAAGTAAAAAATTAATTCTACCTAAAAAGTAATTGGAAAAAGCAAGTTACCATTCCATATGTAAGCTTTTTATGAGATTTTAGATAAGAGTATATAATAAACACTATAACAAAATGTATTCAAGATACTTGGCAAATTTTATTGACATTTTAGACAAATACTAGATTGGGTGAATTTTATGGTATCTCAAAGGTTTTGAAACTTGATGTAATATAATAATCTCAAAATTTGATAGATTAAATTTGTTGATTACTTTATTAAAAAATAGATAGTTATAATTAAATAATTTTAATTTAATAATTTTAGAACTTGTCACGTCATCCTAAGTTTTAAAATCTTAGGGATACCATAACAAGCACTAAATGATGTAAAAAAAGGTCTTTTCATATTAATTTTATATCCACCAAATTTTTAAGTAATGATTTGATAATTTCCTTAAAAATAAATAAATTTCACATACTATATAATTAATTTTTATATTTCAAAATAAATAAATAAGTAAATATAATTTCCAAACCAAATTTAGTAGGCTAACAATAAAAAACATACAAATTTTGTGTATATTATGATTTCTAGGGTTTTGGAACCCTGAACAAGTAAACCAATAAAATGCATGCACATAGAAAAAGGTATTAGGTGAAAAAGGAGAATTCCATGGTGCACCACTGAAAGTGGTGCACAAATGCATCAATAGAAGGATTAAAATCTTACTGGTAGACAAACAACCACTAGAACAAAATTATTTATAGCAGAACCCCATTAAAAATTCTATTTCATTCTTTTATAGTGTAATTAGCCTACAATGTAGTCCAGCCTAAAGTAGAACAAGGGGAAGTGAAGTGAAGAATCAAGTAAAGAGATTAAAGCTTTAAGGTGTTGCCATTAAGGTGAGGAGCTCAACGAGGAATGGGCATGTTCATATTGTTGCTAGGATTTTAGGGGTTTAAAACTCTTCTGATTTTAAAATTTAAAGCAGTACACCAAGAATTTAAGGTGATGGTGGTGTCATGATTACAGAAGAAGGAGAATATGAATCCATTGTTATCAGAAATTGTGGTAGGCTTTTTAAATTTTATTATTGTTAGGGAATAAAAATTTTGATGATTTGATTGCAACTGGGACTAAGAAATTATGAAAGAAACAATTTTTTTCCCTTTATATTTCAAATGGTTTATAAGTCAATCTTTTACCTTACCTTCATTTTCTCTTATTTGAGAAGATTTAAAGAAAGAAAGTCTATTATAAGTTGTGCTAGGAAAACCAAATACCATTGTAATTGGGCCTGTGCATTTACCTTTTTTTTTCCTAGCTTAATTGGTCAAATTGTGACGTCTTCAATTTTAATAAAGAGTTTTCTTTTTATAAGATTTGCCAAATTTGTCTAAAAAGCAATTTCAAGGTTTGAATGGATGAGTTTAAAAAGGAATCTAAGTAGAGATTGAGAGGCGACGATGAGTGGAGTGAGTGAGAAAGTAGAGGTTAAGTAATATTTGAAAAAAGAATACCATTTTTATAAAATGATCAATATAAAAATAAACAAACATACCAATAAAAATTCTTTAAAATTGACCAATTCTGTAGAGGATAAAATCTCTACCATTAATTTAATGGTATATTAATATATCATTTTTTTAGTAATATATTATAATTCCTCGCAAAAAGCAAGTGATATGAAATGGTAGAGTTGCCCTTGAAGTATGAGCAGGGACGATAGATGACCCGTTATTCAAGAATCTTGTCCAGAACAGTTGGATGTCAAAGGGCAATAAAGTGAGGCCACGTGTGAAGAGTACTATATTTCAATGTGGGGACTGTAATTTCAAGCCATTTTAATTATGGCAACAGTAATTTCGCAATCTTGTTTATATTTATTAGGAAAAAAAAAAAACTTCACAAGTGTATTATATTTTTAAAATTTTAATGTCCAATTTTGTAGATTTTTGCCGAAGACACAACAAAAAAATATACTCTCTTCATGCATTTACACTTGGTTATTACAAGTCATCATCTGCGTGAAAGAAAATTTATTTTTTCTGTCGTGTTTTCAGCTTATTCCTTATTTATATTATAAGCTTTTCGAATTATGAGATGTACGAGTATCTATTTTTTTATCTAATATTAAAATAAGAATAATAAGTATATAATAAAAATTAATTGGTAAAATTTAAATTTTCTTTCATCTTGAAAATTTAATTTAAATTTATAGTGAGTTAGATTATACACAATTTAAAATATTATGATTTCTCCATATATTTACAGTAAAATGATTTGTCTAAATTAAATAGTGTTAATTTTAATAAAAATATAAATTGATTCTATAGAAAATTATTCGTATATTAGTTTTGCATTTAATTTTTAAAAATTAAATATATTAAAATATGTTGATAATTTTTAATATTATTTTTCAAATTTTATTATTAAATTTTTGGAATGTAATTACTAAATTTAATATAATTTACAACTTCCATTTTTATATTATTATTCATAAAATGAAAAGAATATTTCTAATTCCTACTTTCCTTATTTTAGAGGTGCTTCTTTAAATTTTTATTATTTTTTCAAAATATAAAATAAAATTTTGTTTTTAATATTTTTTATAATTATAATTATAATATATATATAAAAAAAATTAAAAAAATATAATTTAACTTGAAATATAACATTTGAACTTTGATATCTAGAAAAATACTTGTAAATGAAAAAGAAAATTTTATGTCAACTTCAAAGTATTTTCATCAAAATAGAATTGTAAATTACTTCCCCTTAATTTTGAAATGGTTAGATTTTACCTTTTTCAATTTTGGAAACAAGAAAAATACTTTTTTAAATTTTACAAAACTAAAAAATAACACCCATATTTTATTTAATTAATCATTTTATTAAATGATATAATTTTTGAAATAAGAATCAAAATATTATAAAATGTTAATTTATTTTATTATTTTTGGATAATAATTTCTCACCTTAAATACAAGTATTTAATTAAAATTTTTATTTATAATTTATTTTTTTTAATTATGTGACATAAAATTATGTATAAATAAGTAAAAAATGCTATAATATTTTAATTATTATTTAAAATTTTATAAAAATGTAATTTAATAAAATAATTAATTAAGCGTTAGATAAATACTAATTTTATATTTTATAAAATTTAAAAAAATAATTTTAAAAATTTTAAAATAGAAAAAGATAATGTTCAATTATTCAAAATTAAAAGAGATAATTGACTTTGGATACTGGTATCGATTCACTTATCCTCTCCCATTAATTTTTTTCCTTACAGTCCACTGCAAGCGTGCAATGCTGGCCCATGCCATATAGTCTCTGCTGAGTGACTCAGTGGGATGAGCTGGTAAAACGGAAAGGCATTAATTTTGTGTCCCATTGCAAGATCAAACAAAGAATAAAGATAATTTCTATTATACTTAAGGAGTAAGGCGCTGTTAAGATAACAGTGCCTTACTCCTTACTTCGGAGAGAGAGAGGCAGGAGAGAGAGGCAGTGGGATGGAGTTCATGGGTGGAGCTCACCCCATTATATTTGTCCCTGTATTCTCTTTCCGGAATAAGTTCCGTAACTATTGCCTGAAGTATAATAAAATTCTTTAAGAATAAGGCACTTGTGCAATTATTAAAATTTATGATGACCATTTACAATTCACGTGTCATTTCAAGAATATTTCCCTCTGACACCATTTTAATCGATGGTGCTTTAGAATTCGCCCTGGTGGTTAAAACTAAAAGAGGGAGCTTTTCATATGCTTTATTTTTTTCGAAATAGCAATGCACTCTAATTTAGGAGAAATCACAAAACCACACATAATTCATACATCGTGGTCATTGTCCGGGAGACAACGAAAAACCAACTGACTCGCGCCAAACCACGTGGACACAAATGGGTTTTGTTTGTAGGAAACTTAAAACTTTTCGTGCTGACAGGATCCTCACCGACCAATGGGACGCCACGTGAACGTGCATCGAGCTGAGAGCGGTAATTCGCGTGTACTGTACGCGCAGCGAAAGTTGTAGAGTATAGCTCACTGTTCAAGGCACGGATAAGATGAAAGAGACTGGGATGAGCAGGAAGGGCGAAGTGAGTGGACATTATATTCTCGGATATCCTCGGAATGTAGCATCTTTTTGCAAAGTCTTAGACTTTTTGGTTTTTTTTTTAGAGAGAGAAATTCTTTCTCTTCCTCTCTCTTTATGAACTCTGAAACCGCTAGCCGAAATTCTGAAAGGAAATGGAGGCGAATAATGATAGCTCATCTCGCGTAAACAGGTTTGACTCTCTGGGTAATTGTATTTGAAAGTTTTTTTTCTTTTCAAGTCTTGATTTTGTTTCCTATGTTTGATTTTCCTTTTAGATTTGATCATACTGTTACACGGAGATCCAATTTGGTATATATTAACATCTGGATGCTTGTTTCGGTAGTGAATTCTTACAGTTGAGCAAAAAAGTGGATTTTTTTTTTCTTTTTGGGTTGGTGCAATTCACCTGTATCGATTTGCTAGAAGGTTACTTTTTAGTAAAGCATATCGAGTAATTGAATTCTTGTTTATTTGTGGATTTTAGGGAGTGATTGAGAAGAAAATGAAGGGGTGCCTTCATTTTTTTTTCCTTAAATAAATTTTGAAGAAGTTTGCTTTTCATTTTCCTCGATTTCTTTTCATTATCATTTTTCATTTTTGGCTAGAAGGAAAGAACTATTGGATTGGATTGGATTTTGTAAAGTTGTTGCAGATGGAGATTGGTTCAATTTGGTGCATGATAATCTGGAATCTAGATTTACTTCTTTTGGGTTGGATCAATCAACTGTATGGTGCATATATTTTTATTTTGTGCAAGCTTTACCAAGTACATATGAGTGGAAATTTTAGTTGGTGTCTGGTATATATAGAACTAAAATAAGTGCCTTTTTTAAGTATGTTGGATTACATGTTATATCGGGAAGAAAACAAGCTATATACCCAAAAATTCAGACAACCCACTTGGATAGCGCTAGCAGTCTGGCTCGATACAATTGCTTGAGAATTTTTGTCATTTATGATGTAGGGAAAATAATTGGTTTCCCTTTACTTTCTTCCATTTAAATCTTTTTTTCTGCATTGTGGTGTTATAATTTGTAATCATCAGTTTGTTTTCTGAATATTAGATTTCCAATATTAGGGGTATTGAAGAATTTTTCATCTTCCCGGAGCTGGGGCTCCGGAGAGCACTCCGATGGTCAAGTCAATAGTCATGATGAGAGAGAATGATGTCCTCTTGGCGAGAGTGTAAGATTGGACCTTAGGTAGGGGTTCCCTCGCAATAGGTAGTTAGTTAATTCCCATTATAGCCCATGATAATAATATTTGTCTGGTCTAACTGTAAAAGATGTGTGTTTTGGTTAAAGATGACTTAATTTGTGAGGTTGATGCCCTATAAAAAGCAGTGAGATGAATTTTTAAAATGTTTGGTTGCTTATGCTTCTGATTTAACTTCTCTAATTGAAACTCCGCCTAGGAGATTAGGACTGACCAAGGAAAATAAATGCCATTGGACTGTTTCACAAAGAACGTAAAGCATTTTTTAATATCTGTTCTTAATGGTTTGAGTCGACTTTCCATCTTTTTTCTTTAAAGATTAGATCAATGATACCAAGAAACTCAGTTCAAACACACAGAAATTTTAAAAATGATATATACACAATACTTATCTGATATATTTCTCAATGAATCTTCACCGTACATGAGTTTAATCAAAACATTTTAGGCTCCTCGTGAGATTAATAAATTATATATGTAGTTATGGGATTTGATCTTATGCATGTAAATCGATTTTTTGGGGTTGTTTTGTGTGTGAAGGTCCTTCCTTCGATGTTAATTTTCCTCAAAGCCTACTTCCGAGAGACACAGTATAAGGTTAATTTCTCATGTTCATCAAATTATCTTTAGTTCTTGTGGTTCATACCAATGTTTCTATTTCCAGGTTCCTTGTGGATGACATGCACAAGACCAACATTGTGGAATGGAACAAGAAAAGAAAATTACAGACTGATCAGTTAGATTTGCTCAGACCAAAGCATAAATGCTGGGTTCAGAGCCTATCGTCCGAACATGTATCTATGTTTGACGAAAGCCCACATTTGGCGGGCATGCATGCACACGTGATCAAGTTAAGGGCCAATGCATCATTCCTAGATAATAGATCAGACTCTGAATCTGCCAAAGACAGCAATAGTTTCCCTGAGGAGTCCGAGACTTCCATGTCTGTAAATGAAGAAGCTAAGCACAAAACAGATTGTGCAAAGACAAGAATATATTCGATACCTTCCACTTCTTATGGTCATTGGCTTACTGACAATGTTGAGGATATTGATGACTCTTTGGATGTATCAACGATAGAAAAGCCAGCTTCAATGGAGGAGGAATTGATGTGATTTTGTTGGATCTTTCCCAAATCAGATGCAATCAAAGTAAAAAAAAGAATGATATTCTCGCCATGCTTCAGAAAAGAGGAAGAATTGGAAGCAATAAGAGATATATTTGACGCCACAAAGGTTGAATGCCCTTTGATAAGTCTTCAAGTTCATCCAAGAACCTAGAGAAGAAAACCTCACAAGCAATCAGCTTTTCTCTAAAATGTCTGAATTATCTAGGATAAGGAACAAGTCTCCTTATTAACTCTCTAAGCCCTAATTGATAAATGGGCTCAAATAAAGCCCAAAATAGGTCCAAAATATTCTAAAGTGATGCAGCACAAAATAATTACAAATTAAGAGCCCAAGTGCTATAATAAAGCCCAAACCACCAAATAATAGAAAATAAGATGAGGTGGCGCCAACTAGGACAATGGCTGATGTGGCAATGATGTGGCACCATTTCCAAAATGATGTGGCAGTGACATGGATTGTGGCTGATGTGGCGGTGATGTGGCTCCACCTTTGATGATGTGGCAATAACATGGATTGTGACAGTGATGTGGCTCCACCTTCTTGATGATGTGGCACCAATTTGATGATGATGTGGCACAATTCAAATGTACTTGATTAAGCTCTCCTCCTATCTTGCTTCCTTATGATTGACTCCCTTTAAATTCACATCAGGAATCTTCATTTGCTGATGGTGAATATCATCCAATTTATCATGAAGCCAATATACAAGCTCTGCAGAGTATTGAGGAGCACATTCTGGGGATAGGAAGCCACTTAAGCTCCACACGTGGTAAAGACTGCTGTGAAGAATGCAATGATCAGGAATTTGAAGATGTTCTTTTCTCTGATGATGTGAAACCAAATATGTTTGTCCTTTCATCCGGAAGATGGAGTGTCAACCAAGGTATACACCTTCCTCATTACATTAATATTTACAGCATGTGCTCTCACTGTCTTTCTATATAAAAAAGCATTTTACCACGAGATTGGCAAATGGCTTTAAATGACTTCTTTTTGAAGGCTTGATAATAATTTTGGTTCTTTTAATATATAAATTGATTGCATTTAGTCCCTCTTAAATACCATTCTAGTGGAGACTAAATTAGGTTCAAATTGATAACTTTTGTCAAATTTAAAATAGGGAGTCCTATTGGGTATATAGATCTTTAACAGGATTCCAACCTAAAAAGAGGAGGAAAATTAGTGGAACTAACTGTCAAAAAAAATTTTAAAATCACACGACTTGTTTAAGGCCAAAAAAAAAAAAAAAAGGAAGAAAAAGGAAAAACTCTGATTTGGTCATTATAGGGCCAAAAAAAGAAAAAAATACCATTTATATAACGTAATTGACTAATTTCGATTCTAGTGATTATTAACTTGGAATCCTGTTGAAATTTATTTGTTAATTTGAATTTTCAATCTTGAATTTGAGGTTAAGTATGATTTGATTTGAATATTTGAGGGCCTAAAATAGAATATTATATTTAAAAGAGATCAAATATGGTTAAATTAAATATGATTAAATTATATATTATTTGGATCAAAATTCTGTTTAGTCTTTTTCTTTTTCTTTTTTAATTAAGGGTAGGTGTTATGGTTGAATTATTAAGGAATTCTGTGTGTTTGGTTAGTTATTTTTGTGCTTTTTGGTTGCAGAGGCTGAATCAAGTGCAAGACCGCCAACGATCGATCAAGAATTTGAGCGATACTTTTCGATGCTTACGTTTTAAACCCATAGCCTATTCATGGATTCGGGATAAGCCGGACCACTTATGGGATTGAGGCTCTTTTTTGGTCTGATTACTACTTTGCCTTTTTTTTTCATTTCATGGGCTGATCAATGTTGGAGTGGTTGAGACTATGATCATTTAAATCGGATGGTTGGCCCAATTGTATAAATTTATTTCATTAATATAATTATATAATAAAAATAGTTATATCCAATTATTTTTTAAGTAAAGATTTTATATACTTGAATATGTTATTACCTTAATTAGTTGTTTTTTTCTACAAAAATTTCATTTTTTTCCTCAAAATTATAATGAAAATAAAAATAATCATGTTTTTGAATTGAATTTCGATGTAAATATAATTTTAATCAAGTCAGTCGGTCAAATTTTTAAAAATTGAAGGGATTGGGTATAGATTCAAATCATTATATTTTATGTGATTGTGTATATAAATTATATATGCAAAGGCTAATCCGGACCATGATGAATCCTAAAAATCATTTTAAATCATTATATACATTTACAAGTTCGTAGTTCAAATTGTCGAAAAAATAAAAAAAACAGTGAATTAAAAATTTTTTTTTGTGACTTTCAATACGTAGAAAATAAGACTATCTTCTAAATTACACTTTTAATATATGTCTAACATTAAGAAAAATAATAATATTTTTTAAAATGAAAATAGTTAAAAAATTAATCACTTCAACCATATAACTAATTCACATATGATAGTCAATTTATCACTGATTCATTAATTTTTGATATAATTGATTTTTAAAATTAACTGAAATGATCTCATAACACGTTTGTGATTTTCTCGATCAAATCAATTGATTTGATTCACGTTTCACACCATTAATTAAATTGAAATATGAGGTTAAAATTTAAGTTTTATTATTGTATTTTGTTTGGCTTTTGATACAACTTTGAATATTTGGTCCTTCAAAACCTGTTGGATCAATTCATAATTGGCCCAACACGCTTTGAGTCCAATTTGCTTGGATGATTTAGTGGTTATTGCATCACTAAAAAGTTTATAGAAATCTAAATGTTTACTACAATAATTAGTTCTTAATTCACTCATTACTAAAGGTGGAAATAAATCAAATTGTTTATGAATGGCTTATGATTTAATTTGTTAAAGGTTTAATTTGACTTATTTATTAGATTAAATAAATTAGGTTAACATCAATATATTAACTTATTTATTAAACAAATTTAATTTATTTAACTTCAGGTTTAGCTTGTTAACATATTATATTAACATATTTAACTAATATGTTACCTTCATTTAATTCATTTAAGAGCCGTTTGATTTAAGTGAGAAAAATGGAAATGAATTAATAAAGAGAAATAAGAGGAAAGAGGATAGATATCTTATTAATTACTCACTTTGTTTAGTTCAAATAAGAAAAGGAATCAAGTTCTCTTAATTCACTTTATTAACAATTATTACATCAAAAAATAATTTTTTTTAATAATTATTAAAATTGTTATCTCATTACTTATTATTATTTATTTTATTTACTAGTATTATCATTTTTATAATATTTAATATTAATTATAAATATTTTATTAATATTAATTTTATTGTTAATTTTATTATTATTTTTCAATAATTATTATAATAATTATTAATATAATAAATTATTAATATTTTTATTTTTAATTATTATTATTATTATTAAGATGATAAACTCAATAGTCGAAATTCAAAATAAGAGATTTAAATTTCTTCATAAATTGAAGGAAATTATCATTCTTTCATTTGGAGTAATTTTATTAAGAAAAATGGAAAAAGAATGATTTTTTTTTCGAATTAAACATATGCTAAGGAAATAAAAGCTCATAATTTCCTTTCTCTTTCTTAAAACCAAACGATCTCTTTAATTGATTGACTAGTTACATTATAGTTACTAGATTTGTATCATTATATTTTCTTTTCCTTTTTTAATTCGGTTATTAATCTTCTTTAAAGTTTGTGAATAACAAATTTATGTTATTATCTCTTTTAATTTTTTTATTTTTAAATAAATATGATTATAATTTATTATGTTAAATTATTAAAATTTTTATAAAAGTAAAGATAAAATTTTGTTTAATATCCTATTTATTTGGTGATAATTATAGTGCACTAATTGCATTAGTATACTATTAATTTAAATTGTTACATGTTATCCATTTGTACAATTTTGCGTATGATGAATAAAATTTAATGGTGTATAAGTGTGTTTAATGGGTTAGAAGCTGACAGGTCAAACGAATTAGCCCCTAGGCTTTTTGCGAACTAGATTTCAAAAATTAGGCTTGTTTAAATGGGTTTGTCCGTGTAGGCCACGGACCAAAACGGACTGGGCCATTTTGCAAGCTTAAACGGGCCAATTCATTTTTAAATTTTTTTTTATATTTAATAATTTAAATAACATTTATATTTTAAAAATTAACTTATTCATTATTTTTACATTATAATTTAATATAAAATAAATACAAAAATACAAAATAAAATTTATGGACATAAAAATAAAGTAATAAATAATAAAAAATAAAATATAGATCAAAATTAAAAAAAGGTTGGCTTACGGACTAGATCAATGGGCTTGCAGGCCATATCCAACCGGCCAAAATAGGACTATTTAAAAATGAGCCTAAATAGACCAGACTCATGCGAATTTTAACTTAGTCTGGTCTGATCCATCAATTAAGCACCCCTAATGGTACATCTATACAATTGATCTACTAAATTCTCTCCCTATTTATTTAACAAAAATATTATTCTTTTTTTAATTAAGAAACTTATTTATGGTATATATATACACCTAAGTTTAACAATAACTCATTCAGATTTGAAGAGGAATCTTCATTTGTTGACGGGGAATATCATTCAATTTATCATAAAGCTGATATACAAGCTTTGCAAAGTATTGAGGAGCACATCCTGGGAATAGGAAGCCACTCATATCACCCAAGCTCTACATGTGCTAAAGACTGCTGTGAAGAATGCAATGATAAAGAACTTGAAGACATTCTTTTCTCTGATGGTGTGAAACCAAATATATAAGTCCTTTCATCTGGAAGATAGAGCCTTACCAAGGTATACACCATCCTCATTACATCAATATTTACAACATGTGTTATTACTCTCTTCCCATATATATAAAAAAAAAAATCCTTCCACAAGATTGACAAATGGCTTAAATGACCTTTTTTAAGACTTGATAACAAATTTGGTTTCCTTAAAATATAAATTGATTGATCCCATTTAGTTCCTCTTAAATAAAATACTATGATGGGTCCATTAATGTACAAATGAGATTAAATTAGATTTAAATTGATAACGTGTCAAATTTAAGATAGGAAGTTCTAGTGGGTACATACATCTTTAACATGATTCCAAGCTAACAATTATTAGGAAGAAAATTAGTGAAATTAACAGTGTTACTGCAAAAAAAACTTACAAATCACATGATTCCTTTAAGGAAAAAAAAAAGATTTAGCCGTTTATAGGATGGAAAAAAATTTCTGATTTGACCATTTATATAATATGATTGACTAATTTCAATTCTATGATTATCTATTTGTTAATTTGAATATCAAATATTTAATTTGAGATTAAATATGATCTAATTTGTATAGAGGGGCTAAAATAGAATATTATTTTTAAAAGAGAACAAATGCAATTAAATTGTATAGTAGAAGAATCATATTTGTACTTGAGTGAAAGTAAGGGCAGTGTTGTAGTTGAATTATTCAAGTAAAGAATTCTGTGTCTGTTAAAGAACTATTGGAATGGATTTTGTAAAGTTGTTGCAGATGGAGATTGGTTCAATTTGGTGCATGATAATCTGGAATCTAGATTTACTTGTTTTGGGTTGGATCAATTAACTATATGGTGCATATATTTCTATTTTGTGCAAGCTTTACCAAGTCACCTACAGTGGAAATTTTAGATTTAGTTGGTGTCTGATATATATAGAACTAAAATAAGTGCCTTTTTTAACTTTGTTGGATTACATGTTATATTGGGAAGAAAATAGGCTATATACCCAAAATTCAGACAACCCATTTGGATAGCGCTAGCAATCTAACTTGACACAATTTCTTGAGAATTTGTTTTGTCATTTATGATGTGGGGAAAATAACTGGTTTCCCTTCACTTTCTTCCACTTAAATCCTTTTTTCTGCATTGTGGTGTTATAATTTGTAGTCATCAGCTTGTTTTCTGAATATTAGAATTTCCAGTATTATGGGTATTGAAGAATTTATCATCTTCCGGCCTGCAAAACAAGAAGAAAGTGACCGGAGCTGGGGCTCCGGAGAGCACTCCGATGGTCAAGCCAATAGTCATGATAAGAGAGAATGATGTCCTCTTGGCGAGAGTGTAAGATTGGACCTTAGGTAGGGGTTCCCTCGCAATAGGTAGTTAGTTAATTCCCATTATAGCCCATGATAATAATATTTGTCTGGTCTAACTGCAAAAGATGTGTGTTTTGGTTAAAGATGACTTAATTTGTGAGGCTGATGCCCTATAAACAGCAGTGAGATGAATTTTTAAAATGTTTGGTTGCTTATGCTTCTGATTTAACTTCTCTAATTGAAACTCCGCATAGGAGACTAGGACTGGCCATGGAAAATACATGCCATTGGACTGTTTCACAAAGAACGTAAAGCTTTTGTTTAATATCCGTTCTTAATCGTTTGAGTCGACTTTCCTTACTTTTTCTTTAAAGATTAGATCGATGATACCAAGAAACTCTGTTCAAACACAAGAGAGATTTTAAAAATGATATATATACACTACTTATCTGATATATTCTCATTGAATCTTCATCGTACATGAGTTTAATTGAAATGTTTTAGGCGCCTCATGAGATTAATAAATTATATATGCAGTTACGGGATTTGACAGGTAAACTGATTTTCTGATGTTGTTTCATCATGTTCTGGGGTTGTTTTGTGTGTAAAGGTCCTTCCTTCGATGTTGATTTTCCTCTTTTGGCCTAATTCCAAGAGACACATTATAAAGTTAATCTCTCATGTTCATCAAATTATCGTTAGTTCTCATGGTTCATACCAATGTTTCTATTTCCAGGATCCTGGTGGATGACAAGCACAAGACGAACATTGTGGATTGGAACAAGAAAAGAAAATTACAGACCGATCAATTAGATTTGTTCAGACCAAAGCATAAATGCTGGGTTCAGAGCCGATCGTCGGAACATGTATCAGTATTTGACGAAAGCCCAAATTTGGCCAGCATGCATGCTCACGTGATCAAGTTAAGGGCCAATGCATCATTCCTAGATAGTAGATCAGACCCTGAATCTGCCAAAGACAGCAATAGTTTCAGTGAGGAGTCCGAGACTTCCATGTCTGTAAATGAAGAAGCTAAACACAAAGCAGATTGTCCAAAGACAAGAATATATTCGATACCTTCCACTTCTTATGGTAATTCGCTTGCTGACAATGTTGAGGCTGTTGATGACTCTTTGGATGGATCAATGGTAGAAAAGACAGCTTCAATGGAGGAGGAATCTTCATTTGCTGATGGTGAATATCATCCAATTTATCATGAAGCCGATATACAAGCTTTGCAAAGTATTGAGGAGCACATTCTGGGAATAGGAAGCCACTCAAATCACTCAAGCTCTACATGTGCTGAAGACTTCTGTGAACATGCAATGATAAGGAATTTGGAGACATTCTTTTCTCTAATGGTGTGAATGTCCTTTCATCCGGAAGATGGAGTGTTAGCCAAGGTATACACCGTCCTCATTACATTAATATTTTACATGTGTTCTCACTGTCTTCCCAAATAAAAAATCATTTTACCACAAAGATTGGCGAATGGCTTTAAATGAATTCTTTTTAAAGGCTTGATAATAATTTTGGTTCTTTTAATATATAAATTTATTGCATTTAGTGCCTCTTAAATAAAATACCATTCTAGTATCATTAATATGCAAATGAGATTAAATTAGGCTCAAATTGACAACTTTTGTCAAATTTAAAATAGAGATTCCTATTTGGTATATAGATCTTTAACAGGATTCCAACTAAACAATTGGAGGAAAATTAGTGGAACTAAGTATCAAAATATTTACAAATCACATGACTTATTTAAGACAAAAAAAAAAAAAAAGAAAGTTCCTTTGATTTGGCCACTTTAGGGCTAAAAATAAAAGATCATTTATAACATAATTGACTAATTTCGATTCTAACGATTATTAACTTGGAATCCGGTTGAAACTTTAGTTGCTAATTTGAATTTTCAATCTTTAATTTGAAATTAAATATGATTTGATTTGAATATTTAAAGGGCTAAATTAAAATATTGTATTTAGAAGAGACCAAATACGATTAAATTAAATATGATTAATTTATATATTATTTGAATCAAATTATATTTTGTCTTTTTCTTTTTTTTCTTTTTAATTAAGGGTAGGTGTTATAGTTGAATTACTAAGGAATTTTGTGTGTTTGGTTGGTTATTTTTGTGCTCTTTGGATGTAGAGGCTGAATCAAGTGTAAGACCACCAACGATCAATCAAGAGTTTGAGCAATACTTTTCGATGCTTATGTTGTAAACCGATGGATGTATAAAACGAGATCTGTTCATTGATCCGGATAAACCGGACCACTTATAGGATTGAGATTCTTTTCTTTTGGTCCGGTTACTACTTAGGCCTTTTTTCTTTTTTCCCATGGGCTGATAAATATTGGAGTGATTGAGACTATGATTATATAAGTCGGATGGTTGGCCCATTTATATAAATTTATTTCATTAATATAACTATATATAACAAAAATAATTTTATTTAATTATTTTTAATGTAAATATTTTTATTTGTTATAATTAAAATTTTTATATATTTAAACATGTTATTATTTATTTCAGTATATATTTTTTGTATGAAAATTTTAATTTTTTTCTGCAAATTATAATGAAAATAAAAATAATTACACTTTTTTAATCAAAAAATTATTTTTTTACAATTATAATGAAAATAAAAATAATCATGCTTTCGAATCTAATCTCTCAATTTTAGTATAATTTTAATCAAGTTAATTGGATCAAATTTTTAAAAATCGAAGAGGTTGAGTGTCGATTCAAATCAATATATTTTATAAAATTATATATGTAATTATATATGAAAAAGCTAATCATGAATCCTAAAAATTGTATTAAAACACTTTATACATTTACATATTTGTAGTTCAAATTTCCAAAAATAAAATTACAATGAACTAAGTTATTTTTTTTTATAATTTCAATCAGTAGAAAATAAGATTATCTTCTAAATTACAGTTTTAATATTTGTCTAATATTGAGAAAAATAATAAAATTTTTTAAACTGAAAATAATTAAAAAAAAATTCAATCAATTCAACCATATAGACTATAGCTATTTCGCATAGGATAGTCGAT
Source organism: Sindora glabra (assembly GCA_020226215.1). Classification (NCBI taxonomy): domain Eukaryota; kingdom Viridiplantae; phylum Streptophyta; class Magnoliopsida; order Fabales; family Fabaceae; genus Sindora; species Sindora glabra. Next base: position 4,246,266 of record CM035235.1, read on the forward strand.
TTATCATTAATCCACCAGTTTTCGATGCAATTGACTTTTAAAGTTAACTAAAATGATCTCACAACATGTTCATTTTTTTTTTTGAGCAAATTAGTCGATTTGGTTCAAGTATCACAACATTAATTAAAACTGCAATATTAGGTTAAAATTTAAGTTTTTATTATTTTATTTGACTTTTGATAAACTTAGACCTTTAATATCCATTAGATCACTCCATAATTGGCCCAATTTGCCTTGAACTATTTAATTTTATACTTAATTTATTGACCTATTAGACTAGTTTATTTAACTTATATGTTACTTTAATTTAGAGTTGTACATGGGTCAGATGAGTGAGGTTGGCCCGAAAAAATATAGGATTGAGCTCTTTTTTTTAGTTTGATAAGTTTGCAAGGTTTTTTTCAAAGCTTGATTAATATTCGGGTTGAACTTAGGCCGAAATAAAAAGAAAAAGCTTGACTTGACCTGATTATATTAATTTATTTTTTATAATTATATATTAAAAAATAATTATGTTTAATTATTTTTAATATAAAAAGATTAATTTGATATAATTAAATATTTTATATATTTAAATATCATATTATTTCTTTAAATATATATTTTTTATTTTAAAATTTTTTTTTACTAAAAAAATTAAAATAATCGAATCATTAAACTGGGCTTCAAGCCATATATGTTAAAAATCGAGTTAGGTTGGGCTAAATTTTTTTAAAATATAATTGGGCCGAGCCAAGCTCAGGCTATAAATTTTTTACTGTTTGACCAGCTTAGCTCAGTATTATTTGACTTGACCCATTTATATCTCTACTTTAATCTAATTTACTTAGGAGCCATTTGGTTTCAATTGAGAAAAAGGAAAATGAATCAATAAATGAAAATAAGAGGAAAAAGGATGAATATATCATAATTATCCATATTATTTGATTCAAACAAGAAAGAGAATTAGGTTCTTCTAATTCATATTATTAATAATTATTACACTGAAGAAATAATTTATTTTTAATAATTATTAAATTAATATTATAATTATTATCTTTTTGCTTATTATTATTTATTTTATTTACTAATATTATTATTTTTATAATATTTAATATTAATTATAAAAATTTTATTAATATTATTTCTATTGTTACTTTTATTATCATTTTTAACAATTATTATTTTACTAATATTAATATTATAAATTATTAATATTTTATTTTTATTTATCATTATTATAAACTCAAAAGTCAAAACCTAGAACAGGAGAATTAGATTTCTTAATAAATCGAGAGAATCATTTTTCTTTTATTTGGGATAATCCTATTAAAAAAAGGTGAGAAAAGAGAATAATTTTTTTTGAATCAAATATATACAAAGAAATAAAAACTTACCATTCCTTTTCTCCTACTTAATTGCCTCCAACCAAATAGTCACTTAAATTAATTGATTAATTATATTATAATTACTACTTTTTATCATTGTACTTTCTTTTCTTTTTTCAATTCGATTATCAATCGTCTCAAATTTTAAAGTTTGTGAGTGATAAATTTATATTATTATATTATTTAATCTTTTTATTTTTAAATAAATATGATTATAGTTTATTATATTAAAGTACTAAAAATTCTATAAAAGTAGAGATAAAATTTTATTTAGTGTTTTATTTATTTGGTGATGATTGTGTTACACTAGTTGCATGGGTACACCACTAGTTTAAATTGTTGGATTTCATTCATTTGTGAGTGATGAATTCATATTATCATATTATTTAATCTTTTCATTTTTAATTAAAAATATGATTATAGTTTATTCTATTAAATTATTAAAAATTCTATAAAAGTAGAGACAAAATTTTATTTAATGTCTTATTTATTTGGTAATGATTGTGGTGCACTAATTGCATTGATGCACCACTAGTTTAAATTGTTAGATTTTATTCATTTGTTTAGAATATAAGATAAATAAAATTCAATAATTAAATTCAATGGTGCACTTGTACAATTGATGCATTAAAGTCTTTCTCTATTTATTTAACAAAAATATTATTCTTTTTTTATTGAGAAACCTATTTATAATATATATTCCTAAGTTTACAAGTTTAACAATGACTCATTTATATTTTAATAGTTAAGTCCAAATAGGTTAACAAGTAAGACTAGACTTATTAAATTTTATAAATAAATTAGTCCAAATTTAAATTTAAACTTATAAATAGGTCATGAGTCAAACGTAAACAAACAAATTTTGAAACAAACCTAATTTATTGATGCTAAAATTTGAATTGATTTGACTTGTTTTTATGCCTACTCATTACTACATTAGTCTAGGTACCTCCTCCACGTATAAACATAGGTATACATGCATATTGTAATTAGGGATTCCCTCTCACTATATTATTCTCTCCTATGAGATTACTGATTTGCCGATCAGAGTATTTCATGGACTTTCAACTTCAATGACCTATTTTTCTATTTTGTAGCTGCTCAAGATTGGAATGAATCCCAAAAATTCTGGCCTATCGAGCCTTTTCTTTTTTTCTTTTTAATTTCCTCGTCGACCAAACATTGTCTTCTTTATCTTATCTTGTAAAAAATATTGCTTTAAAATTAAAAAGTGGAAACATTATTTTTCTTTAAATATTATTTTTGTTTTTCTATTACCAACAATTTTGTAAAAAATAAAAAATACGTCTCCTTTATCTTATCTTGTCTCTGGCAGACCCCATTTCTCATATCTTTCCTTTCTTCCCATCATTGTCTTCGTTTGGCTTGCTCTTCGCGTGGTCACAATTTTGTAGAGGTTGCGGAAGCAATTATCACACCACCTTGAAAATATTTTTATTTAAAATTTAAACTTATCTTAACAAACAGTTAGTTTTAGAAAAAAAACATTGATTTTTTTAGTAGGCAAATCTTCTATAGTGGAAGTGGAAAACCATTTTTAACGCATAATAATAAAGCATAATGGGTTGCAAAATCCACTTAGGATCTTTTGAAAAAAGTCAACTTGAGACTGAGATTGATATTGATATTATAATAATCCAACTTAACTTAACTTGACAGAAAAAGCAATAATTTAATTTTGTTAGATTTTTTATCACAAATACTAATTTTCCATTTCACATAATTCACATAAGTTATATTTTTATATTTTTTTAGTAAAAATATTTTAATCTCCTAACTATTATTAAAATTTTAATATTATTCCCCAAGTTTTATTTAAAGTAAATTTATTCTCTAACTTTGTAAATAATATGGATGATAGTAAAAAGAATCTTGATTCTTGGATGAGAGGAAGAAAACAATTTAGTTAAAATTTATTTCGATTACAATAAAGAAGAAATGCCAGACAGAAATACTCTTGAGGAGGTTGAGTGATTATTGGCATAAGTACCAACAAAAGCTTGTCTATAAATTGGTGCAAGAGAAGTCGTATATATAAGAAAAAATATTGCACAAAATGAATCAGGTTGGTAACTAATAGAAAATCTAGGTGATAATTAAAAAAAATGAGGGATTAGAGTTATAAACTGGTTAAGAGAATGAGGAATCAAATGATTATGTAGACACGGAAAAAGAAAGTTAAAATGTTAGTTTATTTTAAATAAAATTTAAGAGAAAATTAAAACTTTAGCAGTAAGTTATGAGACCAAAATACATTTGGGATAAGAATATAAAAATGTGGCTTATGTAGGTCATATAAAATATTAAATTGGATGTCAAATGAATATCTTCATTAAAAACTTTAATGATGTTAGGCCATTGAGTAGTATTGTACATTTTTTTTTTATAAATTTGTGATCTGTTTCAAAAAAAATTTAAGGAATAAACTTAGAATTTATAGAAAAAATTAGAGAATTAAAATGCATTTTTCTTCCTTGTGTATTTTGTTTTTAAAGTTTATAACTTAAAATATTGCTTTAAAATTAAAAAGTGGAAACATCTTTATTTTTTATTGCCAACAATTTTGTAAAAAATAAAAAATACATTTCCTTTATCTTATCTTGTCTCTTGAAGACCTCATTTCTCATATCTTTCCTTTCTTCCCATCATTGTCTTCGTTTGGCTTGCTCTTCGCGTGGTCACAATTTTGTAGAGGTTGCGGAAGCAATTATCACACCACCTTGAAAATATTTTTATTTAAAATTTAAACTTATCTTAACAAACAATTAGTTTTAGAAAAAAAAAAGCATTGATTTTTTTAGTAGGCAAATCATCTATAGTGAAAAATGGAAAACCATTTTTAACTGATTTTATTTTTTATAATTAAAATATACTTTTACAATCATAAAAAATAAAATCTATTTTAAATCTTGATGCATGATCTTTAGATTGATTATTATAATGAAATTTTAACTATTAAATTTGATTAATGATTATACCACTAATTCTAGTTCTAATCCAAGTTAGACTTTAAGAGACCGATGACCAATCAATCACTCACGTCAATCTAATGTTAATTGTTTTTTTATTAAGGTGCACAAGCATTTAATGATTAAATTTTATTTATTTTATATTATACTGGACACATGAATAAAGTTTGATAGTTTAGAGTAGTGGTGCATTGATACAATTGGTATACTGTAATTGTCATCTTATTTTTTACTGTCAAAATATTTCTGTTTATTTTCTCATCTTTATACAGAAAAAATCTATAATACACTGTTAATATAATCATATATTAACACATTATCAAATTTAATCATTAATATATTATTATATAATATATTATAAAAAACCTAATTTAATAAATAGAAAAATTTATTAATACCCTAATATATTATTATATCAATGCAACAATAATTCACGTAGGACCTCCCCTTTGTATATCCTTATCCCACTTTTCTTGGCAGCTTCGTGACTGCTTCCCACATTGCTTCATGTCTATCTGATACACGTCAGTTCCGCAATCGATTTGCTTATCGGCAAAACGCGTCGTCTTGCTTTCTTTCGTGCTATCTTTCTGTTTTTCTTGGTCCTCAATTACATTATTGACGTTCTTTGGAGCTTTCCGCTGGGGTCATCAAACACCTTCATGACCAACTGTAACGAGTTTTCTGGCCACGTTTCGAAGACTTGGATAAGTTGTTGGTGTTTACCCTAGTTTGAGTCCCTATTAACTAATGTGTTTAGGATGCCTTTAATTGTGTTAAAAGTTTGCAATTTTTTTTAAAAATTATTTGTGAGTCCCTATCAACTAATGTGTTTAGGATGCCTTTATTTGTGTTAAGAATATGTAATTTTTTTAAAAAATTATTTGTTTTTTATTTAATTCATTTTCAATCTCTTACAAATTTTAGAAAAAACTAAATGAAAATATATAAACTGCTAAGAAAATTATGTTTTTAAGGTTCCGTTTGTTTTATTTAAAATAATTTCTATTGAAAAATTTCATTCATTTATATAAAATAAAGAAATGATATATTATTTTTATATACAATTGGTGCACTGTAATATTTAGTAGTATGGTGATAGTAAAACGTAACTCTTTCTTTAAAATAAATGATGTTGTTTTTTACTCCATCATTCACTTGTGACATTGAACGGATAGCATATACTCCACCATCTTTTAATATTTTAATTATATTTTTATACAAAATATTTTTTACTAAGATGAAAAAACCTAGTAATATTAAATGTTTCTTAATTAGTGCCCTAAAGTTATTGGTTAACAAACGCACAGTTTACAAGATAACTGAGTTAAATATAATACTATTTATATTATAATATTTTAGGCAATAATTTCTTCGATGTTATTTGTCAATTTCTTTCAATTTAGGAAAAAGATGAAGACACAATTTTTTTTTATTGAAGCTTGCCATATGAATAAATTTAAGAAGAATTTTATGATCTGTCCCTCCTTTAAATTCTAATCCTCATTTTTTTTTCTTTGGAAAATTGAGGAATCCGTGTTCTCTAGGAAATATGTATTCTTCTAGTAATTTTTGGTTAATGCAAGTGGTAAATAGCCTGGGTAGATACCCGGTCTTTGTTGGTGGATTTGAAACGTAATTTCTGTCACTGATAGAATTTTTTTTTTTTGGGCCTTGATGATAGACGTAATTAAAAGTTTGTTTATTTTAATAGAAAATATTTTTTGCAAGAATATAGTTATAAAACATCATGTTGGTAGAAAATTATTTATATATTTAATTTTAAATGTAAGGATTTGATGGGAAGGTAACTTTGCGAGAAAATTATTTTTCTCAATTATCATGCCTTTATATGTTATTTTTTTTTTTGAGTTTTGACTTTTATGATTGAAAGATTTATTTGTGCTCCTGAGTTTGGATTGCTTTAGAGTTAAATATATTTTTTAATTCAAATGTTTATAGTTTTTTTGGGCATTGATTTTTATGAGTGAAATATATATTTTTTTCGATTGATTTTTGCTTTTCGTTCCATCTTATTTTACTGTGGATATGGCCTGCAACGTTTTCCAAAAGTAACTAATAAAGCAGTCTCATGAGGGTATGATGGAAACATGAGTTAAGAATGAGAATTTCTCTTTCATCTTCTTTCAAATGTTGGAGGAATAAAAAAAATTGTATGAGGCTCATTATATTTTTTTACACACCCTAATCGCTTATTTTCTCTTGCATCCAAACAACACAAATTTTTAATTTTTCTACCATTTTCTCCTCTGCATTTCGTTTCCCCCTCTCCTCTCCGCAATCAAACATGTTGTAAAGATTCATTTAAGAGGTTGTGCGAACCTCAAAAATTATCTGAACGTGGAGTTGATGGAATGCCACGTTTGACCTCCTAAATTTTATTAAAATTGTAATTTTATCATCTAAACTATGTTTGAAATAAAGTTATCTTTTGGTTTTTTCTAAAAATATGTGTTGTTATTAGCAGTGTCAAAATGGGTTTAATTTAATGGATTGACTTAGGACTTTTATAATTTTGCATGGCCTGCAACGGAGAGTGATTAGAAAATGATAATAGTGGCCCAATTTAGTAAGAAACTAAAATTAATTAATCTATTTTAGTAAAGGACTGCAACTGATAAATATTAACTTATTGAGTTATTAGATTAGCTCGTTAATCTAGTTATAATTATAAATAATAAATTATTAATTTATTATTGTATGTTAACATATAGTAAAATAATAAATTTGGTATATTAAAATTATACTTTAATATATATAATATTAAAATTATATATATGAAGAATATTGAATAATTTTTGTACTAAAATTAATATATTTATATATTTATTATTATCAATATATATTATATAAGTTCATCAAAATAAATAATTATATTAAAATAAAAAAATTAACATAAATAATGCAAGAAATTCCATTTAACATCATAAAACTTAAAAAATAAATAAAATATAATTACACAAAGTAATTATTATAATTAAATATATATAAAATGATTACTATATCTAAATAAATATGTAAGTAGAATAGCATATTTTTATTAATAAAGTAAAATAGTGATCTATTCATATATATGTTATAAATTTATTTAACAAAATATTTATATCCATTTTATTAATACCAAAATTTTAAATTCTACGTCATGCAGTTTTAATTACTCTTCTAATTGGAAATTTTTTTTATATTCAAAATTATTGTGCTTTGATTCCTCACCAGTTTAGTCATATCATTAACAATAATTATAATAATAATAAATAATTTTCAAATGATAATAATAGTAATAATAATAATTAATTTTAATTAATTTATAATATGAAATTAACAATAAACACACAAGTGATGTAAGAAAAATAATGGTAATAATAATAAAGTATAATTTATTGTAAAACCTACTTAGGATCTTTTGGAAAAAGTTAACCTAGGAGTAAGATTAAAATTGGTACTGTAATAATGTAACTTGGCCCAATTTGACAAAAAAAAAATAGGCGATTTAGGATAGGCCTAACGTATAATTTTTGTCTGTTAGGTTTGTTTGGTAAGATTGAATTAGCTTATTTTGATAGCTCTAGTTATCAATAATTTAATTTTGTTAGATTTTTTTTATCACAAATACTAATTTACAATTTCACATAATTTACATAAGCTTCATTTTTCTATTTTTTAAGTAAAAATATTTTGATCTCCTAACTATTATTAAAATTTTAATATTGTTCCCCAAGTTTTATTTAAAGTAAATTTGTTCTCTAACTCTGTAAATAATATGAATGTTAGTAAAAAGGATCTTGATTCTTGGATGAGAGGAAGAGAACAATTAGTTAAAATTTATTTCAATAACAATAAAGAAGAAATGCCGGACAGAAATAATCTTGAGGAGGTTGACTGATTATTGGCATAAGTACCAACAAAAGCTTTCCTATAAATTGGTGCAGGAGAGAAATCGTATATAAGATAAAATATCGCACAAAATGAATCAAGTTAGTAACTAATAGAAAATCTAGGTGATAATAAAAAAAATTAACAGATTAGAGTTATAAACTGATTGAGAGAATGAAGAATCAAATGATTATGTAGTTACAAAAAAAGAAAGTTAAAATGTTAATATATTTTAAATAAAATTTAAGAGAACATTAAAATTTTAGCAGAAGTTATGAGACCAAAATACATTTGTGATAAGAATATAAAAATGTGGCTTGTGTAAGTCATATAAAATATTAAATTGGATGTCAAATAAATATCTTCATTAAAAACTCCAATGATGTTAGGCTATCGAATAGTATTGTACATTTTTTTTTATAAATTTGTGATTTGTTTCAAAAAAGATTTAAGGAATGAAATTAGAATTTATAGTAAAAATTAGAGAATAAAAATGCATTCTTCTTCCTTATGTATTTTGTTTTTAAAGATTATAACTTAGAATATTGCTTTAAAATTAAAAAGTGAAAACATCTTTATTTTGTCTTGAAATATTATTTTTGTTTTTCTAGGACCAAAAATTTTGTAAATAATAAAAAATACATCTCCTTTATTATCTGGTCTCTTGCAGACCTCATTTCTCTTATCTTTCCTTTCTTCCCATCATTGTCTTCATTTGCCTTGCTCTTCCTGTAATAATTATCATCCACCTTGAAAATATTTTCGTTAAAAATTTAAACTTATCTTAACAACAATTTGTTTTAGAAAAAAAAGCATTGATTTTCTTAGAAGGCAAATCATCTATAGTGAAAATGGGAAACCATTTTTAACTGATTTTATTTTTAATAATTAAAATATATTTTAACAATCATAAAAAATAAAATTTATTTTGAATCTTGATGCATGATCTTTAAATTGATTATTATAATGAAATTTTAACTATTAAATTTGATTAATGATTATACTACTAATTCCAGTCCTAGTCTTGGTTAGACTTTAAGAAGCGTTCTCAAACCGATGAGCCAATTGATCACTCACGTCAACCAAATGTTAATTGTTTTTTTATGTAGGTGTACAAGTACAATTATTGAATTTAATATTAAATTTTATTTATTTTATATAGAACTGGATAGATAAATAAAATTTGATAGTGTAGAGTAATGGTGCATTGATACAATTGGTGCACCGTAATTATCATCTTATTTTTCACAACCAAAATATTTCTGTTTATTTTCTCATCTTTATCCAAAAAAAATCTATAATACACTATTAATACAATCATATATTAACACATTATCAAATTTAATAATTAATATATTATTACATAATATATTATAAAAAAACTTAATTTAATAAATAATTAAATTTATTAATACACTAATATATTATTATGTCAATAATATATTACTACATCAATAATTGACGGAGGACCTCCCCTTTGTATATCCTTATTCCACTTTTTTCGGAAGCTTTGTGACTGCTTCCCACATTGCTTCATGTCTATCTGATACACGTCAATTCCGCAATCGATTTGCTTGTCGGCAAAACGCGTCGTCTTGCCTTCTTTCGTGCTATCTTTCTGTTTTTCTTTGTCCTCAATTGCATTATTGACGTTCTTTAGAGCTTTCCGCTGGGGTACTCAAGCACCTTCATGACCGACTGTAACAAGTTTTCTGGCCACGTTTCGAAGACTTGGATAAGTTGTTGGTGTTTACCCAAGTTTGAGTCCCTATTAACTAATGTGTTTAGGATGCCTTTAATCGTGTTAAAAGTATGCAATTTTTTAAAAAAATTATTTGTGAGTCCCTATTAACTAATGTGTTTAGGATGCCTTTAATTGTGTTAAGAATATGTAATTTTTTTAAAAATTATTTGTTTTTTATTTAATTCATTTTCAATCTCTTACAAATTTTAGAAAAAACTAAATGAAAATATATAAACTGCTTAGAAAATTATGTTTTTAAGGTTCCGTTTGTTTTATTTAAAATAATTTCTATTGAAAAATTTCATTCATTTATATAAAATAAAGAAATGATATATTATTTTTATATACAATTGGTGCACTGTAATATTTAGTAGTACGGTGATAGTAAAAAGTAACTCTTTCTTTAAAATAAATGGTGGTGTTTTTTACTCCATCATTCACTTATGACATTGAACAGATAGCATATACTCCACCATCTTATAATATTTTAATTATATTTTTATACAAAATATTTTTTATTAAGATGAAAAAATCTAGTACAATTAAATGTTTCTTAATTAGTGCCCTAAAATTATTGGTTAACAAACGCATAGTTTACAAGATAACTGAGTTAAATATAATACTATTTATATTATAATATTTTAGGCAATAATTTCTTGGATGTTATTTGTCAATTTCTTTCGATTTAGGAAAAAGGTGAAAACACAATTTTTTATTGAAGCTTGCCATATGAATAAATTTAAGAAGAATTTTATGATCTATCCCTCCTTTAAAATCTAATCCTCATTTTTTTTTCTTTTGAAAATTGAGGAATCCATGTTTTCTAGGCTTTCTGCTGGGATCGCCTGTCGTAACTGCAACTGCAGTTGGGGCAGTTGGGGCAAGTGACCTTGATTTGCCATGGGTCCCACGCACAGTGCATAGGGCCCATGGCAAATCTATGGTTCTTTGCCCAACTGCAGCTGCAGTTACGGCAGAGAACCCAAATCCCTAAGAAATATGTATTCTTCTAGTAATTTTTGGTTAATGCAAGTGGTAATTAGCTTGGTTAGATACCTGGTCTTTGTTGGTGGGTTTTGAAACGTAATTTTTGTCACTGATAGAATATTTTTTTTGGGCCTTGATGATAGACGTAATTAAAAGTTTGTTTATTTTAATAGAAAATATTTTTTGCAAAAATATCGTTATAAAACATCATGTTGGTAGAAAATTATTTATATATTTAATTTTAAATGTAAGGATTTGGTGGGAAGGTAACTTTGTGAGAAAATTATTTTTTTCAATTATCATGCCTTTATGTATTATTATTTTTTTTTGAGTTCTGATTTCTATGATTGAAAGATTTATTTGTGCTCCTGAGTTTAGATTGCTTTAGAGTTAAATATTTTTTTAATTCAAATATTTATAGTTTTTTTGGGCATTGATTTCTATGAGTGAAATATATTTTTTTGTTCGATTGATTTTTGCTTTTCGTTCCATCCTATTTTACTGTGGAAACGGCCTGCAACGTTTTCCAAAAGTAACTAATAAAGCAGTTCAATGAGGGTATGATGGAGACATGAGTTAAGAATGAGAATTTCTCTTTCATCTTGTTTCAAATGTTGGAGGAATCAAAAAAATTATATGAGGCTCATTATATTTTTTTACACACCCTACTCGCTTATTTTCTCTTGCATCCGAACAACACAAATTTTTAATTTTTCTACCATTTTCTCCTCTGCATTTCGTTTCCCCCTCTCCTCTCCGCAATCAAACATGTTGTAAAAGATTCATTTAAGAGGTTGTGGGAGCCTCAAAAATTGTTTGAACATGGATTTGATGAAATGCCACGTTTAACCTCCTAAATTTTATTAAAATTTTAATTTTATCATCTAAAACATATTTGAAATAGACTTATCTTTTGATTTTTCTTAAAATATGTGTTGTTATTTAATATATCCAATTGGGTTGAGCTTAACAAGTTAGCCTAAAACTCATATAATTTTGTTTGACTTGCATCGGGGATTGGTATAGAAAATAATAATAGTGGCTTGACTTAATAAAAGTCTAGGATTAGTAAGTGTTAATCTGTTGAGTTATTAGATTAGTCTGTTGACCTGATAATAGCAGTAAATAATAAATTATTAATTTATTATCATATATTTTCATGTACTAAAATAACAATTTTGATATATTAAAATTATACTTTAATGTATATAATATTAAAATTATATATATGTGGAACATGAAATAATTTTTATGTTAAAATTAATAAATTTATATATTTATTATTGTCAATATGCATTATATAAATTTATCAAAATAAATAATTTCATTAAAATTAAAAAATTAATAAAAATTCACAAGAAATTCAATTTAACAACATAAAACTTAAAAGTTAATAAAAAATAATTACACAAAGTAATTGTTATAACTAAACATATACAAGATAACTTTTATAACTAAATAAATATATTAATTAAAGTAGTAAATTATTATTAATATAGTAAAATAGTGATATATTCATATATATGTTATAAATTTAGTTAACAAAATATTTGTATGCATTTTGATTACTACTGAATTTTTAAATTCTAGGTCTCATAGTTTTAATTACTCTTCTAATTGGAAGTTTTTTCTATTACAAATTATTGTACTTTGATTTATTTTCTTACCATTTTGTCATATCCATTAATAATAATAATAATAATAATAATAATAATAATAATAATAATAATAATAATAATAATAATAATAATAATAATAATAATAGTAATAAAATTTTTTTAAATAATAATAGTAATAATAATTAATTTTAATTAATTAATAATATAAAATTAATAATAAGCAAATAAGTGATGTAATAATATTGGTAATAATAATGAAGTATAATAGGTTATAAAACCTACGTGAGGTTGTCTAGTAAAAGCCAACTTGAGATTGGGACTAATATTATAATAATCTGAACTAGAATTGGCACAACATATAATTTTTTTCTATTAGATTTATTTGATAGTGCTGGATTAACTCGTTTCAGCAGTGCTAAGAGTGAAGTTCGGCAAGTTATCGCTTCTATAATGTACAGCCAACGTTGGGTTGTTCCTTGTAGACATCCAACGGTCCAAATTTTACGGTGACCACAATGATCAGTAAGATTTCTGCAGAGGAGCACCCTTAATTAATTCTTTAAGGGCTTGTTTGCTCGGAAAGAAACGAGAGAGAGAGAGAGAATTTTATAATTTTAAAGAGCAAAGAGGAAAAGGAAAATTTAAAGTTATAAATTTATAAAATCTTTTTTCTCCTTCGTTTAAAGAGAGAATGGAGAAAAGAAAGAAAAATAAAAAAGATGAAATATATGGTTATAATTTTTTGTAACTTTTCAAATTTAAAAAAAAAATTTCTTATGTTTTTCAATTTAAATTGAAAAAATTTCTTTTCTACCTCTCGTATTTTCTCTCTTATCATATAAGGGATAAAGGATAAAAGTAAAAAAAATCAAAAAGAAAAGATTTTAATGCATTATTAATGTTGTGATATATCAATACATTATTAAATTTATTTTTAAAAAATTAAATTTAATGCATTATATGATAATATATTAATAATTAAATTTAATAATATACACATATATTATTATATTAATATTGATGCTGTATCATAATCACCTTTAAGTAAAAATCAAATTCCTCTAAAGATATAAAAATACTTTAGAAAGTAAAACCTGATATCCCAATTCTTAATGAAAATGTTAAAGGAATGATTAGTGACAAATTCAAAATTATTTTTTAATTTATTATTCATTATTAAATTTTTAACACTTAATTTTTATTAAAAATTTAAATAAAATATTTTATTTTTTTAAAATATATCTTACAGTTTAAAAATGTCCAAGTGTCCAACACTGAGATGGGAGGGAAATACCATAAAAGGAAAAAAGAAAAAGACAAGAAATGGAAGAAAAAGACAGAAAATGGTAAGATAAAGAGAAGAGGCGAGTAGGAATTTCCGACGGAACTTGTAGCTCAGTTGTGTCGACATCTTAGCCAGAGTGATTCCGCTTCCAGGTAAGTTTGTCATTCGCCACCAAGCAAATGCTTTTCTATTACCTGTATTCCTCAATCTTTCTATATGCAGCATCAAGCTCTATCCATTGGTGTGTTTAGATTGAAGAAAAACCTAAGTTTGATCAAGTTTGGGGAGCTCCAAGTAAGGATTTTCAAGTTGTTGCAAGAGGTAAAATTGTTCTCCTCTAAAAGCTCTTTATTGTGCTCTTTTTAGTTTCTTGAGATTTTGATGTTGGAGTGGTCAAAGGTAGTTTATAATAATTATTTCTAAAAAGTTCCTTTTCAGTTTTTTTGTGCCATGTGATGCCAGTATTTCTCATTCTCTCAGTACAGCATAAAGAAAATTAAAAAAAAGGAAAGAGAAGCATAAGTGCCAGATCGGATCTGAGCTCAACTAGTAAAGAGATCTAGTGAATATTTTGCAACTTTTATAGTTGTTATTTTGGATCTCCCATTTTTTTTCCTCCTTCTTTTTTTTAAATAAATGGATTAGTTAATCCGGTAAAGAGTGAGACAAGTAAGGATCCGAATTGAAGCTCCTAAGTGCAAAGAAATATAAAATGGTCTAAAAACATCGGATAGACAAAATCCCGGCCGGATCTCCTAATTCTATTCCTTTATGTTGGTGGTTAGACATACTCGGAGTAATTTACTAGCCTAGCTAGCCTAGCTAGTAATAGATAGATCTTCGTTTGCTTCCAATTTCTCTTCAAATAGATCCTTTGGCCCTGGTTTGATACACAGAATATACTAAATTCCAATAGTATCAGGGTGTTTAATATAAGTTTTTATATCATATATAATTTTTAAATTTTAAATATATATATAATTTAATTAGATTATTATTCACATAATGCCGAACAGATTTATGCTAATGAAGTATAAAGCAAAGCTCAATCTTAATTGAAATAGGCATATTTAGTGCGGATTTTCTTTGGTATAGAAAACTTATCAGATATTAATAAAGAAAATTCTAACGTCATGTAAGATAATGCATATGGTTTGCATTTTCATTTTTGCATAATACCCCGTTAATTGTCTACTTCCATATAATAAATATCATATTAGACGTAGGAACCTCTCCTCGTATAACGATGAACTATGAATATCATTTACCTAATATCAATTAAGGCAATATAAATAGGTTTTTACTAACAAAGTTGCCTGGCTATGAACTGACCAGCGTTAAATTTTGTAATGAGTGAAAACCAAGCCGTTTATCATTTTTATGCAATTAATGGTCACTGGGTCATTCTTGTTGGCAATAGGCAATATATAACCATTTGAAGAAAACTTCTTCCTTAAACCCCAAAATGGAAGTACAATTGTTGAAACATCTGCTGAAGTGTGAAGTTGAAGCAAGCATGATTCTAATTCCAAGTAAGTTTGTTTTCGAAAATTTTGGCATCTTTCTTTGGTAAAATGTTTAGCGATAAATTTATTCCAAGTAAGTTTGTTTTCGAAAAAATGGCACCATAGTCATTATTGCCCAATTAATGAGATCTTATCTGATCTTATATATAATTAGTGATGAGCATTTGGAAGTCCATGTGGAAAAAATGGGAGCTTCGAGTAGCGGTCCTCATCAGCCTTGTATCACAAATCATATTGGCATTGTTTGGAAATCGTAGGAAATTTAAACCTAATACTTGGAAACGGCCACTTGTCTGGGCTGCCTACATGATAGCAGACTGGGTGCCAACCTTTGCATTGGGTGTCATCACTAGTGCTCTTGGTGATTACTATGACGAAAGTAGTGGTGAACACGAGGATATGAATCCACAGCTGATTGCATTTTGGGCTCCATTTTTTCTGGTACACCGTGGTGGTCCAGACACAATTACTGCATATTCATTGGAAGACAATGAGTTGTGGCTAAGGCACTTGGTTATTTTGGTGGTCCAAACTGGTGTGACTATTTACATAATTCTTTCGTCTTGGAACAACACCAGTTGGCTTTCTTATCTCAGCATTCCCATGCTTATAGTTGGGTTTATCAAGTATGGGGAGAGGATTTGGTCTCTTTATTCTGCGAGTATGGACCATCTTCGTGATTCTATTCTTTCATGGAAAAGTGATACTTCTTCTGATGATGATGCTTATCACCAGGCTTCCGAGTTCATGGAAGTCTTTATAAGCCTCTTTGTAGATCTGGTGTTGACTCCAAGTGAAATGATTGATCCATCACGGATTAATCGTCATTTTTTGAGTGCTTTGGCTTGGGAGCAAGCCAAGTATGGACTGAAATGGATGTATGAAATTTTGTACACCAAGGCTTTTGCAATATATAACTTTCGGGGATTCATATTAAGGTTGATCACCTCACTAGCCATAATGGTTGTTCTTATACTATACATTATTTCCAATAATAAAATCAATAAGGAGTATTCAGTACTTGATCATGTTATCACCTACTTGTTGTTGGTGGAAGCACTGATATTGGAAATCAACGCATTAATGTTGCTACTTTGCTCAAGATGGTTCCGCTGGCGTTCGAAAGATTTTAATATATTCCATCATTGTAGAATGTGTCATATGATATGGTTAGGAATGCAACACGAATCAGAGATGAAATTATCGTTTGGACAGACTAACATTTTAACTTCAGTCTGCAATGGAAAAGAGAATCTTTCTGGTAATTTCTTATTAGCAAAGAAATTACAAGATGTCGCCAATGTTGACCAATGTGAGATCTCTTATGATCTACTAGAAATGATCTTCAATTACTCCAGGAAGTTAGAAGAGGAAATGCGGTCAACTTTTCCAAGCATGTCTAGACCTGGATATAGACATCATGTGAGCAATCATTTGAAAGTACCTATAGCAAGTAATCTTGAATTTCACAGAGCCATTGTTACTTGGCACATTGTCACAGATATCTGTTATTACCATGATGAGGATTTATCTTCAGAATCAAGGAATGAGAGCAATAATCTTCCTGATTATATGAATGAGAGCAAGAATCTTTCTGATTATATGTTCTATCTCTTGGTGAAATGCCGTCACATGTTGCCAGTGGGGTCTGGGTTGGTCACTTTAACAGACACGTATGAGGAAGTCAAGGAACATTCTCTAAAAAAGGATGTAAGAGAAGCTTGCAGGGATTTGCTTCAATTCAACCCAAATACTCCAATATATCAAATAACAATGCAGAAAAGCAGATCTGTATTGTCTTATGCTTGTATAACTGCAAGAGAACTCTTGAAAGGCAACCAACGCGATCGGGAGCAAATGTGGAGGTTATTGGAAGAACTGTGGATTGAGATTTTGATGTACGCCAGTGGCCACTGCAGAGTTGATAACCATGCTCAACAACTAAGAAAAGGAGAAGAGTTTCTCTCTCTTGTCTGGCTCCTTCAAGCTCCTCTTATTTTGTTGGAGCAATATCCAGGAATACTCGATGACGGGGTAAGTTGATATATATCTAGATCAATGAGTCAAGGAATAACATAAATATAATCTTTTTTCTGGCCCAATAATCACATGGATCCATAATTAATTAACTTAAATATGCGGCAAGAAGTTTAAAAGTATGTAAAAACAAAACTAAAATTAGCTAGACATCTGTGTAGCAGCAGTTCATACCTTACCTTACCTTCCTCATCATGTCCTAGATTCAAACGAAATATCTAATGCATGCATTGGGTGGCTTACCATCCCTACTGTTTAAAAAAATTAAATGAGATAGTAATTTTATTGACAAAATAAAGAAATTTTGACAGTGCAAACACTCTTAGATCTTTATTGATCCATGTGATTGATTCATAATTCAAGGAATAGCCCACGTAATTTTAATTTTAATAAAAGCAATATTATAACATAAGAATTAATTAAAACATAAAAGTCTAGAATTAGAATATAACTAAAACCTAATAACTACCTGAATAATAACTTATAGTAAGAGATAACTACCCTCTGCACATTATCCTCCTCAGCTAGCCATTCCAATATATATATATATATATAGAGAGAGAGAGAGAGAGAGAGAGAGAGAGAGTAATTCTTTCATACCTGGACTACAAAACAAGATATGAATAACTTGGTTTGTTAATCAATGTATACATGACACTTGTATTCTTGCACACAATTAAAGCAACGAGTTTAAAAATTACGTGTATTTATATTTTTATCCCCTTTTGAAGTTAGCGCTAATGTAATTATATTTTTTTAATTTTTATAATTGGGTTGAAATATTAATATCTCTATTTTTATTGACGTGCAGCAAAAGAAAAGTTATTTTTATTTCTTTTATTTAATTTCTTTTGGTCTTATGTGAATAATGATATATATTCATTTTAATAAAATAGGTAAATAAATAAGAATTTCTTAATATGATTAAAAATAAATTCAGAATGTTATTAAAAAATATATGATCTAGCAAGTATAAAAAATAAATTAAAATAATTTAAGTATTTTTTACGTGTATATAGAAAGTATAGAAAAAAATGTTATATTCTCAAAAATATTGAAGAGTCTTTGATTGTTCATTCTGTATATTTAAATAAGTCACAATTATAATTTTTGTGCAGTAAAATTATATTTTTTCAGTTTGTTTATTAAAAATATTTTCATAATTCAAATAACACATATAATTTGCACCGACAAATAAATTGAGTTTATAGTTATTTATGTTGAATTCAATGTGTTGTGAAGGGTTATGAAATTGAAAAGTCTATGTGGAGATCATTGGCAAATCCAAAAAATTTGGCTTCTTAAAGGTAAAATATACATATAAAAATTAAAATTAAAATTATTATAAGAAATAAATATTTAAGTAAAAGTGAAGTATTGTTTTTATTTCTGAATCCTCCTTTCATGTGTGTTAACAAGTGTAATAAGTAAGATTTCAAATATTTTAATTTTTATATGGACGACAATTTTTTCCTTTAACTAAATATTATAAAATATAAGGGCAGTGTTAAATAAACTGTAGGGGCAATATATATGTATAATTACTATTTATTTGTTTGTAAATTTTTTTGGGGACAATCGCCCCTGATACTTATGTAATAGATCTATCTCTATACTAAATCATGTATATAAGATATAGACTATTGGTAAATTTACAATTATAATAAAAATTCTGGTTACAATTATAAATATTATGTCTTAAACTTTTAACCTCCATATTTATATAAAAAAGTTAACGACCATCACTCTTTTATTTAAACTAAAAAATTATACTATTAATTTAATAATAAAAAAATAATAACAAACATTTAAGTAATTTTAATGGATAGACATTAGTTTCAAATATTTAAATTATTTTTACTCATTCGTTTTCATATTCACAATAATTGTACTTATCAATGGAAATAGTTGGTAATAGTAGCAAATTAATTATAATACTATTTATTATTTTATTATTATTAATTTGAAAATATAATGTTTTTATCCAAATAAAAGTATAAATTACCAATCTCCATATGTGAATATGAAGATTAGTAATGAGAAAAAGAAGAAAACTTTCTTGTTATATACATGCACGTAGGAGTCAAATCTGTGCTTAAAAATTTAACTATTATTTCAGTTGCCATGAAATCATAAGTCAACTGTATGTATATCAACATATTACCGGTAACTATGCGTGTGGTAACATATCATGAACGGCCTAAGATTAGATCCGGCTTAATTTATTTATTTAATTAAATAAATCGAACATATAATTAATATATTAATCTATTTATTATACAGATTTAGCATATTCAATTGTAGGTTTAGTTAGTTGACAAATTAGATCAATCTATTTAGTTAATATGTTGCTATAATAAAAAACTTTTAAATTAATTGACATAATTTTATTATAATTATTACTATTTTATGATTATACATTTATCTCCTTCGTCGACCTGACCAAATTTTTTTTAAATTTTCAGAATTTGTGACTATAATAAATTTATATTATTATGTAATTACAATTTTTTATGATTATAGCTTACTATATTAAATTATTAAGAATTTTACAAAATTATAGACAAAATTTAATCTAATATATTATTTATTTAACAAATTAATTATTGCATTTTTTTTATCAAAAGGTTTGTTTATGATCAATATGTCAAGTTTTATAGATCCATCAATTACTTGTTTAGATTTGTTTAAATAGATCAATAAAATAGACCAAACTTTTTAAGTTTTATAAACAAGTCAATGTTGGCTAAAATTCTGGTTTATAAATAAATTACAAACTAGGTTCATACAAAAAATTTTTAGAACAAGTTGGGCTTATTATGTAAAAATGTGACTTAGCTTGTTCATTTTCATCCTTAACAATGAGATACAGGCAGTCTCTCATTGCTTTCAAATTGTCTAGCCCTTTATCAGTAGTAAAAGCCAAGATAATTTCATATTTTAAATAATCATTTATTAGGACGCCTATAGCAAAGGCTTAAAATTTGGGTGATAATCTATAAAGAATTTTATGTTTCGAAGAAACTTTGATCAGATATCTTCTAACATGTGATTGTCTCTTGAAAATTTATTCATTTTAAATAGAAAAAGGAGGTGGTTGCATGTCGTTTATCGGGCCAAATTGTTGCAAGTTGGTTCTTGGAAGGTGCACGATCTTTGGAGGAAGTAACCACTGTTCAAAGAGGCATCCCTCGAGTTTTCCCTCGGGAACATCATTTGATGCCTACAGAAAAGGGGCTATGTCAGAAGTGCTGCATAACCTTTGGTGGTAAAATTGCTCAGGAGGTAGTTTTCTTAGGCCAGTTATTTACCTTTCCTAGTTTCTACAAACGACCGAGGACCCTTTAAGAAGTTCGTTTTTGGTTTAATTTTATATAGACAACACATTTTAGTAGAACCTAATGATACATAAATTGATACATTCTATCCAATTGACCAGTTAAGAAGGTGAGTTTTATTATGTTGAAAACATAAAAAAAAATTATGTACTTCTATTTAATTCATTTTAACTTAATTAAAAGACATATCGTTTTGAAAAATCTAAGTTTCCAAAGCAAATGCCTAATACTATTCTCTATCCTTCTAACACCGAAAGAAGAACACTTCACTTCTCAAGAAGGTAGGATTAGAGTCAACTTAGGCTTTATTTGATTTTTTGAAAAATACTTTTTTAATAAATATCGTTATAAAATATTAAAATTATAAAAAATATTCTATATATTCAGCATTAAATATAGAAAATTTGGTAGAAGACAACTTCATCTTTTTAAAAGAAAAAATTGTTTCTATCTATTATTATAATTTTATGTATTATTTTTTAATTACAAGTTATAAATGCAAATATATTACTCTTTTATTTATATATAAACTTTTTTTCGAAAAAAATTTGTTAATAAAACAAACAAAACCTTAGTGAGAGGAGTGAAAATGTAAGAATTTCTATTAATTTTTAAAAGATAACATATATTACTATTATAATTTTATATATCTTTTTTTTAATCACAATGATAAATACAAATATCTTATTCCTTGATTTATATATAAACTTTTTTTAAAAAAATATTATTGATAAAACAAACAGAGGAGTGAAAATTTAAGAATTTCTATTAATTTTAAGATTTTCTTGGTAACACATCTTACTATTTATCAGAATTTCATACTCTTTCTTCCCCATTTCATTAAAAAGTGAGAATGAATATATATATATATATATTGTCAAAAGAATTCAATTGAAACATTAATAATACTCTTTCTCTATCCACTTCTACTAATCTTTTATCCTGGATTTAGGCCTTACTCGGGAGACGTCATTGGATTTCAGATCATATCCGAAATTACCGCAATTGGGACGAAGACGATGCTTTTTTGGCGGAACGCGTCCCGGCTAGTTTTCAAGACCACACAATAAAGTTGATGGAGCAACATCAAGACAAGGCAGTCCAAATTGCAGAGTTGTTGGTTCTGAAGGAAGTCATACACAAAGAGGAATTGGTTGAAATATTAGGAGAGCCGTCATTCTGGTCGGATCAACCAATAAATAATGAAATTGGAACCTCATATTCTGCAGATGAGCCCGAGTAAAGCTTTTGAAATTGCATTTATGCACTTGTCGCAATGTCTTATAATTAGAAGCTAAACAACATTGAGCATGACCTATTATGCTGGTTACTTGGATTGTTTTGGCTTTTATTTGTTGGTTGTTTAGTATTAGGTATGTTAGCCATATTCCCTGTTGGCTATTCTCTTTGTGACAAAAAAAAAGACACCATTTCATATAGAGTAAGCGTTGTATTTTGTTGAAATCTATTTTATGTAAAAAAAGAAAAGGTTTCTTTGAAATATTTTTTGAAGAGTAATTTTATCATTTTCATTTAAGCAATCACAACTCATGGAAATAAATAATTGGAAAAATCCTTACAAAGGGCAGCAAGTCGCTGATGATATTAGTTAAAGTTTTGGGACAATTTCAAAGGATGATTATATCCGGTGAAGGAAAATCACAGCTCATGGATTTAAATTTATATATTTAATTTTCAAATTTAGAATTATAGTTTAATAATATACTAAAATTTTCGTCTTATAATTTTTGAGAAATTTTTTTATATTTAAATTATTTTACTAAAAATTGTAATTTTTATATAAAAGAATTTTTTGATGCTTTATGTTAATGAAATTGTAACTTTTTATGTAATTGTTATACACCAAATCCATTCAAAATGTAAATAATATGAAAAAATAAAAGATTTTGCAGATAAAAATATAAATTTTTAGCCAAACATTCATAAAACATGCAAGTCTTCTAATATCTATAGTAACAGGTAGCAAATCATTATTCTTAATTAAAATTTGATCATAACAACATTAATTTATTAATCTTGATTAAGAAATAAAAATATAAGATAAAAGTTTATTTTTAACCAAATTTCATGGATTGAAAAATCCAACAATATATTATTAATGTTATTAAAAATTATACGCATGCCAACTATATCAAATTATTCAAAAGAATACAAAAATATTATTATGCTCATTTATTTTGATTTCTTTAATTTTCCTTCTTATATATATAAAGAAATTTGATTAAAATCAACTCTTCTATTTGTGAACTAACTTGTTCAAATTATATCATTACAAGGCTTATTCATATGCATTTATAGTATGATTTAAAAATCTAATTGCAATCCACCGCAGTATATTAGTTGAATAAAAAAAAAGAGTCTATTAGTCAATTTTTATAAATATCAATGAAATAACACAGAATACATAACTACAACTTTAACAATTGACTCACTGTTAAAGAGTGAATGTAGATCATCACTTAATCTTCTCATATTTCAATAAATTTAATCTCAAAATTTAATTAAAAGATCATAAGATTTAGTTAATGGATTCAGATATAATATAGAACATATCTTTTCAGAATTTTGGAGTTCATTATCTTCACTTGTATATATTCACGCCACCGTATATATTCACGCCACCGTGTGACTCCGCCTCTGATTATATCATATGATTTACTTCCGTACTTCCTTAACTGAAAGGGGAATAATGATATAATTCTGTGTAATTAAGTTTTTATAAAATTAGAATTTTTAATAAGATTTTTTAGCTTTTTTTTATAAAAATTAATTTGTAATTTTTTTATTTTGTATTATAAGTATGACTATTTATAAAAAAAATTACAAGTTTTACGTAAAAATTATATAAAAAATTTACAATTTTCTTTTTTTTTATAAAATAGCACCACCTGGTTGTATATGGAACCAAAACCCTTGTTTTATGTATTCATAATTGGGAAAAAAATCAGACCAGTGCCATTTGTTATAATTTATTGCAATGAGATATCACATGCTCACTTTCGTTCATTTAAGTTCACTCATAAATAGTAATTTATTACAAAGTTCAGAAGATAAAATAACACACTTACAACGTGTCTTAAAAAGAACAAAAGCACTAAAATAGAAACCATTATTGTCACATATTAAAAATGACCAAAAACTTATAAGTATTAAAATTGAAGAATTTTTAATTTTATAAAAATTAAATTAATATAAAATTTTAATTGTAAATAAAATTAATAAAAAATTAATTTTTTAGGAATTAAAATAAATTTTTAGTTAAGATAAAAATAAAAATAAATAAGAATTTGGAGGCATATAACCTTACATAAAATTGTAGAATAATCTCTTTCTTTAGCCTCATTTTTAAAAAAAAATAATTATCCTAGGTGAATTATTGTTATATTAAAAATTCAAATAGGAAAGTTGTCTTTTTGGGAAAAAGAAAATATAGACAGACACAAAAATGATAGCTAGTAAAAAAAGAACTCATTTGTCAATTTATTTTGAATTTTTTTATTAATATTACTATCTGGATATCAAATAGCATATCAAATAGCAACATATTGTTATTTGGTTTACAAATAGTAACATATTGCTCTTTATTAATTTTGATGTTAATGAGAATATATTTATCTAATTATTTTGAGTTTTATGTTAATGTTACTATCTTGATATTAAACAGTAATATATTACTGTTTAGTCTGTAAATAGTAAATGTTGTTCTTTGACAGTTTTA
Organism: Sindora glabra; assembly: GCA_020226215.1. NCBI lineage: Eukaryota > Viridiplantae > Streptophyta > Magnoliopsida > Fabales > Fabaceae > Sindora > Sindora glabra. The sequence goes on from CM035235.1 coordinate 4,270,792, forward strand.
TAGTTAATGAGACTTGATTCATCTATTTATTTTAAGTTTTTAGTTGATGTTATTGTTTAAATACCAAACAGTAAGATGCTATTCTTTCATAGTTTGATTGTTAATGAGACTTTATTTATTTATTTATCTTAATTTTTTATTAATATTATTATTCAAATACCAAAGACCAACATGTTATTGTTTAGTCTACAAACAATAACATATTGTTCTTTAGTAGTTTGGTTGTTAATAAGATTTTATTTATCCATTTATTTTAGATTTTTTGTTAATATTACTATTCAGATATCAAACAATAATATATTATTATTTAGTTTGCAAATAGAAACATATTATTCTTTGACAGTTTTATTGTTAATGACACTTGATATGTCTACTTATTTTAAGTTTTTAGTCGATATTACTTTCTAAAGACTAAATAATAAAATACTTTTCTTTGATAGTTGATTGTTAATAAGACTTAATTTATCCATTTATTTTTTAAGTTTTTGTTTGATGTTATTGTTTAGATACCAAATAGTAACATATTATTCTTTGACAGTTTGGTTGTTAAGGAGACTTAATTTATCCATTTACTTAGGATTTTTAGTTGATATTACTGTTTAGAAATGAAATAGTAACATGTTATTATTTGGAGACTAAACAGTAATATGCTATTATTTTATAATTTATTTGTTAATAAGACTTAATTTATCCATTTTATTTTTTATTTTTAGTCGATATTACTGTTTGGAGACTAAACAGTAACATGTTCTTCTTTAACTATTTAATAGTATTATGTTATTATTTAGATACAAAACAGTAACATATTACTAGCTGGAAACTAAATGGTAATATGCTACCATTTAGCAATTTGATTATTAATGAGACTTGATTTATCCATTTATTTTGAGTTTTTAGTTAATGTTAGTGTCTAGAGATTAAATAATAATATACTATTCTTTAGCAATTTGATTATTAATGATATTTGATTTATTATAGTAACATGTTACTATTTTGAGGTTAAACAGTAACATGTTACTATTTACAGACCAAATAGTAACATGTTATTTTTTAACAATTTGATTGTTAATGAGACTTAATTTATTTATTTATTTTAGATTTTTTATCAATGTTACTATTTAGATACCAAACACTAATATGTTACTATTTAGTTTATAAATAGTAGTATGTTATTCTTTGATAGTTTTGTTTATTAAGAAAGTTATTATGGTACTATTGGACACTAAAAGAATTAGAGAGCAAAAGTTCAATGTAGAATTTAAATGAATTTGAATTAAAAAAAAATAGATTAAAGTTAGCAAAATGACAAGACATTAAAGAAAAATTCAAAAAAGTTATTGAAAAATACCTTTTTTTGCTAGCTAGAGTGGGCAAAACCCTTTAGTGTTTTGCAAGTGTGTATATCTTGAGAAGTTACATGAAATCAATATATAATTTGCCCCAATTAGATAATTGGGTGTAAAATTATAGTCATTTAAAGTTTTGAACTCAATCTATATATTTCTAGTTGGGTGGATCCCACCAAGATCAAATTTTCTTATTTTCTATCGAAAGATCATATGAAGACGAATAAAAATGAGTGGTTTTATGTGAAAATTGATTAGCTAATCATGTTGTTGTGCCCTTCCAAAGCTTCTAATTGACAATCACATTCTCATGGTTAAAAAATGATATTTTAGAAATATAATAGTAATAATTCATAAAAACGACACCTATTTAAAATAAAGATCAGCGCTAATACTTCTTTAAAAGAAAGCTTATGAAGTAGTATCATAATGCAATTTACCATTCATAATTTCAAATAGTTTCTATTTCTAATCATTTAATCATAATCTATTGTCACCAAGCTAGCCGACTTATACCTACTAGCCCAAAATTATTATCTTTCATTTTGTTAAGAGGAGCACAAAAGTATGACTTCATTATATCTTAAAAATTTTACTTCTTGTTATATAAATATGGAGTTGAGATCCAAAATTTAATGTATATATATTAAAGTGAATTATCAATTCTAATATCATAAAAAAGAAATTAAATAATCAATAATTTTAATAATAAAAATTGTAAATCATTTGATGAGTATTTCTAAATTATATATTAAATGTAATATTTCATACTTTTTATTATGATAAGTGTTATTTTTATAATTCATGTATTAATTTATCATTTCTTCTCAATGAATATTATGCTACAATAAATCACAATTGTGCAATCAATTTTTCTTTGATGTATATTGCATCTTAGTGACTTATAGTCATGTAATTAGTGTAAAGAATCAAATCACTTATTTATATATAATAATGTATATTAAATTAAGAAAAAATTTCTGTAATGGTTTTTCTCATTATTACATTTTCATTATCTCTCTATTTTCTTGAATTTTCTAATTCTTTTTACATTTTCTTTCTCTTTAAAGTAATTCCCATGATTTCTTTTCTTTATTTATTACATTTTAATAATCTCTTTGATCTCAATTACATTTGATTTACATAAATAATTTTGATTAAATTAAATATTAAAAATTTTAATTGATAAATTGAATTAAGCTCAAAATTGATAATTACTAAAATAAAATAGTTGATTAAACCATGTAAATGGTTAATTCATAGTTTTTTTCTTTTAGATAAATTAGTGATTTGCACATTTTAATTAATAATTGAGCCATGTTTTCTTAGGACTTGGGTAAAACTTTCAAAATTCATTAATGTTAAAATTTTCATAAATTTTACAAGTAGGATATGTGATATGAAAATTAAATTTTAATAATTTCAATATAATTATTTGATACTTAATATAAATAAATTTTTATATTAAAAAATTCTAATTATTTACTCTCCCATTTATTTCTAATGTCATTAAGATAAATGCTTGAGAATTAAAGATGGTAATTATTAATCACAATTTTAGGAGAAAAATTTTAATTTATAAATTTATTCTTTACTAAAAATCAATAATCAATATGTAAAGTGATTGATTATTTATTAGGATATTAAGAGTCAGATTAGAGAAATAATTAATAATTTCACTTTCTAGTTTTCTAAAGATATAGATAAATAATAAAAATTCATTGAAAATAATAAATAAAATAGAATGAAGGAAGTTATACATAAATTAGAATTAATTTTGATTAAATTCTAATTCCATAAATAACAATATAATTTCTAAATCTATAAAATTTATAATTTAAAACTAAAATAATTTTCAAGAAAAATCTATATTTAATGATATTCAACTATATGTATTTTATTGTCTCCAAAGAGTAATAAATAAAAAATGACTAAAAATATTAATTTATAATAATAAAAATTATAATTCAAACATCACTATTAATATAGTGTTAAAAAAAGTGCACTAAAATTTATAATTTCATATAGGTGTAACATGAATTCTTAATCCTCAAACAACTCCTCCTTTTCAAAAGCAATTAAAAAGATATAATTATAATAAGTAAATTAATAATATTTTTAAATTAATTCACATATAACATATTTTAATTAATTAATAAAAATATTTTCAACCATATTAATTCATAACAAAGTGATTGATAATTCTAATATCACAACTAATATTATATTTAAAGAAGTATTTCAAAACTTATGAATTATTCGATATAAATATAATTTTATGTCTTCGTACTTGATTGTACATTATAAATAATATAAAATTATCAATTGATACGTTCATTGAAATATTATACTTTGGTTAAGCAAAATTGCAACTTGTGTATCATAGGGTTATAATCTAGTGTGTGTGTCACACAAAACATGAAAAATGAAATTTTAAAATAATATCAAATATTACGGTACTCTTAAAAGTGCCACCATATAATTAGAACTCTACATTGGTTTGCTTAATAATAATAAATTGAGTTTCAAAATATTTTAGGTCTGATAAAAATTTCTAAATTCAATCCTGATAAATGCCTTTATTAAAAGATATTTATCACCTACATATTAATGATAAAAATAATGCTTAAGGATAGTGTTAGTGAAATGCCTTAGACAAATTTCCACTACATTCGTTACTAGGTAGCCACCGATGCGTTACATGAATAAATATTTATTTCAATAATATAATATTATAATTATCTATTAACCATTTATAAAGAGGATTAAATGAAAATTTGATTAAAATATAACTAATAGTTCTAAAAGAATCATCTCTCTACTAATTTTACCCTATATTTAAATAAGTAACTGATTTTGAATTTAAATATTGAATTAATTAAATATCATTTTTCAATATAATTAATATTAATATTATTATTTAATAACATAATTTATGATGAAAATAAATTTTTTTGAAATGGCAATATATTTTTTATGTATCACTTTACAAAATAAAATAAAATTTTGAAAATAGCAATTTTATATTATGGATAAATATTTATTTTAATAATATAATATTATAATTATATATTAATTATTTATAAAGAGGATTAGATGAAAATTAATTAATATATAACTAATAACTCTTTAAAAAAAGTCATCTCTCTAACTCTAGCATATTTGAAAGAAAATGTTTCTAATACAATAAAAATTGAAAAAAACTTAACAAAGGAAAAACGTCATCCCTTCACTTATTTTACTCAATATTTAGGTAAGTGATTGATTTTGAATTTATTTTATCAAAAAATAAATTTTAAATTCAAACATCACATTAATTAAATACCATTTTCCAAGATAATTTTTATTATTAACATTAATATTTAATAATATAAATTATGATAAAAATACATTTTTTTGCAATGGCACTATATTTTTTATTTATCACATTATAGCATAAAATAAATTTTTAAAATTAATAATATTATATTATAGACAACTCATTAAAATTTATAAATTGCAATATATATGTTGACTAAATTTCAATATTTTTGTATCGAACATTTTATATTTTTAAATTCACATGAAAGAGAGAAATAACTTTTAAATAGAAAAACACTAATAAACAACTCATATTTAGTATCTTCTAAATGCTACATTATAAGAAATTTTGTTTCCCAGAATATAATCACATACATGAAATAGCAAACAAATAAAAAGTGTAGATTGGGTAATGAATCTTTAAAATAAAAATTGATCTACCCCTTAGTTAAAAATATGTTAAGGATCCGGAGGAACAATATAATTATTTAGGAATATATTAAAAAAAAGAAAAAGAAATGACCAATTACATTGTGAAATGGAAAAATAAATTTGCAATTACTATAGTGTAAATCTACAAAATGAGGATGAATAATTGAGGTATTTAATGATAGATATTATTCGACATTAAATTTAAACTTTCTTTGATGGGTGTAAATAAAATTATTTATTTGTTTATGAAAGTAAATGGTGATTTTATCAAATAAAGACGAATTGAAAGTGCATTGTAGATAAAAATTTACAAATTTTAAATTGGATATGAAATGAGATGAAGATAAAGATAAATTTTTTTTTCTAATCACATCAAATGAAGACCAAAAAAATAGAAAATTTTCAAATAAAATCATACAAATATCAAGATAAAATGACTTTCAAATTTCAAAATAGAAAATATTGCATTTGTTAATTTTGAAAATTTCATAAAAATATATGATAATAAAAACTGACCTATTCATATATATTGTCAATTATAAATTTATAAATTTCATAATTAATTGTCTATATATTCATATAATAATTCTCCTTCTTGTATAATTTCCTGTAAAATTGTGTAAAATTATGTTTGTTTATTAAATAGTGTAAAATAGTAAAAAAAATTACCTAATGAAATAAACTATATAATCTATATAAAAAATATATGATTTTACAGTTTTACACATAAAAAATCTATTAAGCTAATAAGAACTAATTAAGTTATAAATTTTTTCCAAAAAGTAGAAATCCAATGATAAGGCATGCATAACAAAAAAAAGGTAATCAAATTGCAATAACAATAGTATAAGAAAGATTAAAAGAACTTAGAAAAGAATTTATATGATATGAATTTTGAATCGAGCAATTACAAAAGGACAAAAGTAGTAAAAGAGAATATTTACTGATATTAAGATGAAGATGAAAACTTTTTCATCTCAAAGAAAACAATTGCCTTGAAGTGATGAAAGGTGTATGATTTAGGGAGCTTTTTATTAACTAAAGGTGGAAAGAGAGAAAAAAAAAACTTAAATATAATTAAAGGAGCTTTTTATGAGAATTAAATAATTTTTATGAGAATGAAATAACTAGGTAGTTATAAAGTTATATATTCTAATATAAAAATAAAAACTCTCGTATCATGGCTTTAAAGTGACTAAAGTTGGAGAGGGAAAAGAAGCAAAATATAAATATAATTTGAAAATATTTTTATGAGAACAAAATGAATAGGTAGCCGTGAATTCTATAATAGATTAAAAACTCAAATTCAGAAATTTATTGGAAATTGATTTAATATTATAAGGACAAATGAAAAAAAACTATTTGTGACTTTAAATTTATTACTTATTGTTAGTGATTAATAAATGTAAAGTAATTATTTTTTATTTCATAATTATTTTTCAAGTAAAAAATGCAAATTAATTTTTTATTAAAAAAGATAAATTAACATATGATAAATTATAAGAATGATAATTATTATAATAAAAATTAAAAAATATCATGATTAATATATAATATATAAATAAGTTTTCAACAATCTTGGACGAATTCACTCAATTATATTCTCTCGGCGTATTGTTCCACATCTGCGCTGCTTGTTCTGGTATTTGCTGTTTATCTCCATATATTCTTTGATTTCTACTAAATCGTATTACGTAGAGGATGAACACAAACAACTAGAAATTATAATTGGTTAGCTATTTTATATTATTTGATCCCATACATGTTAATTTAGATCACTTGAAAGTTTTGTTTCATGATTATGTTGAAAACATGCATTTAACTTGTGAATGGAAGATTCATGTAAGAAATTTAAATTTTAATCTTGTATAAAATTTAAGATGTCATAAAAATAAAATTAATACAAAAATGTGCCTCTTTGTGGATTTAATTTTTCTGAATATGATGGTATTTAAATGAATACCATATATATATATATATATTTCTCTCCAAAAGCATGTAATTTTTAACGGAACAAGCCAACAAGCCAATAAGTACATTAGGTTAAGAGTGAATAGAAAACTAAGCCAATATAAGTAAAACTCTATTAGGCCTTCCCATTATAGGATAATAAAGATATATGCCTACATTTTAGTCGTTAAACACATTACCTCATAATCAGATATTTATAAATCCATCTAATAGATCATTTTAACAAATTGAGTTTCAAAAAATAAAAACTTCTTTGATAATTGTTCAGTCAATTTTATCAACAAATAAAATACTTATAATTAATAATAACTCATATAAAAATTCTAACATTATTTCACTTAAGCAACAATAATTATAAAGATTTTTTTAAAAATATTTTATATAAAAATAACTTTTAGGCTGAACAAAAAATTTAAAACACATGATTATGATTTTAAAAACATATTATTCGAGGGATAGTACATAAAACATGACTCAAAGTTAAGCAATCAATAATATCAAATCATAGCAGTAATTACATTATTATCAATACAAGATTTTTCATACTTACATATATTATTAACTATTTAAATATGAGTTATTAATGTGAAAGTATAGTAAGAAAAATAACATAAAAAACATGATCTAATAAGATATGCTTTTTTTTAAATCAATCCTCAACAATTTCTTTATATTAAACTCAACAATAAGGTAGAAAAATCTTCTATCAACTATAAATTTAATTGTCTCAAAATTTCAAAATTGTATCAATTAAGAGACAAACATTAAACACAGGAGTTAGCTACTGACATTATATCCTAGTCTTCATAAATCATTTTGCCAAAATGTCTCTAAATTTTAAAATGATATCAATTAAGAAATAAATATATAATTTAAGAACTAATGATTGATATACAATCTTAATCCTTATAAATTTATTCTTAATATGCTTCAAATATATATATATATATATATATATATATATATATATATATATATATATATATATATATATATATATATATCTCAAGAACTAGCAATCAACACCAAATCTTAGCTTGCCAGGATATCAGACAAAATAACATATTAAATTTAATACCTAACTTTTATCAAGGCAAGTTTCATTATTTTAGTACAATGCTTATAAAAGACCACATATACAAGTTTAAGAACTAATGATTAGCACCAAATTTTAGTTTTCATAATTATAATAATTGGTAAATTTCATAGTATGGATATATATATGTATTAATGTAGAAATCATAAATTATATATGGAAATGCCCAATAATATACTAATATGATACAAAACAAATATGATAATCATACATAAAATGAAAATTAACAAATTATATAATAATATATTTGACACAAGTATCTTGTGTATCAAAAAAACATATTATAATTATTAATTGAGATGAAAGATTCTATAATATATGACATAAAAATCCCACTAACAAGCATATTACAAGAGAATAAAATTAAATACCCACATCTTAACAAGCTTCTAAAATATCTTATAAACATAAAGACCTTTGTTTGGGAAAAAAACTATTTCAATTCCACATATATATATATTAATGGTATGTAAAATTATGATATCTCAAATCACTAACTTGATATGATATAAAAAATACAAATCAATAATTAAGAGAAATCAAGTATATAATTAACTTTGGTGTCTTAAGCAAGCAACTTGCATGACTATCAAACCTTGGTACTAATGACACTAAGTTAATTTAATAAGAGAGCTTTCAGAATATATATTTATAGAAGTCACTTGTACAAAGTATAAATAGAAGTTTTAAGTTTGACTTAAAATAATTTAAAAAATTCTAATAGTAGCAACATACACTATTGATAAAAAAGCATCTCATAAAAAATTGAAAAAAAATGGATTCACAAGACATATATTAAGAATGTTATAAGTTGCTTTACTATGCCAAAGAAATGCACAAGTTTATGTGTCAAATTCATTACTAGAAGCAAAAGATATGCTTGACAAAAATTATTTCAAAATTTAAATATTTTATACATAAAAAGGAATTTAATGAAATTTTCACATCTTGATCATGCTAAGCTCTACAAGGAGAAGACAAAAATGTGGCATGATAGGAGAATTATAAAGAAAGAGTTCACACCGGGGCAGAAAGTACTTCTCTACAACTCAAGGTTAAAACTCTTTCCAGGAAAATCAAGATCAAGGTGGTCAGGGCCTTTTACTGTGGTTCAAGTTTGGCCATATGGAACTGTGGAGATTCAAGATGATGACAAGAAATTCAAAGTGAACGAGCAAAGATTGAAAGAATACAATGACAGTGCATTCAACACCATCAAGACTGTCATCACGCTCGAGGAGCCAGCTGGTAAGTATTAAAAAAAAAGAAAAAAAAAAGAGAAAATAAAGTAATAGGTTAGGACTTTGTCTAGCTAAAGACGTTAAAGAAGGGTGGCTACTTGGGAGGCAACCCAAGACTTCTTTCTTTACTCATTTCTTTTCTTCTGACTTATTTAAGCACACATCGCACAATATTTTTCACTTACAATTTCAGTTTTCATCATTCTTATCATGGAGGAATCCCTTGTAAAGCTTAAAAGTAGATTCCCTACTCTTCCTAAAGATGTGCTCAGGAAAATCTACAACTGTCGACTTGAAAGAATGAAGGCATTTAAGCATTTGGGTTTTCCCAAGGATATACGTTGGATTATTGAAGCTAAGGTACGTTTAGCATGTGAGTTTAATGAATCATTTGTTAGACGTATGCCAGGTATGGGAAGAAGTTCTTACTCTAAAAAAAGAAGAGCTAAAAGAATGAGAGTATGTCATAAGTGTGCAAGGTGGAATTGTAATAAACTCTGTAAGAATAAAGGAATGATTTTAGTAAATCGAAAGGACAAAATCCGATTCATAAAGGATGGACTGAGTAAAGAGTCATTGGATGATATCATTCAGACTCTTGAGACGCATCCTAGTGGAGATGTTCATGCTGTTTTTCTTGATTTAATGAACTTATTCAATACAGAAAAGGAACGCTACATTCTTGGGGATCTGACTGTAAAAGATCCTGTTTGCCAGTTTATAAGAAAATTGGATGGGAAGCAAATCCTCGGCTCATAGAAGCCATTTAAGCCGTTACTGAACGAAAAATTAGAGGAAGATGTGAGCCACAATCACAACTATTGTATATATTAATGTTTGTCTGCTTTACTTTTCCTTTATCTTTTTATCTTTACAGCTGCTTTTTGACTTTCTGTACATTTCTCTTCTTTTTAGTTTACCTTTTCAGCCACTTTTTGACTTTCTTTACATTCCGTATTTTACTTTGTTCACGTCATTATTACACTTGTCAGTTTTGCATAGCAATTTTTTTATCTTTTTCTGATATTGTCTGATTTGCGTGATTTCTTTGTTTCTGCTTTTGTATTATAAAGATGCATTTCAGCAATCACACTTTGCAAAATGTTTGAAGGTGAGAGTAAAGAAGAGGAAGAGGTTGAGAAACCATCAAAATGTAAATTTAAATCTATCTGTATTTTTGGTGAATCTTATGCTGGAAAGAATGTAGAATTTCTGATAGCAGCAACTGAACTTGGTCATGCATTAACTGCTAGAAAGATTGCCTATGTGTATGGAGGAGGGCTTCATAGCTTAAAAGGAAGTGCAGCAATTTCTGCCAACATTAGAGGAAGCAAAATACTGAGTATCCTTGTGAATAGTTTAGATGATAAGAAATACACCATCGGTAAAACATTAAAGGTTTCAAACTTGCCTGAACATATTGGATGCATGTTTTACAGTGCTGAAGCCTTTATTGCTTTACTTGGTGGTTTAGAAGCATTAGATGGAATTTTTAGCATTGCATATTGGATTAACTTGAACTTTCATCACAAGCCAGTAGGTTTATTAAATGTTAATAGTTTTTATGATAGTTTGCTCTCTTTTTTAGATCAAGCTGTGGAACAGGGATTCATACCCCAAGCGACTCGCCGTGCCATAATGTCCGCCTCAACTGTTGATTAGCTGATTGACTAACTATAAGGCTATACACCTAAACCAGATCTATTAGTGAAAAGATAGATTAGCAATCTCCAACCAGCAGTTAGAAGCATGAGCCAGACACCACTCTCCGGTTGTAACTTTTTTTACTCTTATGGTTTTACTCCCAAAATTTTTTTTATGTGTGAGTTGCTTATGCATTTCCTTTTAATAAACCCTTTTTGCTAATCTACTGAAGACATTGGGGACAATGTCTACATTAAGTGTGGGGGGAATTAAAAAAAAATACTTTTTAGGATATTTTGGTAGTAAAACCATGAGATTTATTATATATATAAAAAAAATAGATGGCCGAGTAAAGAGTTATTTTTTTACTCTTGATACGCATCCTAAAAAAATTTATAAAAAATAAAAAATAAAAAATAATTTCCTGCTTATTAGGTTCTTTTCAATAATTTTAAAGATTTCATAGCATGATTGAACAACTTTCTTACTTCTTAGAATTGATAGGTTTGACAATAGATTCTGAGTTGGATGGATTGAGTTGGAAACTTTTAACTGTGAGATTTTGAGCCTACTTGTTGAATCAGTATTATATTTCTTGTGTGATATTCACCTGTTAAGTTGTCACTCTAGAACTTGCATAAAATCTAGTTAAGATTACAATTTATATGCATACTCAAATATGATAAAGGCATTTTTTTCTTTTCAGTTAGAAACAAATAGCCAACCCTGTAGTTTTACCATTGATAAACCTCTTTGAGCCTGATTAACTGTTTCTTTGTTTTAACCCATTAATATGTCATTTAATGAAATATCAATTGTCTTTACTTAACCCTAGGAATTAGTAGAGCATTTGAATCTTTGAAAAATAGGTTCTTGACAAAGTGTGGGGGAATATGTATCATTAACTTCAAAGTTGCAAGGGTTTTCTTTCAAAAAAAAAAGAAGAAAAAATGGTTCAAAAAATAAAAAAAATAAAAAAAGAGAAGAAAAAGAAGAGAGAAATTGATGTGTACTTAAATTTGAATCTTGGGCTGTTATGTTGAGATAAAATTATTTAGAGATTACCCATGTTTTAATTGCTCTATTAATTTCTTTCCTTACTTCAGCTTTTCATATCCCTGTTTTATCTTTCCTTTACCTTGGCCTCATTACAACCCTTAATAAGACCTTTTGATTTGAAATGTGCATGTAAATCAAGTAGTGGAGATTGAGAATTTATGCAAGCCTATGGTAGTGCAATCTTTGATAGGATGAATTTGAGTGAAACACTTGCCCATAAACACTTGAGAGAGGATAAGTTATAGTGATTATATCATTTTGGTTCAATCTTTCTCAAATGAAGTTGCAATCCCTTTTTAGTTTTATATGTCAAGAAGGGTAGTTAAAGACCATGAATGGTAGCTAAAGAATGTGATTGGTAGCTAATGATCAAGATTTATGACTTGTAGCTGATTCATTCACCTATAAATAGGTAGAAGTAGAGATCATTTGCAGCAAGCATTTGATTTATGCATCTTAGATAGTAGTTTAGTTCATGCATTTTTAGTTCTTGTATGCCTCCTACATGGAAGGCTAAGTTATCATCCTACATGGAAGGTTTTACCTCCTACATGGATGGATAGTATTTCTATTTTCATGCATTTGTAATTATAATCTTATGTTTGTATCATGAATGTGATGATGTTTCTATTTTATTTTGAGTTTGTTTTTAATTTCATTATGTTCTAATTTTTTATCTTCCTAGGGTGATGACATAACTTGATAATAACGGATTGAATTCTAATCTACTGAAACTAATTTCGATTTTCTTTCCTAGATTGAGTTTTAATTATTGCTCTTAATGCTTTCAATTGATTGGCCACCTTTTGAATGAACTCAATATGTATGTTGAGACCGAAAGGAGATACATGTGTATGGAACCTATAATTAAAACCGTAAATTGCATATGAAATAGGAATATATCCGTATGGTTTATGTAGTCCTAATGAGTTCCATAAATCCTAATGCATGTTTAGTTGTTTTAATTCACATAGGAATATAGTGAATTAGCAATTAATTATAGAATTACTTGACCTTGGAAGAGGCTAGTAATTAATTTAAGGAAACTCGACTATCAATTAAGAGAGTTAAAATTGGATTAGTATAGATAGATAATTCAATCCAAAATTGTTAAGTGAAGTCTGATCCCTAGGTCTTTTATTCATCTTTATCTTTACTCCAATTGCATTCATTTCTTATTTTAAATATTTTTGCATCAGTCTTTATTTACTCACTTTATTTCCAACTAATCGATTTGCCAAATAGTATTAGGATTATTAATTTTGGTACTTAGTGAAACAATCCTTGTGAGAACGATACTTTCTCATCACTTTATTACTTATTTACGACAGTGTGCACTTGCGCTAATTGATAAACCATTTTACACGTAACAATAATAAATTGAGTTTCAAAATATTTTAGGTCTGATAAAAATTTCTAAATTCAATCTTGATAAATGCCTTTGTTGAAAGAGATTTATCAGCTACATATTAATGATAAAAATAATCCTTAAGAATAGTGTTAGTGAAATGCCTTATACAAATTTCCACCAACAATCTTATGGATTATTTTTGTGCAAATAAGTTTTCAAAGTCTTGATTCATTATATTGTTTTCATATCTCCATACATTCATTACTAGGTAGTCAACGAAGTGTTACATGAATAAATATTTATTTTAATAATAAAATATTATAATTATATATTAATCATTTATAAAGAGGATTAAATGAAATTTTGATTAATATATAACTAATGATTTTAAAAAAAGTCATCTCTCCACTAATTTTATCCTATATTTAAATAGGTAATTGATTTTAAATTTAAATATTAAATTAATTAGATATCATTTTTTAATGTAATTAATATTATTATTTAATAACATAATTTAGGATAAGAATAAATTTTTTTTGTAATGGCAATATTTTTTTATGTATCACTTTACAAAATAAAATAAATTTTTGAAAATAGCAATTTTATATTATGGATAAATATTTATTTTAATAATATAATATTATAATTACATAATAATTATTTATAAAGAAGATTAGATAAAAATTAATTAATATATAACTAATATCTCTTTAAAAAAAAAGTCATCTCTCCAACTCTAGCATATTTGAAAGAAAATGTATCTAATACAATAAAAATTGAAAAAAACTTAACAAAGGAAAAACATCATCTCTTCACTTGTTGTACTCAATATTCATGTAAGTAATTGATTTTGAATTTATTTTATGAAAAAATTAATTTTAAATTCAAACATTGCATTAATTAAATACCATTTTTCAAGATAATTTTTATTATTAACATTAATATTTAATAATATAATTTATGATAAAAACATATTTTTTTAATGATAATATATTTTTTATTTATCACATTATAGCATAAATTTTTTTTTTAAAAGTAATAATTTTATTTTATAGACAACTCATTAAAATTTATAAATTACAACATATATGTTGACTAAAATTCCATATTTTGGTATCGAACATTTTATATTTTTAAATTCACATGAAAGAGAGAAATAACTTTTAAATAGAAAGCACTAATAACTGACTCATATTTAGTATCTTCCAAAAGTGATATTATAAGAAATTTTGTTTCCTAGAATATAATCACAAATATGAAATAGCAAACAAATAAAAAGTGTACATTGGGTAATGAATCTTTAAAAGAAAAATTGATCTATAATATTTAATTATTTTTAATGTAAATATTTTGATTTTTTATAATTAAAATTTTTATATATTTAAATATGTTATTATTTATTTTAGTATATATTTTTTGTATGAAAATTTTAATTTTTTTCTGCAAGTTATAATGAAAATAAAAATAATTATACTTTTTTAATCAAAAAATTATTTTTTTTACAATTATAATGAAAATAAAAATAATCATGCTTTCGAATTTAATCTCTCAATTTTAGTATAATTTTAATCAAGTTAATTGGATCAAATTTTTAAATATTAAAGAGGTTGAGTGTCGGTTCAAATCAATATATTTTATAAAATTATATATGTAATTATATATGAAAAAGATAATCATGAATCCTAAAAATTGTATTAAAACACTTTATACATTTACATATTTGTAGTTCAAATTGCCAAAAATAAAATTACAATGAACTAAGTTATTTTTTTTTATAATTTCAATCAGTAGAAAATAAGATTATCTTCTAAATTACAGTTTTAATATATGTCTAATATTGAGAAAAAATAATAATATTTTTTAAACTGAAAATAATTAAAAAAAAATTCAATCAATTCAACCATATAGACTATAGCTATTTCGCATAGGATAGTCGATTTATCATTAATCCACCAATTTTCGATGCAATTGACTTTTAAAGTTAACTGAAATGATCTCACAACATGTTCATTTTTTTTTTGAGCAAATCAGTCGATTTGGTTCAAGTATCACAACATTAATTAAAACTGCAATATTAGGTTAAAATTTAAGTTTTTATTATTTTATTTGACTTTTGATAAACTTAAACCTTTAATATCCATTAGATCACTCCATAATTGGCCCAATTTGTCTTGAACTATTTAATTTTATACTTAGGGGTCGTTTGGTTCATGCAGGAAATAACTTCCCATAGGAAGTTGAATTTCCTAGGAAGTTACTTACTGTGTACACTTCCTAGGAAATCCTTAAATGTTGTTTGGTTGACATAAAGGAAGTCACATATCCCACGAAATAAATTCCTATGTTTTGTTTGGTTCAACTTTGAATTTCCTAGGAAATAATAATGAAATGACTATAATATCCTTAATAATAATGTAATATATATTAATAGATATTAATAGATTTTAAAGAGGTGATAGCGCTAGATTTTTTTTTAAATGGGTTCCAATTTTATGATTTATGAAATATATACTGAAATTACTCTTTTTTAACTGTGTGAATACGCTAGTAAATTAAAAATTTTAAAAAGTCATAAATTCTTTATTAGTTAACCAATGTTTGCATGACCACTCATTTTCAATCTTTTTCATTTGCTTTTTCAACAGAAAATAAGAAAATGTGGGTTTGACGAAGTCTACTTAGTTAAAAACGTATAAATTGAGCTCAAAACTTTGAATGATCACAACTTTGTGCCTGATTGTCCGATTTAAGTAAATTTTTTTTGATTTCATGTAACTTTTTGAGATCTATGTGCTTGCAAAAGACCAAAGGTGTTTTGCCCACTCTGATTTGGTAAAAAAGGCCTTTTTCAATGATTTTTTTAATTTTTCTTTAATTTCTTGTTATTTTTTTAACTTTAATATTATTTTTATCGATTTAAATTCATTTGAATCTCATATTAAAATTTTTCTTTCTAACTTTTTTGGTATCTAGTAGTGTTATAATAATTTTTTTAACAAATAAAATTTCTAAAAAATAATTTATTACTATTTGTAAACTAAACAGTAACATGTTACTGTTTCGTTCCAAGACAGTAACATGTTACTATTTCGTTCTAAAACAGTAACACCAACTAAAAATCTCAAATAAATGAATAAATCATATCAAATTAATAACTAAACTGTCAAATAATAGCATGTTACTGTTTCGTTCCATGACAGTAACATGTTACTATTTCGTTTCAAAACAGTAACACTAACTAAAGACCTCAAATAAATGAATAAATCATGTCTAATTAACAACCAAACTGCCAAATAATAGCATGTTACTGTTTCGTTCCAAAACAGTAACACCAACTAAAGACCTCAAATAAATGAATAAATCATGTCTAATTAACAACCAAACTGGTAAATAATAGCATGTTACTGTTTTGTTCCAAGACAGTAACATGTTACTGTTTCGTTCCAAGACAGTAACACCAACTAAAAATCTCAAATAAATGAATAAATCATATCTAATTAACAACCAAATTGCCAAATAATAGCATGTTACTGTTTCGTTCCAAGACAGTAACATGTTACTGTTTCGTTCTAAAATAGTAACACCAACTAAAAATCTCAAATAAATGAATAAATCATGTCTAATTAACAACCAAACTACTAAATAATAGCATGTTACTGTTTCGTTCCATGACAGTAACATGTTACTGTTTCGTTCCAAAACAGTAACACCAACTAAAGACCTTAAATAAATGAATAAATCATGTCTAACTAACAACCAAACTGCTAAATAATAGCATGTTACTGTTTCGTTCCAAGACAGTAACACCAACTAAAGACCTTAAATAAATGAATAAATCATGTCTAATTAACAACCAAACTGGTAAATAATAGCATGTTACTGTTTCATTCCAAGACAGTAACACCAACTAAAAATCTCAATAAATGAATAAATCATATCTAATTAACAACCAAACTGCCAAATAATAACATGTTACTGTTTCGTTCCAAAATAGTAGCACTAACTAAAAATCTCAAATAAATGAATAAATCATATCTAATTAACAACCAAATTGCCAAATAATAGCATGTTACTGTTTCGTTCCAAGACAGTAACATGTTACTGTTTCGTTCTAAAATAGTAACACCAACTAAAAATCTCAAATAAATGAATAAATCATGTCTAATTAACAACCAAACTACTAAATAATAGCATGTTACTGTTTCGTTCCATGACAGTAACATGTTACTGTTTCGTTCCAAAACAGTAACACCAACTAAAGACCTTAAATAAATGAATAAATCATGTCTAACTAACAACCAAACTGCTAAATAATAGCATGTTACTGTTTCGTTCCAAGACAGTAACACCAACTAAAGACCTTAAATAAATGAATAAATCATGTCTAATTAACAACCAAACTGGTAAATAATAGCATGTTACTGTTTCATTCCAAGACAGTAACACCAACTAAAAATCTCAATAAATGAATAAATCATATCTAATTAACAACCAAACTGCCAAATAATAGCATGTTACTGTTTCGTTCCAAAACAGTAGCACTAACTAAAAATCTCAAATAAATGAATAAATGATATCTAATTAACAACCAAACTGCCAAATAATAGTATGTTACTGTTTCGTTCCAAAACAGTAATACTAACTAAAAACCTCAAATAAATGAATAAATCTTGTCTAATTAACAACCAAACTGGTAAATAATAGCATATTACTGTTTCATTTCAAGACAGTAAGATGTTACTGTTTCGTTCCAAGGCAGTAACACCAACTAAAGACCTCAAATAAATGAATAAATCATGTCTAATTAACAATCAAACTGCCAAATAATAGCATGTTACTGTTTCATTCCAAGACAGTAACATGTTACTGTTTCGTTCCAAGACAGTAACATTAACTAAAAATCTCAAATAAATGAATAAATCATGTCTAATTAACAACTAAACTGCCAAATAATAGCATGTTACTGTTTCATTCCAAAACAGTAAAACCAACTAAAGACCTCAAATAAATGAATAAATTATGTCTAATTAACAACCAAACTGCCAAATAATAGTATGTTACTGTTTCATTCCAAGACAGTAACATGTTACTGTTTCGTTCCAAGACAGTAACACCAACTAAAAATCTCAAATAAATGAATAAATCATGTCTAATTAACAATCAAACTGCTAAATAATAGCATGTTACTATTTCATTCCAAGACAGTAACATGTTATTGTTTCGTTCCAAGACAGTAATACAAACTAAAAACCTCAAATAAATGAATAAATCATGTCTAATTAACAACTAAACTGCCAAATAATAGCATGTTACTGTTTCATTCCAAAACAGTAACACCAACTAAAGACGTCAAATAAATGAATAAATCATGTCTAATTAACAACCAAACTGGTAAATAATAGCATGTTACTGTTTTGTTCCAAGACAATAACAAGACAGTAACATGTTACTGTTTCGTTCCAAGACAGTAACACCAACTAAAAATCTCAAATAAATGAATAAATCATGTCTAATTAACAATCAAACTGCTAAATAATAGCATGTTACTGTTTCGTTCCAAGACAGTAACATCAATTAAAAATCTCAAATAAATAGATAAATCAAGTTTAATTAACAACTAAATTGCTAAATAATAACATGTCACCATTTTTTTCTCCAAACATTAACATGTTATTGTTTCATTCCAAAACAGTAACATTAATTAAAAATTTCAAATAAATAGATAATAATATTTTACTGTTTATTTTCTAGATAGTAACATGTTACTATTTCATTCCAAAACAGTAACACCAATTGAAAATCCTAAATAAATGGATAAATCAAGTTTAATTAACAATCAAATTATTAAATAATAGTATGTTACTGTTTTTCTCTACACAATAACATGTTATTGTTTCTTTTCTAGACAGTAACATGTTACTGTTTCGTTCTAAAATAGTAATATCAATTAAAAATTTCAGATAAATAGATAATAGCATATTACTATTTTTTTTAGATAGTAACATGTTACTGTTACATTCTAAAACAGTAATATCAATTGAAAACTTTAAATAAATAGATTAATTAAAAATTAAATTATTAAATAATAGCATATTACTGTTTGTTCTCTAGACAGTAACTAATTAAGAAAATTTTTATTCTAATTGATGTGTGTGTGTGTGTGTGTGTGTGTGTGTGTGTGTGTGTGTATATTTAATTTGAGTTATAGTGCTTGAAATTTGATATTAAAAAATATTTATAAAATTTAAAGAAAATTTGATTTTAATATTCAAATAATTTCAATCAACAAATAGAATGTATAATTATATAATGCAATTAATATAATATATATTAAAATTTTAATTTATTTAAAATATTTATATAATCAAATTAAATATATCATATTATATTTATATTATTTAATGATTATAATCTAACTTTCAAATAATAGCAATAGATAAAATAAAAAAGAAGTAAAATAAAATTATGCAATAAAATAAATAAAATAATAAAATAATAAGTGGGTTATAAAATAACGTAGGAATTAAATAAAAGTATACTGTTAATTAATTTATTTAAATTAAATATTAAATTTTTTTCTATAAAATAATAATAAAATATGTCATGTAATATATATATATATATATATATATCTTAATTAATAAACAAACTGTAAAATAACAGTAACACCAACTAAAATGGACATTCACGAAGTAAAATCTGATAATCAATTAAAAGGGTAAAATTAGTATTAATTAATTTTAGTAAGGATATTCTTGTCTATGAATTAGTTAACAATGGAGGAAATAGAACTTACCTAGGGGGAGTGGGTAAGTGATTTCCCGTGTTTTTCCGTATTTTATGGGAAACACAAGTTCCCAGGAAGATTTATTTCCTCTCATTTTATGCAACCAAACAACTCTACGGTAATTTATATCCTGGGAAATACAATTTCCTATGTTTCTGCTGCAAACCAAACGACCCCTTAATTTATTGACCTATTAGACTAGTTTATTTAACTTATATGTTACTTTAATCTAGAGTTGTACATGGGTCAGATGAGTAAGGTTGGCCTGAAAAAATGTAGGGTTGAGCTCTTTTTTTTAGTTTGATAAGTTTGTGAGGTTTTTTTCAAAACTCGATTAATAATCGGGTTGAACTTAGGCCGAAATAAAAAGAAAAAGTTTGACTTGACCTGATTATATTAATTTAATTTTTATAATTATATATTAAAAAATAATTATGTCTAATTATTTTTAATATATTTTTTAATATATTTTTAAAATAAAAAGATTAATTTGGTATAATTAAATATTTTATATATTTAAATATCATATTATTTATTTAAATATTTATTTTTTATTTTAAAAATTATTTTTTACTAAAAAAATTAAAATAATCGAATCATTAAATTGGGCTTCAGGCCATATATGTTAAAAATCGAGTTAGGTTGGACTAAATTTTTTTAAAATACAATTGGGCCGAGCCAAGCTCGGACTATAAATTTTTTATTGTTTGGCCAGCTTGGCCCGGAACAATCTGACCCGACCCATTTATATCTCTACTTTAATCTAATTTACTAAGGAGTCATTTGGTTTCAATTGAGAAAAAGGAAAATGAATCAATAAATGAAAATAAGAGGAAAAAGGATCTTGATTCTTGGATGAGAGGAAGAAAACAATTTAGTTAAAATTTATTTCGATTACAATAAAGAAGAAATGCCAGATAGAAATACTCTTGAGGAGGTTGAGTGATTATTGGCATAAGTACCAACAAAATCTTGTCTATAAATTGGTTTAAGAGAAGTCGTATATATAAGAAAAAATATTGCACAAAATGAATCAGGTTGGTAACTAATAGAAAATCTAGGTGATAATAAAAAAAAAAAAGGGATTAGAGTTATAAACTGATTAAGAGAATGAAGAATCAAATGATTATGTAAACACCGAAAAAGAAAGTTAAAATGTTAGTTTATTTTAAATAAAATTTAAGAGAAAATTAAAACTTTAGCAGAAGTTATGAGACCAAAATACATTTGCGATAAGAATATAAAAATGTGGCTTATGTAAGTTAGACAAAATATTAAATTGGATGTCAAATAAATATCTTCATTAAAAACTTTAATGATGTTAGGCCATTGAGTAGTACTGTACATTTTTTTTTATAAATTTGTGATTTGTTTGAAAAAAAAATTTAAGGAATAAACTTAGAATTTATAGAAAAAATTAGAGAATTAAAATGCATTTTTCTTCCTTGTGTATTTTGTTTTTAAAGATTATAACTTAAAATATTGGTTTAAAATTAAAAAGTGGAAACATCTTTATTTTTCTTTAAATATTATTTTTGTTTTTCTATTGCCAACAATTTTGTAAAAAATAAAAAATACATCTCCTTTATCTTATCTTGTCTCTTGCAGACCTCATTTCTCATATCTTTCCTTTCTTCCCATCATTGTCTTCGTTTGGCTTGCTCTTCGCGTGGTCACAATTTTGTAGAGGTTGCGGAAGCAATTATCACACCACCTTGAAAATATTTTTATTTAAAATTTAAACTTATCTTAACAAACAATTAGTTTTAGAAAAAAAAAACATTGATTTTTTTAGTAGGCAAATCATCTATAGTGAAAAATGGAAAAACATTTTTAACTGATTTTATTTTTTATAATTAAAATATACTTTTACAATCATAAAAAATAAAATCTATTTTAAATCTTGATGCATGATCTTTAGATTGATTATTATAATGAAATTTTAACTATTAAATTTGATTAATGAGTATACCACTAATTCTAGTTCTAATCCAAGTTAGACTTTAACAGACCGATGACCAAAAAATCACTCGCGTCAATCTAATGTTAATTGTTTTTTTTATTTAGGTGCACAAGAATTTAATGATTAAATTTTTTTTATTTTATATTATACTGGACATATAAATAAAGTTTGATAGTTTAGAGTAGTGGTGCATTGATACAATTGGCATCCTATAATTGTCATCTTATTTTTTACTGTCAAAATATTTCTGTTTATTTTCTCATCTTTATACAGAAAAAATCTATAATACACTGTTAATATAATCATATATTAACACATTATCAAATTTAATCATTAAAATATTATTATATAATATATTATAAAAAACCTAATTTAATAAATAGAAAAATTTATTAATACCCTAATATATTATTATATCAATGCAACAATAATTCACGTAGGACCTCCCCTTTGTATATCCTTATCCCACTTTTCTTGGCAGCTTCGTGACTGCTTCCCACATTGCTTCATGTCTATCTGATACACGTCAGTTCCGCAATCGATTTGCTTATCGGCAAAACGCGTCGTCTTGCTTTCTTTCGTGCTATCTTTCTGTTTTTCTTTGTCCTCAATTACATTATTGACGTTCTTTGGAGCTTTCCGCTGGGGTCATCAAACACCTTCATGACCGACTGTAACGAGTTTTCTGGCCACGTTTCGAAGACTTGGATAAGTTGTTGGTGTTTACCCTAGTTTGAGTCCCGATTAACTAATGTGTTTAGGATGCCTTTAATTGTGTTAAGAATATGTAATTTTTTAAAAAATTAATTTTTTTATTTAATTCATTTTCAATCTCTTACAAATTTTAGAAAAAACTAAATGAAAATATATAAACTGCTAAGAAAATTATGTTTTTAAGGTCCCGTTTGTTTTATTTAAAATAATTTCTATTGAAAAATTTCATTCATTTATATAAAATCAAGAAATTATGTATTATTTTAATATAAAGATTAAAAAATTGTAATATTTAGTAGTATGGTGATAGTAAAAAGTAACTCTTTCTTTAAAATAAATGATGTTGTTTTTTACTCCATCATTCACTTATGACATTGAACGGGTAGCATATACTCCACCATCTTTTAATATTTTAATTATATTTTTATACAAAATATTTTTTACTAAGATGAAAAACCCTAGTAATATTAAATGTTTCTTAATTAGTGCCCTAAAGTTATTGGTTAACAAACGCATAGTTTACATGATAACTGAGTTAAATATAATACTATTTATATTATAATATTTTAGGCAATAATTTCTTCGATGTTATTTGTCAATTTCAATTTAGGAAAAAGATGAAGACACAATTTTTTTTATTGAGGCTTGCCATATGAATAAATTTAAGAAGAATTTTATGATCTGTCCCTCCTTTAAATTCTAATCCTCATTTTTTTTTCTTTGGAAAATTGAGGAATCCGTGTTCTCTAGGAAATATGTATTCTTCTAGTAATTTTTGGTTAATGCAAGTGGTAATTAGCCTGGGTAGATACCCGGTCTTTGTTGGTGGATTTGAAGCGTAATTTCTGTCACTGATAGAATTTTTTTTTTTTTTTTGGGCCTTGATGATAGAAATAATAAAAAGTTTGTTTATTTTAATAGAAAATATTTTTTTGCAAGAATATAGTTATAAAACATCATGTTGGTAGAAAATTATTTATATATTTAATTTTAAATGTAATGATTTGATGGGAAGGTAACTTTGTGAGAAAATTAATTTTCTCAATTATCATGCCTTTATGTATTTTTTTTTTTTGAGTTTTGGCTTTTATGATTGAAAGATTTATTTGTGCTCCTGAGTTTAGATTGCTTTAGAGTTAAATATATTTTTCAATTCAAATATTTATAGTTTTTTTGGGCATTGATTTCTATGAGTGAAATATATATTTTTTTCGATTGATTTTTGCTTTTCGTTCCATCCTATTTTACTGTGGATATGGCTTGCAACGTTTTCCAAAAGTAACTAATAAAGCAGTTTCATGAGGGTATGATGGAAACATGAGTTAAGAATGAGAATTTCTCTTTCATCTTCTGTCAAATGTTGGAGGAATAAAAAAAATTATATGAGGCTCATTATATTTTTTTACACACCCTACTCGCTTATTTTCTCTTGCATCCAAACAACACAAATTTTTAATTTTTCTACCATTTTCTCCTCTGCATTTCGTTTCCCCCTCTCCTCTCCGCAATCAAACATGTTGTAAAGATTCATTTAAGAGGTTGTGCGAACCTCAAAAATTATCTGAACATGGATTTGATGAAATGCCACGTTTGACCTCCTAAATTTTATTAAAATTGTAATTTTATCATCTAAACTATGTTTGAAATAAAGTTATCTTTTGATTTTTAAAAAAAATATGTGTTGTTATTAGCAGTGTCAAAATGGGTTTAATTTAATGGATTAACTTAGAACTTTTATAATTTTGCATGGCCTGTGACTGAGAGTGGTTAGAAAATGATAATAGTGGTCCAACTTAGTAAGAAACTAAAATTAGTTAGTCTAATTTAGTAAAGGATTGCAACTAATAAATATTAACTTATTGAGTTATTGGATTAGTTTGTTAATTTAGTTATAATAGTAAATAATAAATATTAATTTATTATTGTATGTTAACATATATTAAAATAATAAATTTGGTATATTAAAATTATACTTTAATATATATAATATTAAAATTATATATATGAAGAATATTAAATAATTTTTATACTAAAATTAATATATTTATATATTTATTATTATCAATATATATTATATAAGTTCATCAAAATAAATAATTATATTAAAATAAAAAAATAATATAAATAATGCAAGAAATTCCATTTAACATCATAAAACTTAAAAAATACATAAAATATAATTACACAAAGTAATTATTATAATTAAATATATATAAAATGATTACTATATCTATATAAATATGTAAGTAGAATAGTATATTTTTATTAATAAAGTAAAATAGTGATCTATTCATATATATGTTATAAATTTATTTAACAAAATATTTATATCCATTTTATTAATACCAAAATTTTAAATTCTACGTCATGCAGTTTTAATTACTCTTCTAATTGGAAATTTTTTTATATTCAAAATTATTGTGCTTTGATTCCTCACCAGTTTAGTCATATCATTAACAATAATTATAATAATAATAAATAATTTTCAAATGATAATAATAGTAATAATAATAATTAATTTTAATTAATTTATAATATGAAATTAACAATAAACACACAAGTGATGTAAGAAAAATAATGGTAATAATAATAAAGTATAATTTATTGTAAAACCTACTTAGGATCTTTTGGAAAAAGTTAACCTAGGACTAAGATTAAAATTGGTACTGTAATAATGTAACTTGGCCCAATTTGACAAAAAAAAAAATAGGCGATTTAGGACAGGCCTAACATATAATTTTTGTCTGTTAGGTTTGTTTGGTAAGATTGAATTAGCTTATTTTGATAGCTCTAGTTATCAATAATTTAATTTTGTTAGATTTTTTTTATCACAAATACTAATTTACAATTTCACATAATTTACATAAGCTTCATTTTTCTATTTTTTAAGTAAAAATATTTTGATCTCCTAACTATTATTAAAATTTTAATATTGTTCCCCAAGTTTTATTTAAAGTAAATTTGTTCTCTAACTCTGTAAATAATATGAATGTTAGTAAAAAGGATCTTGATTCTTGGATGAGAGGAAGAGAACAATTAGTTAAAATTTATTTCAATAACAATAAAGAAGAAATGCCGGACAGAAATAATCTTGAGGAGGTTGACTGATTATTGGCATAAGTACCAACAAAAGCTTTCCTATAAATTGGTGCAGGAGAGAAATCGTATATAAGATAAAATATCGCACAAAATGAATCAAGTTAGTAACTAATAGAAAATCTAGGTGATAATAAAAAAAATTAACAGATTAGAGTTATAAACTGATTGAGAGAATGAAGAATCAAATGATTATGTAGTTACAAAAAAAGAAAGTTAAAATGTTAATATATTTTAAATAAAATTTAAGAGAACATTAAAATTTTAGCAGAAGTTATGAGACCAAAATACATTTGTGATAAGAATATAAAAATGTGGCTTGTGTAAGTCATATAAAATATTAAATTGGATGTCAAATAAATATCTTCATTAAAAACTCCAATGATGTTAGGCTATCGAATAGTATTGTACATTTTTTTTTATAAATTTGTGATTTGTTTCAAAAAAGATTTAAGGAATGAAATTAGAATTTATAGTAAAAATTAGAGAATAAAAATGCATTCTTCTTCCTTATGTATTTTGTTTTTAAAGATTATAACTTAGAATATTGCTTTAAAATTAAAAAGTGAAAACATCTTTATTTTGTCTTGAAATATTATTTTTGTTTTTCTAGGACCAAAAATTTTGTAAATAATAAAAAATACATCTCCTTTATTATCTGGTCTCTTGCAGACCTCATTTCTCTTATCTTTCCTTTCTTCCCATCATTGTCTTCATTTGCCTTGCTCTTCCTGTAATAATTATCATCCACCTTGAAAATATTTTCGTTAAAAATTTAAACTTATCTTAACAACAATTTGTTTTAGAAAAAAAAGCATTGATTTTCTTAGAAGGCAAATCATCTATAGTGAAAATGGAAAACCATTTTTAACTGATTTTATTTTTAATAATTAAAATATATTTTAACAATCATAAAAAATAAAATTTATTTTGAATCTTGATGCATGATCTTTAAATTGATTATTATAATGAAATTTTAACTATTAAATTTGATTAATGATTATACTACTAATTCTAGTCCTAGTCTTGGTTAGACTTTAAGAAGCGTTCTCAAACCAATGAGCCAATTGATCACTCACGTCAACCAAATGTTAATTGCTTTTTTATTTAGGTGTACAAGTACAATTACTGAATTTAATATTAAATTTTATTTATTTTATATAGAACTGGATAGATAAATAAAATTTGATAGTTTAGAGTAGTGGTGCATTGTACAATTGGTGCACCCCTTATTTTTCACAACCAAAATATTCCTGTTTATTTTCTCATCTTTATCCAAAAAAAATCTATAATACACTATTAATACAATCATATATTAATACATTATCAAATTTAATAATTAATATATTATTATATAATAAATTATAAAAAACCTAATTTAATAAATAATAAAATTTATTAATACACTAATATATTATTATATCAATAATATATTCCTGCATCAATAATTCACGTAGGACCTACCCTTTGTATATCCTTATTCCCCTTTTCTTTGAAGCTTTGTGACTGCTTCCCACATTGCTTCATGTCTATTTGATACACGTCAATTCCACAATCGATTTGTTTATTGGCAAAACGCGCCGTCTCGCTTGCTCCTTTGCTTTCTCTCTGCCAAGACGCATCGTCTTGCTTTCTTTCGTGCTATCTTTCTATTTTTCTTTTTCCTTAATTACATTATTCTACATTCTTTAAAGTAAATGTTGTTGTTTTTTACTCCATTATACACTTATGACATTGAACAGGCAGCATATACTTCACCGTCTTATAATATTTTAATTATATTTTTATACAAAATATTTTTTATTAAGAAAAACAAACTCAATACATTTAAATGTTTCTTAATTTGTGCCTTAAAGTTATTGGTTAACAATCGCATGGTTTACAAGATAATTTCTGTTATTATACAGAAAAAATCTATAATATACTATTAATATAATAATATATTAACACACTATCAAATTTAATAATTAATATATTATAAAAAACTTAATTTAATAAATAATTAAATTTATTAATACACTAATATATTATTATGTCAATAATATATTACTACATCAATAATTGACGGACGACCTCCCTTTGTATATCCTTATTCCACTTATCTCGGAAACTTTGTGACTGCTTCCCACATTGCTTCATGTCTATCCGATACACGTCAATTCCGCAATCGATTTGCTTGTCGGCAAAACGCGTCGTCTTGCCTTCTTTCGTGCTATCTTTCTGTTTTTCTTTGTCCTCAATTGCATTATTGACGTTCTTTGGAGCTTTCCGCTGGGGTACTCAAACACCTTCATGACCGACTGTAACAAGTTTTCTGGCCACGTGTCGAAGACTTGGATAAGTTGTTGGTGTTTACCCTAGTTTGAGTCCCTATTAACTAATGTGTTTAGGATGCCTTTAATTGTGTTAAGAATATGTAATTTTTTAAAAAATTATTTGTTTTTTATTTAATTCATTTTCAATCTCTTACAAATTTTAGAAAAAACTAAATGAAAATATATAAACTGCTAAGAAAATTATGTTTTTAAGGTTCCGTTTGTTTTATTTAAAATAATTTCTATTGAAAAATTTCATTCATTTATATAAAATAAAGAAATGATATATTATTTTTATATACAATTGGTGCACAGTAATATTTAGTAGTACGGTGATAGTAAAAAGTAACTCTTTCTTTAAAATAAATGATGGTGTTTTTTACTCCATCATTCACTTATGACATTGAACAGATAGCATATACTCCACCATCTTATAATATTTTAATTATATTTTTATACAAAATATTTTTTATTAAGATGAAAAAATCTAGTACAATTAAATGTTTCTTAATTAGTGCCCTAAAATTATTGGTTAACAAACGCATAGTTTACAAGATAACTGAGTTAAATATAATACTATTTATATTATAATATTTTAGGCAATAATTTCTTGGATGTTATTTGTCAATTTCTTTCGATTTAGGAAAAAGGTGAAAACACAATTTTTTATTGAAGCTTGCCATATGAATAAATTTAAGAAGAATTTTATGATCCGTCCCTCCTTTAAATTCTAATCCTCATTTTTTTTTCTTTTGAAAATTGAGGAATCCATGTTCTCTAGGCTTTCCGTTGGGATCGCCTGCCGTAACTGCAGTTGAAGTTGGAGCAGGTGACCTTGATTTGCCATGGGTCCCACGCACTGTGCGTGGGACCCATGGCAAATCAAGGTCACCTGCCCTAACTTCAACTGCAGTTACGGTAGAGAACCCAAATCCCTAGGAAATATGTATTCTTCTAGTAATTTTTGGTTAATGCAAGTGGTAATTAGCCTGGCTAGATACCTGGTCTTTGTTGGTGGGTTTTGAAATGTAATTTTTGTCACTGATAGATTTTTTTTTTTGGGCCTTGATGATAGACGTAATTAAAAGTTTGTTTATTTTAATAGAAAATATTTTTTGCAAAAATATTGTTATAAAACATCATGTTGGTAGAAAATTATTTATATATTTAATTTTAAATGTAAGGATTTGGTGGGAAGGTAACTTTGTGAGAAAATTATTTTTCTCAATTATCATGCCTTTATGTATTATTACTTTTTTTTGAGTTCTGATTTCTATGATTGAAAGATTTATTTGTGCTCCTGAGTTTAGATTGCTTTAGAGTTAAATATTTTTTTAATTCAAATATTTATAGTTTTTTTGGGCATTGATTTCTATGAGTGAAATATATTTTTTTGTTCGATTGATTTTTGCTTTTCGTTCCATCCTATTTTACTGTGGAAATGGCCTGCAACGTTTTCCAAAAGTAACTAATAAAGCAGTTCAATGAGGGTATGATGGAGACATGAGTTAAGAATGAGAATTTCTCTTTCATCTTCTTTCAAATGTTGGAGGAATCAAAAAAATTATATGAGGCTCATTATAGTTTTTTACACACCCTACTCGCTTATTTTCTCTTGCATCCAAACAACACAAATTTTTAATTTTTCTACCATTTTCTCCTCTGCATTTCGTTTCCCCCTCTCCTCTCCGCAATCAAACATGTTGTAAAAGATTCATTTAAGAGGTTGTGGAAGCCTCAAAAATTGTCTGAACATGGATTTGATGAAATGCCACGTTTAACCTCCTAAATTTTATTAAAATTTTAATTTTATCATCTAAAACATATTTGAAATAGACTTATCTTTTGATTTTTCTTAAAATATGTGTTGTTATTTAATATATCCAATTGGGTTGAGCTTAACAAGTTAGCCTAAAACTCATATAATTTTGTTTGACTTGTATCGGGGATTGGTATAGAAAATAATAATAGTGGCTTGACTTAATAAAAGTCTAGGATTAGTAAGTATTAACCTGTTGAGTTATTAGATTAGTCTGTTGACTTGATAATAGTAATAAATAATAAATTATTAATTTATTATCATATATTTTCATGTACTAAAATAACAATTTTGATATATTAAAATTATACTTTAATGTATATAGTATTAAAATTATATATATGTGGAACATGAAATAATTTTTATGTTAAAATTAATAAATTTATATATTTATTATTGTCAATATGCATTATGTAAATTTATCAAAATAAATAATTTCATTAAAATTAAAAAATTAATAAAAATTCACAAGAAATTCAATTTAACAACATAAAACTTAAAAGTTAATAAAAAATAATTACACAAAGTAATTGTTATAACTAAACATATACAAGATAACTTTTATAACTAAATAAATATGTTAATTAAAGTAGTAAATTATTATTAATATAGTAAAATAGTGATATATTCATAAATATGTTATAAATTTAGTTAACAAAATATTTGTATGCATTTTGATTACTACTGAATTTTTAAATTCTAGGTCTCATAGTTTTAATTACTCTTCTAATTGGAAGTTTTTTCTATTACAAATTATTGTACTTTGATTTATTTTCTTACCATTTTGTCATATCCATTAAAAATAATAATAATAAATTTTTAAATAATAATAGTAATAATAATTAATTTTAATTAATTAATAATATAAAATTAATAATAAGCAAATAAGTGATGTAATAATATTGGTAATAATAATGAAGTATAATAGGTTATAAAACCTACGTGAGGTTGTCTAGTAAAAGCCAACTTGAGATTGGGACTAATATTGTAATAATCTGAACTAGAATTGGCACAACATATAATTTTTTTCTATTAGATTTATTTGATAGTGCTGGATTAACTCGTTTCAGCAGTGCTAAGAGTGAAGTTCGGCAAGTTATCACTTCTATAATCTACAGCCAACGTTGGGTTGTTCCTTGTAGATTTCTGCAGAGGAGCACCCTTAATTAATGCTTTAAGGGCTTGTTTGCTCGGAAAGAAACGAGAGAGAGAGAGAGAGAGAGAGAATTTTATAATTTTAAAGAGCAAAGAGGAAAAAGAAAATTTAAAGTTATAAATTTATAAAAAAAATTTTCTCCTTCGTTTAAAGAGAGAATGGAGAAAAGAAAAAAAAAAGATGAAATATATGATTATAATTTTTTGTAACTTTTCAAATTTTTTAAAAAAATTTCTTATATTTTTCAATTCAAATTTAAAATTTTTTTCTACCTCTCGTATTTTCTCTCTTATCATATAAGGGATAAAGGATAAAAGTAAAAAAAATCAAAAAGAAAAGATTTTAATGCATTATTAATGTTGTGATATATCAATACATTATTAAATTTATTTTTAAAAAATTAAATCCAATGCATTATATGATAATATATTAATAATTAAATTTAATAATATACACATATATTATTATATTAATATTGATGCTGTATCATAATCACCTTTAAGTAAAAATCAAATTCCTCTAAAGATATAAAAATACTTTAGAAAGTAAAACGTGATATCCCAATTCTTAATGAAAATGTTAAAGGAATGATTAGTGACAAATTCAAAAGTATTTTTTAATTTATTATTCATTATTAAATTTTTAACACTTGATTTTTATTAAAAATTTAAATATAATATTTTATTTTTTTAAAATATATCTTACAGTTTAAAAATGTCCAAGTGTCCAACACTGAGATGGGAGGGAAATACCATAAAAGGAAAAAAGAAAAGGACAAGAAATGGAAGAAAAAGACAGGAAATGGTAAGATAAAGAGAAGAGGCGAGTAGGAATTTCCGACGGAACTTGTAGCTCAGTTGTGTCGACATCTTAGCCAGAGTGATTCCGCTTCCAGGTAAGTTTGTCATTCGCCACCAAGCAAATGCTTTTCTATTATCTGTATTCCTCAATCTTTCTATATGCAGCGTTTTTATAATAATTATTTCTAAAAAGTTCCTTTTCAGTTTTTTTGGGCCATGTGATACCAGTATTTCTCATTCTCTCAGTACAGCATAAAGAAAATTAAAAAAAAAGGAAAGAGAAGCATAAGTGCCAGATCGGATCTGAGCTCAACTAGTAAAGAGATCTAGTGAATATTTTGCAACTTTTATAGTTGTTATTTTGGATCTCCCATTTTTTTTCCTCCTTCTTTTTTTAAATAAATGGATTAGTTAATCCTGTAAAGAGTGACACAAGTAAGGATCCGAATCGAACCTCCTAATTGCAAAGAAATATAAAATGGTCTAAAAACATCGGATAGACAAAATCCCGGCCGGATCTCCTAATTCTATTCCTTTATGTTGGTGGTTAGACATACTCGGAGTAATTTACTAGCCTAGCTTGTGTCACGGGCCGGCGGCTCTCCAGCCGAAACCGTGCGGCGCATGCTTGCCACTCTTGGCCAACATGCCAGCCTTTCAACATTAAACCCTCATTTGGCAAGCTTGGGTAAAGATAATGGAACATGTCCATACGCCAATATCGTATGTCACCGACGCGCCCTGCACATACCGGACCGCAAGATCCTTCCACATAGGAAGCCTCCGTGCACTATGGACCGTAAGGGACAAATGAATAGGGAGAGGGACACTCTGTTCGCTTGGTTTATGCCTCATTACATAACTTTGAGTGTGTAGGGGGATGGCTACAAGCCAACACACTCCATCCCTAGCTCAGTGTCCCGGCGCCCAGCAGGCCCGTAGAGCACTCCACCCCCTTAAAGAACATTTTGAACAAAAGTTCTCCCGTGGGAAGATGACATACTTTTTTCGAGTTGTCATAAGCCCTTTTCGCCATGTTCCGGGTGTCCGATTGTCGCAAAAACCACCCAACACGAAGATAAAAATGCGAGGATTCCAAATATGGTCTCGTTGAACCCCGCCAGATTCACAAACCTTCCGAAATGACCAAAATACCTCCAAACTTGGGAAATTCGGGGAAAATCGTACGCAAGCCAGATTGATCTCAAATTTCAGCCATAGGACCCTCATAACATGTTGGATTTTTCCATCAAGTCTCGTCTTAATCCAAGCATGTTTGCCTATCAAACTTTCACAACTACCAGCTTGTGACATTCTCCCCCACTTCAAATGTCAATGTCCTCATTGACGCCTCAATCTGACACGGCTCCAGTCTTCAGCCTACTCCGCTGAGTTACTCCTTCGACCATCTCAAAGCCTATCTCTTTGAGCGCTATGAAATGTTTCCCCCATCTCGGAGTTGGGCTGTCTGTTACCTCTGTAACATAGGTACTTGGCAAAATGCATCCTCCGCAAAAGTCACTCGAAGGGCTACCTCTGTAGTCACCTTACAAATGTCCTAACACTCTCTCTAGTGCCGCTATCCCACATAGCTCTCCCAAACTTGTTACCTCCGTAACTTGTTCGACGGGTAGTTGCCTCAGCAACTGGCGCTCACTGCCTCCGCAGATTGCACAATACGCCACCTTCGCAGCTTAAGTGTGTGCCAACTCTATGGCTCATGACAAATGCTAGTGCTTTGAATCACTTACTAACAGGTATCTTGCACTAAGTGTCCCATACACCCGTACAAGAGGCAAGACTTACACTGGATCGACGCAAAGAGGGCGAACCTCGCTCCTCAGCCACTCGTTTGCATTTTGGTCGATTCATTGCACTAGGCAATGCCAATTGCACACCCGATCGGATCCTCTGATCCTCTCTGGATCAATGCCCTCGGGCATGTCACCGGCCATCACAGCCTACCCTCGGAGTTTGATGTCCACTAGCATTGTGGTCCTCACGACCACTCCTTAGCGTGCATCCTCTGACCACTTCATGAGCGCATCCTCTGATGGCTCCCCCACTTCAACTTGTAAAAGGGGGTTGAGCATAGATCACCATCCACTCTAGCTCGCATGGCATTGATTCCTCTGAATCTTTGCCAAGACCTCTGGCTATGATGCTCCTCTGAGCACTCGGATAGTCCTTCCGGGCCTCTTCGACATGATTTTGGACAACTCCCTCTGGAATGATCCACTCATACCCTCCAACTGTGGTCACACCCTTTGGCATGACCGATGGCTTCACCCTCTGGTTCCACCGATCCCTCAGGCAGTCAAGCCCTCTGGCATGACCAAGGTTTCTCTCGCCGGATTAGCTGTCAATTCCCTCATCCCTCTGGATGGTCGGGTTGCATCCCTCGATGCCACTACTATGAATGAGCGCATAACCAATGTCCCACGCACAACTGACAAGCAAGATAGCCTACTTGGCAAAAATGCTTGGGCCCTTCGTACAAATCCTCGATCACCAGTATGTACCATTCCCTGGTCACTAGCTTCTCGGGACGATCCAATTTCTTGCACCCTCTGGCCAAGTCTTTGGCAACGACACCACCGAGTTTGAGAGAATGATAGCTTCGCACACACCGTATATTGAGGGACAAGCCGCATCTAAACCATTTGTGCCTACTTGATCTTGGCCCTCTGGCACAAACCGGGCTCTGATACCAAATGTCATGGGCCAACAGCTCTCCAGCCGAAACCGTGCGGTGCATGCTTGCCACTCTTGGTCAACATGTTAGCCTTCCAACATTAAACCCTTGTTTGGCATGCTTGGGTAAGGATAACGGAACATGTCCATACGCCAATATCGTATGTCACCGAAGCGCCCTACGCATACCGGACCGCAGGATCCTTCCACACAGGAAGCCTCCGTGCACTACGGACCATAAGGGACAAATGAATAAGGAGAGGGACACTTCGTTCGCTTGGTTTATGCCTCATTACATAGCTTTGAGTGTGCAAAGGGATGGCTACAAGCCAACACACTCCGTCCCTAACTCAGTGTCCCGGCGCCCCGCAAGCCCGTAGAGCACTCCACCCCCTTAAAGAGTATTTTGAACAAAAGCCTTCCTGTGGGAAGATGACATACTTTTTCCAAATTGTCATAAGCCCTTTTCGCCATGCTCCGGGTGTCCGATTGTTGCGAAAACTAGCTGACACAAAGATAAAAATGCGAGGATTCCAAATATGGTCTCGTTGAAACTCGCCGGATTTACGAACCTTCCAAAATGATCAAAATACCCTCAAACTTGGGAAAATCGGGGAAAATCGCACACAAGCCGGATTGATCTCAAATTTCATTCACAGGACCCTCATAACATGTTAGATTTTTCCATCAAGTCTCGTCTTAATCCAAGCATGTTTGCCTGTTGAACTGTCACAACTACCAGCTTGTGACATTAGCCTAGCTAGTAATAGATAGATCTTCGTTTGCTTCCAATTTCTCTTCAAATAGATCCTTTGGCCTTGGTTTGATACACAGAATATACTAAATTCCAATAGTATTAGGGTGTTTAATATAAGTTTTTTATATCATATATAATTTTTAAATTTTAAATATATATATAATTTAATTAGATTATTATTCACATAATGCCGTACAGATTTATGCTAATGAAGTATAAAGCAAAGCTCAATCTTAATTGAAATAGGCATATTTAGTGCGGATTTTCTTTGGTATAGAAAACTTATCAGATATTAATAAAGAAAATTCTAACGTCATGTAAGATAATGCGTATGGTTTGCATTTTCATTTTTGCATAATACCCCATTAATTGTCTACTTCCATATAATAAATATCATATTAGACGTAGGAACCTCTCCTCGTATAACGATGAACTATGAATATCATTTACCTAATATCAATTAAGGCAATATAAATAGGTTTTTACTAACAAAGTTGCCTGGCTATGAACTTACCAGTGTTAAATTTTGTAATGAATGAAAACCAAGCCGTTTATCATTTTTATGCAATTAATGGTCACAGGGTCATTCTTGTTGGCAATAGGCAATTTATAACCATTTGAAGACAACTTCTTCCTTAAACCCCAAAATGGAAGTACAATTGTTGAAACATCTGCTGAAGTGTGAAGTTGAAGCAAGAATGATTCTACTTCCAAGTAAGTTTGTTTTTGAAAGTATTGGCATCTTTCTTTAGTAAAATGTTTAGTGATAAATTTGTTCTTATTGTTCACTCCTATTATTAATGAACTCACCGATATCACCTATTTTAGTTAATTCAATATTGTCAATGAGTAAAGAGTATGAAATTTTTTTTCATTCACCATCGTCATTATTGCCCAATTAATGAGATCTTATCTGATCTTATATATAATTAGTGTTGAGCATTTGGAAGTCCATGTGGAAAAAATGGGAGCTTCGAGTAGCGGTCCTCATCAGCCTTGTATCACAAATCATATTGGCATTGTTTGGAAATCGTAGGAAATTTAAACCCAATACTTGGAAACGGCCACTTGTCTGGGCTGCCTACATTATAGCAGACTGGGTGCCAACCTTTGCATTGGGTGTCATCACTAGTACGCTTGGTGACTACTATGACGATAATAGTGGTGAACACGAGGATATGAATCCACAGCTGATTGCATTTTGGGCTCCATTTTTTCTGGTACACCTTGGGGGTCAAGACACAATTACTGCATATTCACTGGAAGACAATGAGTTGTGGCTAAGGTACTTGGTTAGTTTGTTGGTCCAAACTGGTGTGACTATTTACATAATTCTTTTGTCTTGGAACAACACCAGTTGGCTTTCTTATCTCAGCATTCCCATGCTTACGGTTGGGTTTATCAAGTTTGGGGAGAGGATTTGGTCTCTTTATTCTGCGAGTATGGACCATCTTCGTGATTCTATTCTTTCATGGAAAAGTGATACTTCTTCTGATGATGATGCTTATAACCAGGCTTCCGAGTTCATGGAAGTCTTTATAAGCCTCTTTGTAGATCTGGTGTTGACTCCAAGTGAAATGATTGATCCATCACGGATTAATCGTCATTTTTTGAGTGCTTTGGCTTGGGAGCAAGCCAAGTATGGACTGAAATGGATGTATGAAATTTTGTACACCAAGGCTTTTGCAATATATAACTTTCGGGGGTTCATATTAAGGTTGATCACCTCACTAGCCATAATGGTTGTTCTTATACTATACATTATTTCCAATAATAAAATCAATAAGGAGTATTCAGTACTTGATCATGTTATCACCTACTTGTTGTTGGTGGAAGCACTGATATTGGAAATCAATGCATTAATGTGGCTACTTTGCTCAGACTGGTTCCGTTGGCGTTCGATTGATTTTAATATATTCCATCATTGTACATTCTGTCATATGATGTGGTTAGGAATGCAACACGAATCAGAGATGAAATTATCGTTTGGACAGACTAACCTTTTAACTTCAGTTTGCAATGAAAAAGAGAATCTTTCTGGTAATTTCTTATTAGCAAAGAAATTACAAGATGTCGCCAATGTTGACCAATGTGAGATCTCTTATGATCTACTAGAAATGATCTTCAATTACTCCAGGAAGTTAGAAGAGGAAACGCGGTCAACTTTTCCAAGCATGTCTAGACCTGGATATAGACATCATGTGAGCAATCATTTGAAAGTACCTATAGCAAGTAATCTTGAATTTCACAGTGCCATTGTTACTTGGCACATTGTCACAGATATCTGTTATTACCATGATGAGGATTTATCTTCAGAATCAAGGAATGAGAGCAAGAATCTTTCTGATTATATGTTCTATCTCTTGGTAAAATGCCGTCACATGTTGCCAGTGGGGTCTGGGTTGGTCACTTTAACAGACACGTATGAGGAAGTCAAGGAACATTCTCTAAGAAAGGATATAAGAGAAGCTTGCAGGGATTTGCTTCAATTCAACCCAAATACTCCTATATATCAAATAACAATGCAGAAAAGCAGATCTGTATTGTCTTATGCTTGTATAACTGCAAGAGAACTCTTGAAAGGCAACCAACGCGATCGGGAGCAAATGTGGAGGTTATTGGCAGAACTGTGGATTGAGATTTTGATGTACGCCAGTGGCCACTGCAGAGTTGATAACCATGCTCAACAACTAAGAAAAGGAGAAGAGTTTCTCTCTCTTGTCTGGCTCCTTCAAGCTCCTCTTATTTTGTTGGAGCAATATCCAGGAATACTCGATGACGGGGTAAGTTGATATACATCTAGATCAATGAGTCAAGGAATAACATAAATATAATCTTTTTTCTGGCCCAATAATCACATGGATCCATAGTTAATTAACTTAAATATGCGGCAAGAAGTTTACAAGTATGTAAAAATAAAACTAAAATTAGCTAGACATCGGTGTAGCAGCAGTTCAAACCTTACTTTACCTTCCTCATCATGTCCTAGATTCAAACGAAATATCTAATGCATGCATTGGGTGGCTTACTATCCCTACTGTTAAAAAAAAATTAAATGAGATAGTAATTTTGACAAAATAAAGAAATTTTGACAGTGCAAACACTCTTAGATCTTTATTGATCCATGTGATTCATTCATAATTCAAGGAATAGCCCACGTAATTTTAATTTTAATAAAAGCAATACTATAACATAAGAATTAATTAAAACATAAAAGTCTAGAATTAGAATATAACTAAAACCTAATAACTACCTGAATAATAACTTATAGTAAGAGATAACTACCCTCTGCACATTATCCTCCTCAGCTAGCCATTCCAAGATATGAATACCTTGGTTTGTAAATCAATGTATACATGACACTTGTATTCTTGCACACAATTAAAGCAACGAGTTTAAAAATTACGTGTATTTATATTTTTATCCCTTTTTGAAGTTAGCACTAATGTAATTATATTTTTTTAATTTTTATAATTAGGTTGAAATATTAATATCTCTATTTTTATTGACGTGCAGCAAAAGAAAATTTATTTTTATTTCTTTTATTTAATTTCTTTTGGTCTAATGTGAATAATGATATATATTCATTTTAACAAAATAGGTAAATAAATAAGAATTTCTTAGTATGATTAAAAATAAATTCAGAATGTTATTCAAAAATATATGAGCCAGCAAGTATAAAAAATAATTTAAAATAATTTAAGTATTTTTTACGTGTATATAGAAAGTATAGAAAAAAATGCTATACTTTTAAACATGTTGGGGGGTGTCGCATAAATATACGAGGAAATTTATTCTCAAAAATATTGAAGAGTCTTTGATTGTTCATTTTGTATATTTAAATAAGTCACAATTATAATTTTTGTGCAGTAAAATTATATTTTTTCAGTTTGTTTATTAAAAATACTTTCATAATTCAAATAACACATAATTTGCACCGACAAATTAATTGAGTTTATAGTTATTTATGTTGAATTCAATGCGTTGTGAAGGGTTATGAAATTGAAAAGTCTATGTGGAGATCATTGGCAAATCCAAAAAATTTGGCTTGTTAAAGGTAAAATATACATATAAAAATTAAAATTAAAATTATTATAAGAAATAAATATTTAAGTAAAAGTGAAGTATTGTTTTTATTTCTGAATCCTGCTTTCATGTGTGTTAACAAGTGTAATAAGTAAGATTTCAAATATTTTAATTTTTATATGGGCGAAAATTTTTTCCTTTAACTAAATATTATAAAATATAAGGGCAGTGTTAAATAAACTGTAGGTATATATATACTATTTATTTGTTTGTAAATTTTTTTGGGGACAATCGCCCCTGATACTTATGTAATAGATCTATTTCTATACTAAATCATGTATATAAGATGTAGACTATTGGTAAATTTACAATTATAATAAAAATTCTGGTTACAATTATAGATATTGTGTTAAACATTTAACCTCCATATTTATATAAAAAAGTTAACGACCATCACTCTTTTATTTAAACTAAAAAATTATACTACTAATTTAATAATAAAAAATAATAACAAACATTTAAGTAATTTTAATGGATAGACATTAGTTTAAAATATTTAAATTATTTTCACTCATTAGTTTTCATATTCACAATAATTGTACTTATCAATGGAAATAGTTGGTAATAATAGCAAATTAATTATAATACTATTTATTATTTTATTATTATTAATTTGAAAATATAATATTTTTATCCAAAGTATCAATTACCAATCTCCATATATGAATATGAAGATTAGTAATGAGAAAAAGAAGAAAACTTTCTTGTTATATACATGCACGCAGGAGTCAAATCTGTGCTTAAAAATTTAACTATTATTTCAGTTGCCATGAAATCATAAGTCAACTGTATGTACATCAACATATAACCGGTAACTACGCGTGTGGTAACATATCATGAACGGCCTAAGATTAGATCCGGCTTAATTTATTTATTTAATTAAATAAATCAAACATATAATTAATATATTAATCTATTTGTTATACAGATTTAGCACATTTAATTGTAGGTTTAGTTAGTTGACAAATTAGATTAATCTATTTAATTAATATGTTGCTCGAATAAAAAACTTTTAAATTAATTGACATAATTTTATTATAATTATTATTATTTTATCATTATACATTTATCTTCTTCTTCAACTTGACCATAATTTTTTAAAATTTTCAGAATTTGTGACTAGAATAAATTTATATTATTATGTAATTAGATTTTTTTTTATGATTATAGCTTACTATATTAAATTATTAAGAATTTTACAAAATTATAGACCAAATTTAGTCTAATATATTATTTATTTAACAAATTAATTATTGCATTTTTTTTACCAAGAGGTTTGTTTATGATCGATATGTCAAGTTTTATAAATCCATCAATGACTTGTTTAGATTTGTTTAAATAGATCAATAAAATAGACTAAACTTTTTAAGTTTTATAAACAACTCAATGTTGGCTAAAATTTCGGTTTATAAATAAATTACAAATTAGGTTCATACAAAAAAATTTTAGAACAAGTTGGGCTTATTTATGTAAAAATGTGACTTAGCTTGTTCATTTTCATCCTTAACAATGAGATACAGGCAGTCTCTTATTGCTTTCAAATTGAATAGCCCTTTATCAGTAGTAAAAGCCAAGATAATTTCATATTTTAGACAATCATTTATTAGGACGCCTATAACAAAGACAATTGGCTTAAAATTTGGGTGATAATCTACAAAGAATTTTATGTTTCAAAGAAACTTTGATCAGATATCTTCTAAGATGTGATTGTCTCTTGAAAATTTATTCATTTTGAATAGAAAAAGGAGGTGGTTGCATGTCGTTTATCGGGCCAAATTGTTGCAAGTTGGTTCTTGGAAGGTGCACAATCTTTGGAGGAAGTGACCACTGTTCAAAGAGGCATCCCTCGAGTTTTCCCTCGGGAACATCATTTGATGCCTATAGAAAACGGGCTATGTCAGAAGTGCTACATAACTCTTGCTGGTAAAATTGTTCAGCAGGTAGTTTTCTTAGGCCATTTATTTACCTTTCCTAGTTTCTACAAACGACCAAGGACCCTTTAAGAAGTTCGTTTTTGGTTTAATTTTATATATACAACACTTTTTAGTAAAACCTAATTATACATAAATTGATACATTCTATTCAATTGACCAGTTAAGAAGGTGAGTTTGATTATGTTGAAAACATGAAAAAAATTATGTACTTCTATTTAATTCTTTTTAAATTAATTAAAAGACATATCGTTTTGAAAAATCTATGTTTCCAAAGCAAATGCCTAATACTATTATCTGCACTGTATTATCCCTCTAACACCGAAAAAAGAGCACTTCACTTCTCAAGAAGGTAGGATTAGAGTCAATTTAGGCTTTATTTGATTTTTTGAAAAATACTTTTTTAATAAATATCGTTATAAAATATTAAAATTATAAAAAATATTCTATATATTCAACATTAAATATAAAAAATTTGGCGGAAGAAAACTTCCTCTCTTTAAAAGAAAAAATTGTTTCAACCTATTATTATAATTTTATGTATTATTTTTTTAATTACAAGTGATAAATGCAAATATATTACTCTTTTATTTGTATATAAACTTTTTGTTCAAAAAAGTTTGTCAATAAAAAAAGCAAAACCTGAGTGAGAGGAGTGAAAATGTAAGAATTTCTATTAATTTTTGAAAGATAACAATCTTACTATTATAATTTTATGTATCATTTTTTTAATCACAAGTGATAAATGCAAATATATTATTCATTTATTTATATATAAACCTTTTTTTTAAAAAAAATTATTGATAAAACAAACAGAACCTTAGTGAGAGGAGTGAAAATGTAAGAATTTCTATTAATTTTTGAAAAGATATCAAAAGATTTTCTGGTAACACATCTTACTATT
Source organism: Sindora glabra (assembly GCA_020226215.1). Lineage (NCBI taxonomy): Eukaryota > Viridiplantae > Streptophyta > Magnoliopsida > Fabales > Fabaceae > Sindora > Sindora glabra. Next base: position 4,313,254 of record CM035235.1, read on the forward strand.
TATCAGAATTTCATGCTCTTTCTTCCCCATATCATTAAAAAGTGAAAGTGAATACTAACTACATATCTATATTTTGTCAAAAGAATTCAATTGAAACATTAATAATACTCTTTCTCTATCAACTTCTACTAATCTTTTGTCCTGGATTTAGGCCTTACTCGGGAGATGTCATTGGATTTCAAATCATATCCGAAATTACAACCTTTGGGACGAAGACGATGATTTTTTGGCGGAACGCGTCCCGGCTAGTTTTCAAGACCACATAATAAAGTTGATGGAGCAACATGAAGGCAAGGTAGTTGAAATTGCAGAGTTATTGGTTCTGAAGGAAGGCATACACAAAGAGGAGTTGGTTAAAATATTAGGAGAGCTGTCATTCTGGTCGGATCAACCAATAAATAATGAAGGTGGTTTCCGAGAAGACAGAGAGGCAGAGGAGATTACAGCAGTTGGAACCTCATATTCTGCAGATGAGCACGAGTAAAGCTTTCGAAATTGCATTTATGCATTTGTCGCAGTGTCATATAATTAGAAGCTAAACAACATTGAGCATGACCTATTATGTAGGTTACTTGGATTGTTTTGGCTTTTATTTGTTGGTTGTTTAGTATAAGGTATGGTAGCCTTATTCCCTGTTGACTATTCTCTTTGTGACCAAAAAAAAAAAAAAAATGACACCATTTTATATAGAGTAAGCGTTGTATTTTGTTAAAATCTATTTTATGTAAAAAATGAAAAGGTTTCTTTGAAATATTTTTTGAAGAGCAATTTTATCATTTTCATTTAAGCAATCACAACTCATGGAAATAAACAATTGGAAAATCCTTACAAAGGGCAGCAAGTCACTGATGATATTAGTTAAGGTTTTGGGATAATTTCAATGAATGATTATACCCGGTGAAGGAAAATCACAGCTCATGGATTTAAATTTATATATTTAATTTTCAAATTTAGAATTATAGTTTAATAATATACTAAAATTTTTCTCTTATAATTTTTGAGAAATTTTTTTATATTTAAAATTTTTTACTAAAGATTGTAATTTTTATATAAAAGAAATTTTTTTTCTGCTTTATGCTAATGAAATTGTAACTTTTTATGTAATTGTTATACACCGAATCCATTCAAAATGTAAATAATATGAAAAAATAACAGATTTTGTATGTAAAAATATAAATTTTAAGCCAAACATTCACAAAACATGCAAGTCTTCTAACATCGATAGTAACTGGTAGCAAATCATTATTTTTAATTAAATTTTGATCATAACATCATTAATTTATTAATCTTGATCAAGAAATAAAAATATAAGATAAAAGTTTATTTTTAACCAAATTTCATGGATTGAAAAATACAATAATATATTATTAATGTTATTAAAAATTATACGCATGCCAACTATATCAAATTATTCAAAAGAATACAAAAATATTATTATGCTCATTTATTTTGATTTCTTTAATTTTACTTCTTATATATATAAAGAAATTTGATTAAAATCAATTCTTCTATTTGTTAACTAACTTGTTCAAATTATATCATTGCAAGACTTATTCATATGCATTTATAGTATGATTTAAAAATCTAATTACAATCCACTGCAGTATATTAGTTGAATAAAAAAAAGAGTCTATTAGTCAATTTTTATAAATATCAATGAAATAACACAGAATACATAACTACAACTTTGACAATTGACTCACTGTCAAAGAGTGAATGTAGATCATCACTTAATCTTCTGATATTTCAATAAATTTAATCTCAAAATTTAATTAAAAGGTCATAAGAGATTTAGTTAATGGATTCAGACATAATATAGGACATATCTTTTCAGAATTTTGGAGTTTCATTATCTTCACTTGTATATATTCACGCCACTGTGTGACTCCGCCTCTGATTATATCATATGATTTACTTCCGTACTTCCTTAATTGAAAGGGGAATAATGATATAATTCTGTGTAATTAAGTTTTTATAAAATTAGAATTTTTAATAATATTTTTTTAACTTTCTTATAAAAATTAATTTGTAATTTTTTATTTTGTATTATAAGTATGACTATTTATAAAAAAATTACAAGTTTTACATAAAAATTATATAAAAAGTCACAATTTTTTTTTTATAAAATAGCACTACTTGGTTGTATATGGAACCAAAACCCTTGTTTTATGTATTCATAATTGGGAAAAAATCAGATTGGTGCCGTTTGTTGTAATTTATTGCAATGAGATACCACATGCTCACTTTCTTTCATTTAAGTTCACTCACAAATAGTAATTTATTACAAAGATCAAAAGATAAAAAATACACATATAGCATGTCTCAGAAAGAACAAAAACACCAAATAGAAACCACTGTTGTCAAATATTAAAATTGAAGAGTTTTTAATTTTATAGAAATTAAATTAATATAAAATTTTAATTGTTAATAAAATTAATAAAAATTTAATTTTTTAGGGATTAAAATAAATTTTTAGTTAAGATAAAAATAAAAATAAACAACAACTTGGAGGCACATAACCTTACATAAAATCATAGAATAATCTCTTTCTTTAGCCCTAATTTTTTAAAAAATAATTATCCTTGATGAATTATAGTTATATTAAAAATTCAAATAGGAAAGTTGTCTTTTTGGGAAAAAGAAAATATAGATAGACACAAAAATAGTAGCTGGTAAAAAAAGAATTCATTTGTCCATTTATTTTGGGCCTTTTGTTAATGTTACCATCTAGATACTAAATAGCAACATGTTGCTATTTAGTTTACAAATAATAACATGTTGCTCTTTAACATTTTTGATGTTAATGAGAATATATTTTTCTAATTATTTTGAGTTTTATGTTAATGCTACTATCTTGATACTAAACCACAACATATTATTATTTGATATGCAAATAGTAATATATTATTTTTAGCAATTTTGTAGTTAATGAGACTTAATTTATCTATTTATTTTAAATTTTTAGTTGATGTTATTGTTTAAATTCCAAATAGTAACATTCTATTCTTTAGTAGTTTCATTGTTAATGAGACTTGATTTATTCATTTATTTTAATTTTTGATTAATATTATTATTCGAATACCAAACATCAACATGTTATTGTTTGGTTTGCAAATAATAACATGTTGTTCATTAGTAGTTTTGTTATTAATTAAAATATATTTATCTGATTATTTTAAATTTTTAATTAATGTTATTATTTAGAAATCAAATAGTAACATGTTGTTCTTTAGTAGTTTAGTTGTTAATGAGATTTTATTTATCCATTTATTTTAAATTTTTTGTTGATATTACTATTTAAATATCAAACTGTAATATGTTATTGTTTGGTTTGCAAACAATAACACATTGTCCTTTGATAGTTTTCTTGTTAATGAAACTTGATTTATCTATTTATTTTAAATTTTTAGTCAATATTACTGTTTAAATATCAAATAGTAAAATGCTCTTCTTTGATAGTTTGATTATTAATGAAACTTGATTTATCCATTTATTTTTTAGGTTTTTAGTTGATGTTACTATTTAGATACCAAATAGTAATATGTTATTCTTTAGTAGTTTGGTTGTTAAGGAGATTTAATTTATCCATTTATTTAAGGTTCTTAGTTAATGTTATTGTTTGGAAACCAAACAATGATATGCTTTTCTTTGGTAGTTTGGTTGTTAATGAGATTTGATTTATCCATTTATTTTGATATTTTAGTTGATGTTACTATTTAGAGATGAAATAGTAATATATTATTAATAAGACTTAATTTATCTATTTATTTTAGATTTTTAGTCGATGTTACTGTTTAGAGACCAAACAATAACATGTTTTTCATTGATTGTTTAACAGTAACATGTTATTGTTTAGATATAAAATAGTAACATGTTATTGGCTGGAAACTAAATGGTAATATGCTACCATTTAGAAATTTGATTGTTAATGAGACTTGATTTATGTATTTATTTTAGGTTTTTATTTAATATTACTGTTTAAAGATCAAATAATAACATATTATTCTTTGGTAGTTTAATTATTAATGAGATTGAATTTATCTATTTATTTTAAATTTTTGCTTAATGTTACTATTTTAAGACTAAATAATATGTTATTATCTAGAGACCAAATAGTAACATGTTATTTTTTGACAATTTGGTTATTAATGAGACTTGATTTATTTATTTACTTTGAATTTTTGGTTGATGTTACTATCTAGATACCAAACAGAACATGTTACTATTTGATTTGTAAATAGTAATATGTTATTCTTTAGTAGTTTTGTTATTACAAAGGTTATTATGGCACTATTGGATACTAAAAGAATTAGGGAGCAAAAGTTCAATGTAGGATTTAAATGAATTTGAATTGAAAAAAATTAGATTAAAATTGGTAAAATGATAAGAAAATAAAGAAAAGTTTAGAGAAGTTATTGAAAAATGCCTTTTTTTGCCAGTTAGAGTGGCAAAACCCTTTAGTGTTTTGCAAGTGCATATATCTTGAGAAGTTACATGAAATCAGACAACCGAGTGCAAAGTTATAATCATTCAAAGTTTTAAGCTCAATCTATATATTCTTGGTCGGTGGATCCCACTAAGATCAAATTTTCTTATTTTTTGTTGAAAGATAATATGAAAACGAATAAAAATGAATGGTTATATGTGAAAATTGGTTAACTAATCATGTTGTTGTGCCCTTCCAAAGTTTCTAATTGATAATCGCATTTTCATGGTTAAAAAAATGATATTTTAGGAATATAATAGTAATAATTCATAAAAACGGCACCTATTTGAAATAAAGATCAATACTAACATCTTTTTGAAAGAAAGCCTATGAAGTAGTATCATAATGCAATTTACCATTCATAATTTCAGATAGTTTCTATTTCTATTCATTTAATCATAATCTATTGTCACCAGGCTAGCCCACTTATACCTATTAGTCCAAAATTATTATCTTTCATGTTGTTGAGAGGAGCACAGAAGTATCACTTCATTATATCTTAAAATTTTTACTTCTTGTTATATACATATGGAGTTGAGATCCAAAATTTACTGTATATATATTAAAGTGAATTATCAATTCCAATATCATAAAATAGAAATTAAATAATCAATAATGTTAATAATAAAAATTGTAAATTATTTTATAAATATTTCTATATTATATATTAAACGTGATATTTCATACTTTTTATTATGATAAGTGTCATTTTAGTAATTCTCATGTATCAATATATCATTTCTTCTCAATGAATACTATGTTACGATAAATCACAATTGCACAATCAAATTTTCTTTGATGAATATTGCATCCCAGTGACTTATAGTCATGTAATTAGTGTAAAGAATCAAATCACTCATTTATATATAATAATTTATATTAAATTAGAAAAAATTTCTTTAATGGTTTTTTCTCATTATTACATTTCCATTATCTCTCTATTTTCTTGAATTTTCTATTTTTTTTGCATTTTCTTCCTCTTTAAAGTAATTCCCATGATTTCTTTTCTTTATTTATTACATTTTAATAATCTTTTTGATCTTAATTACATTTGCTTTACATTAATAATTTTGATTAAATTAAAAATTAAAAATTTTAATTGATAAATTGAATTAAGCTCAAAATTGATAATTACTAAAATAAAATAGTTGATTAAACTATGTAAATGGTTAATTCATAATTTTTTTTAGATAAATTAGTGATTTGGACATATTAATTAATAATTGAGCCATATTTTCTTGGGACTTAGGTAAAACTTTCAAAATTCATTAATGTTAAATTTTTCATAAATTTTGCAAGTAGGATACATGATATGAAAAATAAATTTCAATTATTTTAACATAATTATTTGATACTTAATATAAATAATTTTTTTATTAAAATTTCTAATTATTTACTCTCCCATTTATTTTAATGTCATTAAGATAAATGCTTGAGAGTTAAAGGTAGTAATTATTAATCACAATTTTAGGAGAAAAATTTTAATTTATAAATTTATTCTTTACTAAAAATCAATAATCTATACGTAAAGTGATTGATTATTTATTAGGATATTAAGAGTAAGATTAGAAAAAAAAATTAATAATTTCACTTTCTAGTTTTCTAAAGATATAGATAAATAATAAAAATTTATTTAAAATAATAAATAAAATAGAATGAAGGAAGTTATACATAAATTAGAATTAATTTTGATTAAATTATAATTTGATAAATAACAATATAATTTATGAATCTATAAAATTTATAATTTAAAATTAAAATAATTTTCAATAAAAATCTATATTTAATGATATACAACTATATATATTTTATTGTCTCCAAAGAGTAATAAATAGAAAATGACTAAAAATATTAATTTACAATAATATAAATGATAATTCAAATATCACTATTAATATAATGTTAAAAAAAGTGCATTAAAATTTATAATTTCATATAGGTGTAACATCAATTCTTAATCCTCAAACAACTCCTCCTTTTCAAAAGCAATTAAAAGATATATTTATAATAAGTAAATTAATAATATTTTTTAAATTAATTCACATATAAAATTTTTTAATTAATTAATAAAAATATTTACAACCATATTAATTCATAACAAAATGATTGATAATTCTAATATCACAACTAATATTATATTTAAAGAAGTATTTCAAAACTTATGAATTATTTGATATAAATATAATTTTATGTCTTCGTACTTGATTGTACATTATAAATAATATAAAATTATCAATTGATACATTCATTGAAATATTATACTTTGGTTAAGCAAAATTGCAACCTGTGTATCATAGGGTTATAATCTAGTGTGTGTGTGTCACACAAAACATGAAAAATGAAATTTCAAAATAATATCAAATAATATAATACTCTTAAAAGTGCCACCATATAATTAGAACTCTACATTGGTTTGCTTAATAATAATAAATTGAGTTTCAAAATATTTTACTTCTGATAAAAATTTCTAAATTCAATCCTGATAAATGCCTTTGTTGAAAGAGATTTATCACCTACATATTAATGATAAAAATAATCCTTAAGAGTAGTGTTAGTGAAATGCCTTATACAAATTTCCACCAACAATCTTATGGATTATTTTTGTGCAAATAAGTTTTCAAAGTCTTGATTCATTATATTGTTTTCATATCTCCATACATTCATTACTTGGTAATCACCGAAGCGTTACATGAATAAATATTTATTTCAATAATATAATATTATAATTATATATTAATCGTTTATAAAGAGAATTAAATGAAAATTTGATTAATATATAACTAATGGTTTAATGGTTTTAAAAAAAATCATCTCTCCACTAATTTTACCCTATATTTAAATAGGTAATTGATTTTGAATTCAAATATTAAATTAATTAGATATCATTTTTTAATGTAATTAATATTATTATTTAATAACATAATTTAGGATAAGAATAATTTTTTTTTTTGTAATGGCAATATTTTTTTATGCATCACTTTACAAAATAAAATAAATTTTTGAAAATAGCAATTTTATATTATGGATAAATATTTGTTTTAATAATATAATATTATAATTACATATTAATTATTTATAAAGAAGATTAGATAAAAATTAATTTATATATAACTAAGAGCTCTTTAAAAAAAAGTCATCTCTCCAACTCTAGCATATTTGAAAGAAAATGTATCTAATACAATAAAAATTGAAAAAAACTTAACAAAGGAAAAACATCATCACTTCACTTATTTTACTCAATATTCATGTAAGTAATTGATTTTGAATTTATTTTATGAAAAAATTAATTTTAAATTCAAACATCACATTAATTAAATACCATTTTTCAAGATAATTTTTATTATTAACATTAATATTTAATAATATAATTTATGATAAAAACATATTTTTTTTATGATAATATATTTTTTATTTATCACATTATAGCATAAAACAAATTTTTAAAAGTAATAATTTTATATTATAGACAACTCATTAAAATTTATAAATTACAACATATATGTTGACTAAAATTCAATATTTTGGTATCAAACATTTTATATTTTTAAATTCACATGAAAGAGAGAAATAACTTTTAAATAGAAAACACCAATAACTAACTCATATTTAGTATCTTCTAAAAGTTATATTATAAGAAATTTTGTTTCCCAGAATATAATCACAAACATGAAATAGCAAACAAATAAAAAGTGCACATTGGGTAATGAATCTTTAAAAGAAAAATTGATCTACCTCTTAGTCGAAAATATGTTAAGGATCTAGAGGAGAAATAGCAATTACATTGTGAAATGGAAAAATAAATTTCCAATTACTATAGTGTAAATCTACAAAATGAGAATGAATAATTGAGGTATTTAAGGATAGATATCATTCAACACTAAATTCAAGTTTCTTTGATGGGTGTAAGTGAAATTGTTTATTTGTTTATGAAAGTAAATGTGATTTTATCAAATGAATACGAAAAGAAAGTGCATTGTAGATGAAAATTTATAAATTTTAAATTGGATATGAAATGAGATGAAGATAAAGATAATTTTTTTTCTAATCACATCAAATGAAGACCAAAAAAATAGAAAATTTTCAAATAAAATCATACAAATATGGAGATAAAATGACTTTCAAATTTCAAAATAGAAAATACTACATTTGTTAATTTTGAAAATTTCATAGAAATATAAAATAATAAAAATTGACCTATTCATATATATATATATATATATATATATATATATATTATCAAATTATAAATTTATAAATTTCATGGTTGATAGTCTATATATTCGTATAATAATTCCCCTTCTTGCATAATTTCCTCCAAAATTGTGTAAAATTGTGTTTTTTCTATTAAATAGTGTAAAATATAAAAAAATTTACCTAATGAAATAAACTATATAAACTATATAAAAATGTATGATTTTACAATTTTACACATAAAAAATCTATTAAGCTAATAAGAATTGATTAAGTTATAAATTTTTCCCAAAAAGTAGGAATCCAACGATAAGGCATGCATAACCAAAAAAAATGATAATCCAATTGCAATAACAATGTATAAAAAAGAAGTAAAAGAACTCAAAAAAGAATTTATATGATATGAATTTTGAATCGAGCAATTGCAAAAAGACAAAAGTAGTAAATGAGAATATTTACAGATATTGAAGATAAAGATGAAAACTCTTTCATCTAAAAGAAGACAATTGCTTTGAAGTGATTGAAGGTGTATGATTTAGGGAGCTTTTTATTAACTAAAGGTGGAAAGAGAGAAAAAAACTTAAATATAATTAAAGGAGCTTTTTATGAGAATGAAATAATTAGGTAATTATGAATTTATATATATTATTATAAAAATAAAAACTCTCGTATCATGGCTTTGAAGTGAATAAAGTTGGAGAGAGAGAAGAAGCAAAACATAAATATAATTTAGGAAAATTTTTATGATAACAGCATAAATCGGTAGTTGTGAATTCTATAATAGATTAAAAACTCAAATTCAAATTTTTATTGGAAATTGATTTAATATTATAAAGACAAATGAAAAAAATCATTAGTGACTTTAAATTTATTACTTATTGTTAGTGATTAATAAATGTAAAGTAATTATTTTTTATTTCATAATTTATTTTTCAAGTGAAAATAATGCAAATTAATTTTTTATTAAAAAAGATAAATTAACATATGATGAATTATAAGAATGATATTTATTATAATAAAAATTAAAAAAATATCATGATTAATATATAATATATAGATAAGTTTTCAACAATCTTGGACGAATTCACTTAATTACATTCTCTCAGCGTATTGTTCCCCATCTGCGCTGCTTGTTCTGGTATTTGTTGTTTATCTCCATATATTCTTTGATTTCTACTAAATCGTATTACGTAGAGAACAAACACAAACAACTAGAAATTATAATTGGTTAGCTATTTTATGTTAATTGAGATCACTTGAAAGTTTTGTTTCATGATTGACTTTTAGTGTTCACATGCTTTTAACTTGTGAATGGAAGATTCATTTAAGAAATTTAAATTTAAATTTTGTATAAAATTTAAGATATCATAAAAATAAAATTAATATAAAAATGTACCTTTTTGTGGATTTAATTTTCCTAAATATGATGGTATTTAAATGAATACCATATATATATATATATATATATATATATATATATATATATATATAGATATATATTTCTCTCCAAAAGTGTGTAATTCTTAAACAGAACAAGCCAATAACTGTATTAGGTTAAGAGTGGAGAGAAAACTAAGCTAATATAAGTAAAACTCTATTAGACCTTCCCATTATAGGATAATAAAAATATATGCCTACATTTTAGTTGTCAAACACATTAACTCATAATTAGGTATTCATAAGTCCATATAATAGATTATTTTAACAAATTGAGTTTCAAAAAGTAAAAACTTCTTTGATAATTGTTCAGTCAATTTTATCAAAAAATAAAATACCTATAATTAATAGTAGCTCATATAAAAATTCTAACATTATTCCACTTAAGCAACATTAACTATAAAGATTTTATTTTTAAAATATTTTATATAAAAATAACTTTCAGGATGAACAAAAAATTTAAAACACATGATTATGATTTTGAAAACATATTATTCAAGAGATAATACATAAAACATGACTCACAATTAAGCAATGAATAATATCAAACCATGGCGGTAATTGCATTATTATCAATACAAGATTTTTCATACTTACATATATTATCAATTACTTAAATATGAGTTATTAATGTGAAAGTATAGTAAGAAAAATAACATAAAAAATATGATCTAATAAGATATGCTATTTTTTTAAATCAATCCTCAACAATTTCTTTATAATAAACTCAACAATAAGGTAGAAAAATCTTCTATCAACTATAAATTTAATTGTCTCAAAATTTTAAAATCGTGTCAATTAAGATATAAACATTAAATATAAGAGTTAGCTACTGACACTATATCCTAGTCTTCATAAATCATCCAGAATGTCTCTAAATTTTAAAATGATATCAATTAAGAAATAAATATATAACTCAAGAACTAATTATTGATATGAAATCTTAATCCTTATAAATTTATTGTTAATATTCTTCAAATTTTAAAAATAGTGTCAATTAAGAATATATATATATATATATATATGTATGTATGTATGTATGTATGTATGTATGTATGTATGTATGTATGTATGTATGTATGTATGTATGTATGTATGTATGTATGTATGTATGTATATATATATATATATATATATATATATATATATATATATATATCTCAAGAACTAGCAATCAACATCAAATCTTAGCCTGTCAGGATATCATACAAAATAACATGTTAAATTTAATACCTAACTTTTATCAAGGCAAGTCTCATTATTTCAGTATGATGCTTATAAAAGACCACATATACAACTTCAAGAACTAATGATTAGCACCAAATTTTAGTCTTCATAATTATAATAATTGGTAAATTTCATAGTATGTATATACATGTATTAATGTAGAAATCATAAATTATATATGTAAATGCACAATAATATACCAATATGATACAAAACAAATATGATAATCATACATAAAATAAAAATTAACAAATTGTGTAATAATATATTTGACACAAGTATCTTGTGTACCATAAAAACATATTATAATTATTAATTGAGATGAAAGATTCTATAATATATAACATAGAAATCCCACTAATCAAGCATATTATGATAAAATAAAATTAAATACCTACATCTTAACAGGCTTCTAAAATATCTTATAAACATAAAGACTTTGGTTGGGGAAAAAAAACTATTTCAGTTCCATATACATATATTAGTAGTATGTAAAATTATAATTTCTCAAATCGCCAACTTGTTATGATATAAATAAAAAAAACAATAATTAAGAGAAATCAAGTATATAATTAATTTTGGTGTCCCAAACAAGCAACTTGCATGACTATCAAACCTCGGTACTAATGATACTAAGTTAATTTAATAAGAGAGCTTTTAGAATATATATTTATAGAAGTCACTTGTACAAAGTATAAATAAAAGTTTTAAGTTTGACTTAAAATAATTCAAAAAATTCTAATAGTTGCAACATACACTATTGATAAAAAATTATCTCATAAAAATCCAAAAAAAAAAAAAAGATTCACAAGACATATTAAGAATGTTATAAGTTGCTTTACTATGCCAAAGAAGTGCACAAGTTTATGTATCAAATTCATTACTATAAGCAAAAGATATGCTTGACAAAAATTATTTCAAAATTTAAATATTATATACATAAAAAAGAATTTAATGAAATTTTCACATCTTTATCATCCATATTTTTTGACAAACAAATGTATGTAATAAGATATAACTTATTTCAAACCAAACTATACAAGTAAATTTTTATATTTAATTTTACTTTTACAAAGTAAAGCAATTTCAACAATCATCAAATGATTATTAACCAAAATAAATTCTTAAATATAGGTATCACATTTTGCACTATGAGTAAAATTCATAACATTAAACCAAACTATAAATTTGTTTGCACTAATTCATTAAATAATTTATTTATCAAATATAATTTTATAAAGAAAATAATATATATATATATATATTAATTCCACCCCAAAGAAAAAAAGAAAGAAAATTATATTTGATAAGCCATAATACCATATAATATTATAAAATTTAATTTATCAATATGTAATTAAAGTTACACAATAGTTTATAACATTCTCAAAATTGATTCATCCAATAATACCTTAAACTACAAGAAAACTAAATTTAGCTATATAAATGATCCAACAGCACATAATGAATAAAAAGAAAATTTCTTACTCATTAGCAAGGTCTTTATGAGAGTTTTCAATGCATAAATCCCCTTTTGATGCATAAATTCCCTTTTGCATTGATTATATAGTATGCATTGAGTTTTCTCTCAATACATTAACTCTATTTCATAGAAGATAACATAATATTCAAGAGATTATTTCTTGTGGATAGATAGATCCTCTAAACAAATTTACCCTTATAATTAAAGTAAAAATAATATGTTCCAATTATATCTTGAAAGAAAATATTTAATCAAAGAGGTAATATTTTTGCCATATAAGTAAATGAAATAATATTGGAAGCAAAAATATAACTTTTAGTTCAAGGATATAGGAGTAATATACATTGCTACAATCTTCTCTTTGGGTAGAAAATTTAGCATGTGAAAGACTTTCCTAATCACAAAACTAAGGAAGAGAATACTTTAACATTAAAAATATGTCCTCTTTAGATAAACATATTTTTAAAATCAAAGCAACTTTAAAAACTTACATGCTTCATTAAGCATTTTTAATTAAAATGTGCAATAAACCCCTTTAGGCAAGCAATTGCATACAATAATTTAAAATCAATCATATATGATATAATTAAAGACTTTGTGAATCAATCATGAAATTATTCATATTGATATAATAATTTCACTTTAAAATATGTAATAAACCCTTTTAGATAGGAATTTGCATACAATAATCATAAATCAATCACATATGATATAAGTTAAAGATTTTTTGAATCAATATGAATAATTTCACTTTTATGATAATTATCCATAATAACCCATACTTTTTTTGAAGATTCAAGATATAAAAAAAAATTGTCTAGGACAATGTAATTTCAAACAAATATAACATGTGATTAATTCTAATGTAAGATGATATATCAATTGACCACAAAATTAAAATATTATTACATTTAAATTACCCAATTTTAATCATTTTGCATATAAACATATCTTAAATTTATGCAATTAAAAAATATAATGAGGTTCAAAACATAAATTTATTTTGACAATTAATATTATCATTAAATCAATATCAACATGAGATAAATTTATAATTTTTAACTAGATCCTTTTAACGAATTTCCTTCTAAAAACATCAATTAATTTTTAAAAAATTAAAATAAAATTAAAAATAATATTAATATTGTTTCATAAGGAATCTTACTTGATTAAAATAAAGCTTATGGTAAAATAAATTTTTTATAAAGATAAATACCATGCATGAAAATGATAAACAGATTTTCACAGATGCCATGTATTCAATAAAATATATCTATAGTAAAAGAGATTATGCAAGAATAATTAAAAATACAATATGTTAGTTCTAGGTATTTACAATATCAATAATTATGCTTAAGATCATACAAATATTACTTCATTCATTCCTTTGGACAAAGAATGAGGTGCGTAAAGACTTTTTGAAAATAAAAACTAATTCAGATAATATATTATTATTGCAAATTTATCAAAAATAAATTGTTTTATCAAACAAATTTCTAATTAAAACATATATCAACCCCTTTTAGGCAAGTCATTATATGAAATAATTAAAAATTATTTTAATAAGCTAATTTCTAATTACAATATACATTTATCCCTTTTAGGTATGTAAATATGTGAGGTAGTTGAAAATCAATTTCATAAGTATTTACTAATAGTTTCAAGGCTACGGATTAATATGAATAATTTCACTTTGATGATAATTATTCAAATCAACCCATAAGTCTCCCAATAGAATTAGGATATTTAAATTAAACTCAAAACTAATAATTAAATTACTGAAAATATAATAATAAAACATGATTAATCCATTAAGGAGTGCAAACAATATGCATTCCTACTGATCATCAAAATCATATTACATCATATTACAATATCAAATTTTTAAATTTTGGTACAAAATATTCAAAAAATGAATTTTCTTATTTTCTTTTTCTTAACTTTGAAAGAGAGTGTGTATTCTCAAATTGCGATATAGGAGAATAAAATACATTGATCCAAAAAAAATTAAATATTTTATTTTTTCAATTTTTTTTATAATTTTATTTTACTATAAAATATTTTTAATAGTAAAAAATATATAATTATATAATAAATAATTTATGTATTTAAAAAAATTATGCAAAGGGCGTATAAGCAACACAAAAATATTACAAATCAAGTCACTCGTGCAATGTGTAGGACATGAAATATGGTATCAACTTTTATCTTTATTTTGACGAATAATAATTAGCCATATAGTGAAAACAAAATATATATATAAAATAATGCCAAAGGCTCAAGCCCTATCCCACCTAATGAACAACAAATAGCCTCATAGTAAAAAAATTTTAAAACAAAAAAAAAAAAGGCTAAAAGGTCAAACCTTGCCCCACTTGGCTAAAAGGCATGCATTTTACCACCAAGCCCAAGGAAACTTCAAGTAATATTTTCACGATAAAATAATAAAATATTAATGGTATTTGATTTCCTTCATCACCGTATTAGATTTATCATTGATGTCTAATCTCAAAACTTAATTGATGAATTTTAAGGTGAAATTTGTAATATCCCATTATTAATAGACATCTTCCACAATTAAAACTCAATCTGGGAAAAAATCAACACTCAAAATTTGGGTTACCAAATTGTCATTTCAAGTATTATGGTAAAAATTAAAGAGAAAAAGTGTTAAAAAAAGCTTTTAAAAATGCATTAACTTAGAAAATTGATTTTATATTATCAATAAGTAAATTATATACTTGAGTTATATGAAAGTCAAATTAAATCTAAATAATTATGCTAAATTAATATTTTTAACTTAAGATTCATATTTATCATAAACAATTTTAATTTTTTTTAACTATCCAATAAAATCAAACAAACTTATGAAATCATGAGATTAGGATTTATTTATTACTCAATCAATTTCAGTAAAAGTATAATAATTTTAAAATGTTATAATTTTACAATTATGAATCTAAAAATAATCATAAAAAATTGATCATATTAATACTGATTAAATAATCAAATCAAAATAGATAGTAATTTCAAGCAATCTAATAAAAATAACCAAATCAAAATAAATGATGATATAAACATATAAAATAGGAATTATACATATAAAAAATTAAATTGGATTCTTTCTTCTTTTCGAATCGAATATCTTTCTTTCTCATATTTTGTTTTTCTTCCGCCCCATTTTTTTTCTTCATTCACTTTTAACTTTTAGGTCCTTCCCCCCCCCCCCACCCTTTCTTTATGCACTTTGAGATAAAAAAAGTTAGATTGACTTAAAAAAAAAAAATAGGACCCCAAACTTAATCGGGAAAAATAGGACTTTAAACTGTTAAGTCTTATTATTTGTTGTTGTTATTTTTTAAATATTTTTGCTTAGAATTTGAATCTAAGATATTATTTTGTGTATGAGTCTTTTTTTTTCCCCAAAGAGCAAGAAGTATCTACAGTTGGACACAATCATTTCGTTCAAAGAAGTGCTAATAAGAATAAAATATGAAATATTAAAATAATAAGACAGAGTTTGAAATAACATTCACAAGAATCCCATGAATAAAAATTTGTTTGTTTACTTTTATTACTTTCAAGGAATAAATCTAATGACCGCTTGCAAAGGACGGTTACAACGGTAAAAAATCAACCCGAAAGAAAGTCTGAAGTAAAATTAAGATGATGCATCTCGAGATTGATAGGAATGGTTATTGTATGGTTTGGCCTAAAATTAAAGTGCTTCAATAAAATTTAAAGTTATTTAAAGTTATATGAGCTTAAATCATCTCATTAAGTACAGATTTTTATGTGTAGAAATTTAAAAAAATTATTTGAATTATGAATAAAAAAAGTCAAGAAATAAATAAATAATTATATCCCTCAATATAAGTATAAATAAGGGTTTTATGTTTTAATATTCTATCATCATAAAATAGAATAAAGTTTTTTCTTAAAAACTAATATGTACCAATTTAGAATATTAAGAGTAATAAAACCACAATTTTGTCAATTTTTATGGAATCATGTATACTTTCGTAATTAGTATATTTTTCTCGATAATTAAAAATGAAAAATTTAAATTTTAATAATGAATTTTTACCATTATCATAATTAAAATTTTATCAATAATTAATATTAGAACTTTCATGCTAAATTATGAAGAAGAGAGTTTATTAATTCGCATTGCCACTCCATTAACGTCATTGCGGTTTTTATCATTGCATGTTTTGTTATATATACAATTGATGAGTTTCGCATTGCGGTTCAATTTAACGCCGTACATTCAATGCCTTCTGCCATAATGGCGCTGAATTGCGATTTGATAGATCGAGGTTACCATCATATATGTTTTGATTTGGATCGTTAAATACATACATACATACATATATGTATATACATATATATCAGAACTATATATGTATATATACATATATACATTTTGATTTACTATATATAATGTTAATGTTATACTTTACAGATTCAAATTGAAATATATAAATATATGGATTCAAATTCAAGTTTTAGTATCTTTTATTTTTTATTTTTGAATATTTGATATTTTAAATTAATTAATCAAAGAAATATATTACCAAAGTAATTTCTTTTTTGCAGATTAATTTATTTGAACTATTAAGATGGTTGTGTGATTGGATTTCATGCAAATAATGACTGAGCTAAAAATAGGTTTTTATTTGACCGAAATTCAAGCACACCTAGTGTTAAGTATGTGACAATTATTAAGCATTTCATATAAATATTAAGTCAGTCCAGAAAAAAGTTTATTATTTGATAGAAATTTATTGTTAATATTTGATTATTACACCAAGAGTACTACATACAAGTTGATTTTTTAGTCCAAGAACTAAATGTTAATGTTGTGCTAGGTATCATATAATGGTACTTACTATTATTTAAATTTGTTAACATGTTGAATTCAAATTTTGATTGTAAGCTTGCTACTTTGTTTACTTGGCTCTTACTCAGTGAATGTTTTTACTACTTAAACATTAACTCCATCCTTGTGTTTAAGAATTGGAAAAAGAATGTCATGATCACTCTTGGTTGCATGAATCTAGACTTTAATCTTTAGGTTGAGGAACCCCATGCTCTTACTTATGCAACTTCCTTTAATGTGAAGAGGGATTTAGAAAAGTGGGAATGCTCAAATGACATGAATCTTGTGATCATGAAATGTCCAGTTCCAAAAATTTTTAAGAGCACAATGTCTAAAGAGAATGATGCTAAATTATTCCTTACAAAAACTTTGAAAAACTTCATGCCAAAAATGAAAAGGTAGAGACAAGTACTCTTCTAGAGAGTCTTATTCCCATGAGGTATAAAGGCAGAGGGAAAATCAGGAACCACATTATAGAAATGTCTCATCTTGCATTAAAATTGAAACTACTAAAGTTGGAGTTGTCTAAGGACACTTTTTATGCATTTGGATACAATCTCTCTTCTTACACAATTAATTCAATTTAAGGTTAGTCATAACTACCAAAAAGAGAAAATGGACTCTTAATGAGCTTGTGTCACATTATGTATGGAGAGATTGAAATAAGAAAAGATTAAGAATACTCATTTTTCTTCAATCTCTAAGGATAATAACAAGAAAAGGAAGAAAGACAAGGAAGTTATGATTGCTCCTTCACAAAAGAAGCAACATAAGGAACAAAAAGGGTAAACTAAGGAATTTGCTTGCTACTTTTGTGTTAATACTTCTTACAAGAGGAAACAATGTACCAAGTATTGCTCTTGACTTGCAAAGAAAGGTATGCTTCTTAATTTGATTTATTTTGAAGTTAATTTAACTTTAGTGTCTAGATATATTTGATGGATAGATTCCAATAATACTACTTACATAAATGTGTCTACATAAGGTTGCCTAAGCTATTGAAAGTTAAGTAATAATGAAAAACACATCTATATAAGTGATGGTAAGTTAGTTGAAATTGAGGCAATAGGAACTTTTAGGTTATTGTTAAAGACTAGATTTTATTTAGATTTGAATTAGACTCATGTTGTACTATCATTTAGATGGAATCTAGTTTCCATTTTTGTATTAGATAAATCTAATTACTCTTGTTCTTTTGAAAATAGTCAATATAGTCTTTTGTACAATTCAAAACTTATTGGATCTGAGCTTCTATCTAGATATTATAACCTTTACATACTTGATATAGTTACTTTATTTAACAAAACCATACATATTAATTCATGCACTATTACAAAATTACAATTCTATGTTAGTTGATAGTTGTCAATCATAGATTAAACCAACATTTATATAAATGAGATGGCATTTTTAAAATTATCAAGATAAATAGGACAACAATTTTAAAACAAACCAAGGTTTATAGTTAATCGGTGATATTTTTAAAATTTAAACAGAAACCTAAGATGAGGTTAAATTAGGAAACCATTATACAAAAGGCACTTAAAAGGTTACGCATGAAGAAAGAAATATTTAAACATCGATTTTGTTATTAACCGACGTGTAAAGACATTTATAAAGTTTTCCTAGGCAATGTAATCGACTCTTAATTATAATAGAGCAAACCAAAGACATTGATTTTGAAAACATCTTAATTAGTTTATTGACTATACATTTCATGTTTATTTTGCATTTGAAAACATCTTGGTAGTGTCTTGACCTCTATTATCTAACTCTAATGTGTGTTTAAATAAGAGGAAATTAGGTCCCCCTCCATCTCATCTAACATCTCTAGAAACATTATAAAATTTGATTATTGTTACTTTATCCATTATCATATCTAAATATGCTATATGAGATGGAGAGGTGAGCTATTTTCCTCTTCCTCAAATATAGGCTGACATTGATAATGAAGACAAATGTAATAGTCTAAATTTATAATTTATGATTTATGATTTATGTATATTGAAAATTGATGGATGATTACAAGAATTGGCACTAAGTTTGATAATGGTAGTAGAAGATCAAAGTCATTCTTATATATTTTTCCCCATATAATATTATTGTAAATTTGCATTTGTTAATATAATAATATATAAAATGAATAAAATTGTAGAATAATTTTTTTTACATCAATATCTTCTTTTTTATATTTTCATAGATTTACTGTAATATCCAAAATTGAATTATCATAAATTTTAATGCTTGTGATTATTTATTTTTATTTAATATTTATTTAGTTAAAATTTGATTTTAAAGGATTTTGGTATACTCAAATAATACTAATGATGATATTTGAAATATATTCATTTTTATGACAATTATTGATTTGAGATTTGATTAAAATAATTTTATAAGAAAATTTCTCATAAGTTGAGAAATAAATTTTTATAATCATGGGTGCAAGGATTTATGGAGAAAATTGTTTGTATTGGATAATTATTTCTGATATTTGAAGGAGATTGAAAATAAGTGAGTTAAAATTTTAAAATAAAATTAGTTTTACAAAAGAAAATGAATCAATATTTAAAATAAATTAATGTTGAGATCAAGTTTAATAAATTTGGAAGGCTAAGATTTTTTTAAGAGATGGGCTTATAGTAGGGTGAAAAGCAGTGTATCAACACCCTTGGTTGTTATTTTTATTTTTACAAAAATTTTCCTTTTATTAAACCGACTCTCTTTTTTTTCGGACATATTAGTCCGTCCTCCTAATATTTTTTTCAGTCTGGTACTCCCCCTTCATTGTGTAAAAACTGACTTTATTTTTAGTAAGTCGGTACATTCTATCTCCTCCCCATATTTTTTTATTTTCTGGTTTCTCTCTCCCTCTTATCTGTCATTATTTCACTCTCTTTTCACGGTTTCTTTTTTCTTTTTCTCGTATAACTTAGTTTCTGCTCTTTCTACATTTTTCTGGATCTCCTTCTTTACTCTTTATCCCACTCGGCGCTCCTTCTCTTCTTTCCCTGTCTTCCTTCTTTCTTGTTGCGATTTCTTCTCATCCGTGGCTTCCTTCTCCAACTGCTGTGTGCTGTAGTAGCTACAATCTGGACTCTCATTCGTTTTGGTCTCTCTCTCGTAGCAGCCATCGCAACTGAAGCTACTGCCGGTGCGGAGAGATGTCTTCGTGCCACTGCTGTTTTAATCATATTTGGCTGGCCACCGCCGCTGGTTGGCGCAGGGAAGCCATGCAATAGGGCGTCAGCACAGGAGGTAAGAGCAGCATTTTCTCTCTCCAATCCTACCGGCGTTTGACGCCATCATACCGCCGGGGAGCATCGGCCAACTGTCTCTGGTGTAAGTTTGTTTGTATCATGAAAATTTATATTTGTAATAATTCCATGTCTTATTCATGAAGACCCATTTTGTATATTTTTAGAAGAATAATAATAATACTTCCGCAAAATGGGATTTTATGCATAAAAATGTTAAAATAAGATGAATAAACTATGTATTTGGAGCATTAGATTTGAGTATGATCTGGAAAGAAATCAATTATGGGTATTTTGACTATACAATGATGCTCATAGAAACATATCTATATATGTATATTTTACACTATCATGTGCTTAAATAGTAAAAGTAGAACTGATAGAGTATTATAAGATTTTTAGTAATAATTATAAATTTTTAAAAAATTCATATTATGAGTAAATTCACATATATAATGATGGCCTTGTAGAAATGATTAGGGCTTAGGAAAAATAAGACTTTATGTTGTAAAATGTTATTAAAGTTTTTCAATTATGAATATCCATATTTTTAGGACATTTGGAGTTTAGCTAAGAAGAAAGGTGGATTATATATAAATATATACCTATTTTAAGAAACTTTGACAGTAACTTGGAAATATAAGAGCATAATTTTATATAATGGTGTGATCAAAATCTTCTTAAAGTATTAGGCTATAATGCTTTTACTTTTCCTATTTTATGCTTCAATTTGGAAATTTCCCTTTACAAGAATTTATTGTTTTTCGATGATAATCTTGAAAATAAAAGAAATAATGATTTTAGATAAACAATTGGTATAAAAAGAGCCTTCAAGACTTCTAAGTTCTAATATTTATATTTCTATGATTTTGTTTTAAACTTTCTAAATAAGGGAATATTTGAATTAAAAGTTAATCATAGGGATGACTTGATAACATGGAATGTTAATATATCAGGACTAGATCTTAATGTAGAAAGTTTAAAATATAAATGGAATATTTTATTCTATCATTTTAAGAGATTTGTGAAAGATTCAAATAAAATCCATTCTTTTGGGTATTATAAATTTCTAGCAATATTTCCATAACATAATACCTTTATGCTATGGAATTCTAAAATAGCATGATTATGACCTATTTGCATAACTAATTATATTATTGTGAGGATTTGAGGTTAATTTAGAAAGATCCATTTATATTTAAATTATATATATGATGATCCCTTTGGGAAGTATAATCTTTTATGTTATAAAATGCTAATATAGGATAAATAAAGTATGAATAGACTATTTTATTCTACTTTTTGATAGGTTCATGTAAGAATCATAGAAATCCATTTTGTAGATATTTAAGATAGATGATGATAACTAAGGAAAATAGGATTTATATGCTGTAAAGTGTTTAAATAAAATGAAAATACCATTTTAAAGTATGAAATAATCGCATGTTCTATAGTAATTATATACCTTGGAAAACCCATTTCTTCAAGGTTTTGAAACTACTATGTGTTTAGGAAAATCTATATTTTATGCTATAAAATGATAAGTTGTTCTATTGGTAGCATTTCTAAAAAAGTATTTCTTATATGATTAAAGTAATTATGAAATATTATATTTTCATATTTTTAAAGACTTGAATCAGATCTAGGAACCCTTGTTGTATTATATTATTTGGATATTGCAATAGCATTGATAAAATAAGAATTTTATGCTTAAGTTTTAGATTAGTATATTTGATGTATATCTATATCATAAGAATATAATATAAAGAATAGAATAATGATTGAAAAGAAAATGAGTAAACTTGAAATATTTATAAATTACTTTGGTGAATTGTAATATTAGGATGAAACAAGAAAAGATGAATATGGATGTTGTGTAATCTTCAAAAGTGAATTAACTTTTTTAGATGAGTATATATCTCATCACTAAACTTTTATTTAAATAATATGATATAAATATTGTGAATTATATTCTTCTTATTGTCGATACCACCAACTCTACATCCTTGTTTATATATACACACACACACACACACACACACACACACACACACACACTCATGGGTAAACTCAGTTCTATGTTATTTTAAGAGATTATTGTAAATAAGAGTGTGTAGTAGAAACATGATAATGTTATTTCTAACATTGGACAAGTTATGTTTGAATTCAATGATTATTGCATGTTATGCCATATAAAAGAATATAATGTCATTATTGTATGTTTATGCCCATACTATTGTGTGCTTGATATTATTTAGTAATGAATTAGTTATTTTGCTTTGAAATTCTATAAACAATTGTGAAATAAGAATTGAGCTTCCATGTATACATTATCTATGGATCTCGCCATGGTTGGCATTGGAAAGAGTGAACTATATTAGAATAATGACATCAAATATTGTAAATTATAATGAAGAGATGATATGAAAGTTAGATGGAAAATTTCTAACTAACAATTGTGAAGAATAGAAGATTGATCCAAGAGTTAGATAGGAAATTCTCAACAAATAGTTAAGAAAAATATAGACTTGATCTTGAAATAAAAGGTAGCTACTTATATATTTATTATAACTAAATATGTGATTTGATATGATTGTGATGATTTATTTGTGTTTAAGCCTTAATGGCAATTATGAGTATGATGATCACCTAGTATGGGTGATGACTGATTGGTTAAGTTTACGATAGTTTGTAATGTGAGATATGGAATTTAAGTTTTTTACAAGTGAATTTTCAATATGAGATTGATTGTGCATATTACAAAGATTCAAGAAAAATGGTTTTGCTAATATAATTAATCTATGATTATTATGTATAATTATCACCTATAAAATAGTGATAGATATATACTCACTAAGCTTGCGTAACTCACTCTATCTTATTTTCAATGTTTTTAGGTTAAGATTGAAGTCTTAATACATCCATGGAGGATCAAGATCACCTTATGAAAAAATTTGATAGTTGAAATTTTTCTTTAAGTTAGGATTAGCCTTTGAAATCAAAATGTTGCTGATCAATTATTTGATGAGCTGAAATGTTTATCTACGTAGTTTGAGATTTATATAGTATTTTGAGTATATTGACTCTATTGTATCTAAAAAATATCTAGGTTTTGTATTTTACGGTGTGTACCCCTTAGGAAGTGTTCAAAACTAAGGGATATTTTATCCTTTCTTCTGCAAAAATAAAAAAATTTTCAAGTTCTTCTAGAATTTGGAAACTCTTGTTAAATATGTATTGATATTTGTATTGTTACAAGAAAAATATGCAAAAACAATATATATAACTTATTCTGAGTTTATGATATTTAATAAAATTGAAGAAATATTCTTTATTAATTTTGAAACTAACCCTTTTTTTCTTCAAACTTATGAAAATTAATGTCTTTTAAAATAAAGTAAACTTTTTATGCTATTTTTCAACTTTTAGGTTTTCTCACACTTGATCATCTCTTGGACAATTTATAAAATGATCAATTTTTTTTTCAATAGTCGAAGTAATTTTTTAAAACTTGATATAATATTTAAGTTCATTAAAAATATAAGGAAAAAGGATATCAATTTTTTACAATAATTGACATTATTGTAAATATCCTATTATGATGATTTCATATAATCATCATTCAAAAGACATTGAAATTGAGATATTAAATGTTTGTACCTCTGTTATTATTAAATAATCAATGCTTATTATTGTTCTCCTACCTATAAATTTTCATTTTCACTCCATTTGTTATCTAAGCTCTCTACTAGTATAATTTCTCTCTCATTCCATTTTTAATTTAACTTCTCTTTCACTTCATATTTTATTTATAATTTCACATCATTAATTTAGGTAGAGAAAGTCATTGCTCCTGTGTAGTCATAATTTCTAATAGGGTTTGGTAATATTGGCCATAAGATGGTTACCATGGATATTAAGATCTAAGAGGGTTCACTAACACTAGTTATAAGGTGATTACTATGGATATGAAGAACCACTTCAAGGATACTATAAAAATAATCACTATCACTTTGTTAGGATAATTGCAGTAGATGTTGTAGCATGAGCAAGAATTAATGCTTTAAATTGCCTTTGTAAAATGATTTAGATAAAATTCATGTTTGGATTTAATATCCTCATGTCCCAATTTGTCAATAAACAAAACATGCCTAATTATTACTTTTCTTCGAAGTCATTGTTAGAAAAATGTTAAGATGAAGAAGTTATAAAAAAAATCTCAAAGTTGTATAAAAATAGAAATCTAAACAATATTAATTATTTCTTAAAATCGATATTGTTTGTGAAAATTAGATTTTGATACTACAATAGTTTTTATCATAACTAATGTGTAAATCTAAGATAATGAATAATTAATATGTAATAAATATTTACCAACTAATAATAAATTTTTATCAATACAAATGATAACATTTATGGAATGTGTTGTATTAGGAGATAAAAACATAGATATAAATGGTAAGCTTTATAAAGAGTAATGTGTATTGAGAAATTGACAAAAATTATAATGTTTCAAAATATATCAACAGTTAAGCTTTATGAAGTAAAACATATATTTGCAACCATCACATTTTGTCTCAAAAAGCACAATTAGGGATAAAGATGCAAAGATAGGTTGCAAACTGATGTATAAAGGATGGTTTTTCCTCCATTTATAATAAATCGATACATAACATTATGTTTTTATTAAAAATCAACATCTAATATTTGGTAATCCATTTCAATCGTCATGATGATTCATCAATAGTTCACATGTTATAACAATTTATCAACAATTTGTATATCATGATGATTCATCAACAATTTTCATGTCATGATGGTTCATTACTAATTTGCTCTTAACTTATAAATAGGTCTCTCTTTGCCCATTTGAAACAATTATCAAAATAGTATTCCTTATGATGCTTGAATATTGCTTTATTTGCTATGATGTTTAATTGCTCTTATATTTTAGTGTGTGAATGGACATGTTGATTGTTTTATATGTTATGCCTAACTTTAATATACATTGAGTAAATAGAACCATTCTCGTTCTAAAAAACATAAAACACTCAAATGTGCAAAACAAATGATCAAGATAAAAAAACTTCAAAGTTAGTAGATACAAAATTACTGTATTAAACTTTGATAGGTTGTAAAACAATGATAAATTATTGTGAGAAGAAGTAGCATCTCTAGTCTTGTGTTAGCAAGCTTGAATACGATACAAGATTCTTAATACTACATTTTTTTACTATAATTTATCATTAAATTATAATAATCTATATCATCCAAGTTAGAAACCCTTGAGAAATAAAGGAATTATGAAAAAAAGGCATCCTACTTTTTCTTTTATTTAAAGTCTATTGTTCATTGTAAGTTATAACTTCTTATTTATTAGATCATTCAATTTGTTGTTGCTTATATCAATATAATTGCATAAGAAAAGCATTTTGATTTATAAAATTTTTGCATCTGTTGCTATTATACCTGTTGTTATTTGTTATATTATTTTAAATTCTTTTTATACCTATTGCTTTTTTTGGTTTGTATCAATACAATTGTATAAGAAAAACATGGTTATTCAATATAAAAATAATTTTAATGCAATAGACTTATAAAATTATAAAGATTTTCCTCAAAACATATTTTAAATAAAATATTTTGATTTATGATGTCCATTTTTTTAGTTAAAAATTAACATTTAAACCCTTATACTTAAATAACATTGTTTTACTATAGAGGTCAATTTCTTTCTTAAAAACTGATGTTTAATATTAAAACAATTCATATCACATTATAGACAATGAAAATAAAAAGAGTGAAATTATAGTGCTATTTGTAAATTTTATCATGAAGTCAACAACAATTCTCTTTTAACAAGATATGCTCTTTTTCCAACTTTAAAACAATTCTTTTTAGTTTTGTATTTGTACTAACTAATTATTTTGTAAAATTGAAACTTTATTAGCTTACGACTAAATTTTAAATGTTTAGTACTCACTAAAAAAATTTATTATGAAGCCAACAGTAATTCTCTCTCTAATAAGGTATTTTCTTTTTCCAACTTTATGATAAATCTTTTCAATTTTATATTTATACTCATTAATTATTTTATAGAACTAAAACTTTGTTAGCTGACGACTAAATATTGAATGTTTAGTACTCACTAGAAAAACATAAAATATAAATATAAGAGTTTGTTTTACATTTTATGTTTGATTTTGCAATTTAATTTCTAATTTCATCATTGACTCTATTTTGTTGCATTTCACTTTGATGTCTTTTACTTAGATGCATCTTTTACATGTTTATACAATTAAGAAACTTGATTTCCCATATGAAATTTTTAATGATTATTGCTCATATTTTTATATAGTGGATTCAAGAGTGTTATTCTAGCAAGTGCTAATCTTATATATTGAGGAACAAACACCAACAGCAAAACACCTATCCCTAATTAAGATAACACTTTACCTTTTTTAGATTTTTTTTTACTTTAATGACATTAAAATTGCAATGGAGATGTTGGTCTAGTAAGATCTAGAAAATACAAAAAATAAGGATTAGGAGGTGACTTTTCTTTCACTAAGATAAACCTTTTGTTTGTAATTATTGTAACATTTAAATTTTTTTATGCTTACTTTGTTCTCTTACAATTTGAAAATGCTTTAAATGTATGTCATTTAATAGTGCAATTCATTAGGCATTCTCTAATCCTATATATTAAAATTATATTTTAATGTTAGAGTATTATGAATTTAATGGTTTTGAATACATTTGAGATTACAAGTAATGCATTAGAAAGTGATCCAAAATGTTGTACAGAATGAAGAAGATATATGGAAAGTTTTTTTTTTTTTTTTTTGCAGAGAATAATAAGACCTTGGTTATGTAAATTACTAATATGGTATATAATGAATTCCACAATGGTTATTAAAACAAACTGGCATTAAATTTTAATTTTCAATGATGGTTACAAAAAAATGATGTATTTAAATGTTACTACTTAGCAAATTGTGTGTTTTACAAGAAACCACAATAGTTTGCTTATTATGAGAATTGACATAATCTTTGTCTTGTATAACAATTATTTTACCAGCATTGTAAAATATTCATGACATTTAATAAAATGATAGTAAAAAATTGATGTTGAATCCATTAAATAGCTAATATCAAATAGCTTTTCTGTGGCATTAAAAGAAAATTAAATAACGAGAATTCTTCATCACTCTAGCACAAGTACATAAGGGACATCCCTAAACAAAATATTAAAAGACTTGTGTCAGATAGAATTCTTAACTTTTTTTATTAGGCCTGTCAAATAGGTTAGGTCCATAATGCATTAGTCCATATTACTCATATCCAAAACCAATTTAATTTTAAAAAATCCAAACTTACCAAAACCTGTGATAAGTACGAATTGGTCCGCAGATCCAATGGACATGGGTTGGTCAACAAACCTGTCTATCATGGACCGAGTATGTGACAGACTAGTTTATATTACTTATGTCTAAACATAAGCTCAATTTTTAAAGTCTAAACCTACAAAAACCCCAATAAGTATGAACCAATTTATAGGTCATAACCTATTTGACACCCTTACTCTTGATCTATCTAACTTTGAAGTCTATGTTCACTACATTAAGGGAAAAATAGACAAACATAAAGAGATTAGGTGCCAAAAAATCTTCAAATGTCTTAAAACTAATACATACAAATATTTGTGGACTATTCCCTACAACTTGTTGGAATGATCAATAATATTTTATTACAATCATAGATGATTTTTCACATTATGAATACATTTATCTCATTTATGAGAAGTTTCAAGCATTAAACGTGTTCAAGGCTTTCAAAGTTGAAATTGAGAATCAAATCATCAAAAGGATTAAAGACGTTAGGATTGACTATGATGGTAAACACCATGGTAAATATGACAAATTAGATGAACAATGTCTAGAACCATTTGCCAATTCCTAGAAGAATGTGGTATTGTCCCACAATACACCATGTTGAGGAGCCCTAATATAAATGATGTTGTTGAGAGATGAAACAGAAAATCTTAAAGGATATAATTAATTGTATGATTAATCATATTACCTTGGTTTAATAACAGGGATGCAATATATATATATATATACCCATAACTTAATCACCCATCCTGGAAAATTACATCAAGGCACAAGACAATATGATTCACACCATAAGTTCAGGAAGCAGATTTGCAAACTAGCATCAATTGGTAGTGGGAAAAACTCGCGAACAGTGGCAGATAGAAAGCATAACCAATTATACAATAGAGCGCATATATAAACAAAATTACACTTTCAAGTGCCAACACTCATTTCGAACATGATTAAAACTGATCGGTATATTCACACTTGCAAGGAAAATTCAATAAGGCTAAAAAGATCTCGTATATTATCATACTGATAAACAGAAAAGATTTCATTTCACGTACCTTTGACACATGAATTTAACACGCAGAGCACTATATATTGGCAGAAAATTGCATTCCCTGTGCGTGGAATTATGCTCAAAACAGTGATCAAACAATCGCACTCAAAATGTACAAAAGTATAATATTCACTCTGATTTTAATCATTAAATTCAATCATGAAATATAATCAATCGGGCATTGACACCAATTATTACAAATTTTACTTAATTTATAACTTACTGGATTATTGATTGTATTTCATAGTATGAATTTATAAGCAATTACAAAGAGAAAAGTTACAAGAACCACATATAAATTATAATAGAGTATATGCTCATAATTTAAATTGTTTAAGAAATTCATGTGATGTTGCAAAATAGGCTACTTCTTGCTCCCAGGGATTGAATTGAAATCAACAATTCCTCAATCAATTTGATGCCAAAATTTCTCCGTAAAGATAATCAAATACAAAAAGGTAATAAGAATCACTCCCTTTACAAAATCCTCCTCTGCACACTTCTTAGAATTTTGATGGGATGCATAGTAATAGGGTTAGAGAAATAGAAATCCACAATAAAATTATTGAGTTGGGTCATGCATCCTACCTATCACAAGATTATACTTAATTATATCACATTTGGGCTTAAATAACAAATTGAATCCTTAATCAAAATGTCACTCAATTGGATCTTTAAATTTATATTGACATTTATAAATTATGTTTGGTTCAAAATTAAAAATCCCAACATAGTAGCTAAATATTATTTTTAATTTTTTGGGTAATGTAAATATTATTCTCAAATACTTAGATTAGATTAGATATTTCAATAAAGGATTTAAACTCGTTCAATTTGTTGGTATAAATAAGTTTTATATTATTACCCACTCCTATTCTATCATGTACCATTAAAAAATTGTTAAAACTCACTTACTACTAGTAAATTTTTTTAATAATTATTATTTTTTAATAACATGTCATTTTCATGTTCATTGATAATATAAAATATTTTTATTGATAATATATCAAATTTAAACTTGCCATAGTCCAAAACTATATAATTGCTGCAAATAATAAATTCTCATAACATTAGACTAATATATGTATGAGGATATATTATGATAATATAACAAAATAATTTAATATTGTAAAAATAATTGTCAATCAAATTATAACTCCATCACATAAAAAATTTTGTAAGAAATATAATAAACCAATCGAACGGAAACTGGTTATCAATTACAAACTTATTTCTTCTGTATAATATATAATTTCAAGCAAATTTAAATATTCTATATTCTTGTGCAATATAGAATAAAATAAAAATTGATAAATAATAACTTAAAACACTAATTAAAAATAACGATATTCGATTATATAATTTAAAAGGGATCCGTTTTTCAAACAGAAATGTTTGTATAACACAGATTACAACGATAGAATTGCTGACATCTGAAATGAAGCAAATTTCAAGTAATTGTTTTTCTTTCATGAGTAACGTTGATGGCAACAAGTTAGCTTATGACTGACTTGCAAATCCAGTCGGATTTTGACTTAACAAAGGAAGTTCACGAGATAAATAAAATATGAATTGAATTATGTAGCTCATATTTGTAAATGGGCAGAGTCCGAACTATTAAAAGTTTGATTTATTTGTATCATAATCTTACTCGACATATAAATCATCTCATTGAAAATTTGACATTCATGCTACTTGGTTTCATGGATTCGCAACTATGGCAATTGTAGCCAGGAATTATGAAGGTGGAACCATTAGATTTGGTATGATAATTATGAGTGTGCGTCTGCCTTATCAGCTTAGCTATTGGCTATTCACAATGTTACTCAAATTGCTTTCAAATATATGGAAAAATTAATTCAAATTGAGAGCAACATCAAAGTGGCGATCGAAGCTCTTGAGAGCAAAATTGAATGCTCTCAAAAAGTGAAGTCAACTTATAAAATTGTGATGAACACTCTGATGATCTCCAAAAACATTGAATTGCTTGAGCTTGAAATGTAGTAGCCCATGAGACTGCTAAATGGCTTAATCACTCTATCAGAGTTGCACTAGATACGTGACATAAATTTCCTCAATGTTAGAAGCCTTGGTCCTTAGGGACTCCTTGCCCTTCACGAGCTAATTTGGTTGTCTTATAAAATAAATTGCAATAAAATTGTATATCTTTTAGCAAAAAATAAATAGTATTATAGAACTATTTTTAATCATTCATATATTTTTATTCTATGTTGTTAGTTCTTAAACATTACTTTCATTGGTTTTTAAAATATGAAGATGTTAATAAAATATTCCATCATTATAATTTCTTTGAGCTTAACAATTCTAGTAGAACTATTCACAAACTTAATTCAAGTTGAATTTGAATTGAAAATTGTGGTTCAAATCAAGTTTGAGTTGAACAATGAGTTTAATAAATTTATAATGAAGCCTAAGCTCATTACAATATTTCTAACCTACGACAATAGCAAAAACTATTTCCTAGATTCCAAAAGGTGTTGCTAAAGAATATGCAATGTTTTTTAAGTATAGTATTAGTAAATGTTGCCTATTGTTTTAGGTAATGATTTTTTGCAACTTCATACAATACTTTTTAAAAATCATGGCCTATTCTTATATCTAAGGGTGATTAATGGATAAGTTAGGATAGATCAGGTCAAATTTTGCATGGGCTCCATCCATTTAAGCTCGGTTTGTTTATATCCATTTTTAAATAGGCCCATTTTCGTTAGCCCACTTAGATTCGCAACCCCATTGATTCGATTTATGGGCTAGCTTACTTTTTTAAAAATATTTTAATTTATATTTTATTTTTATTATTTATTACATTTATTATATAATTCATATTTATTATTTTATTTTTATGTTTATAAATTTTATTTTTATATTATTATGTTCATTAATTTTATTATTTATTATGTTTAATTATTTTGAATATTTACATTTATTTTTTAATATTTGAATTGTATTTTATATTAAGTTATGATATAAAAACAATTAATAAGTTACTTTTTTAAAATATAAATATTATTTAAATTAATAAATATATTCTTTTTTAAAAAATAGGTTAGGCCTATTTAGGCCCCTAAACCAACCTAATCCATTTAAGACCAGTCCGTTTTGGCTTGTGCCTATTAGGTCAAACCCATTTAGGCTTATTTTTTAACCAGCCTTATTTTCTTAGTCTAGTTCACAAAAAGTTCGTGTGTTGGTCCACTTAAGGTGGAAACTTTGAGTTAGTTAAGCACCCCTACTTATATCATAGGCACATTAATTTCACCTTTTTCTTTGGCAAAGATTCTTAGCTAGTCTACTCTGCCTTATAGGTAACTATTTTACCTTAATATTTAATAGCAAATTTTTATCATTGTCCATTCTTCATTATAGGTTACAATTTTATTTTTATATTTAACAATGATTTTTTATCATTATCTATAAAGAATAGGCAATATTTTTTCTTTAGTAACACATTTTGGATGCTGTTTGTTTGTATTTAAACAACAATTTTGACCTCATTTACTAACATATTTTAAATGTTTTTTTTGAATATTAGTTTATCTAATTTTTTAAATTTATTTATTTTAAATAATGATAATAAACATTAATATTTCACGTATTATAAATTTTAATAACAAATGTTTAAAGAATTATATATTTGTTCAACAACAACAACAAATCTAAACGAGTTTTAACACAACAAAATACCCATCTATCTCACGTTTCATTCAACAGCACAATTCTGTGAAGTTATATCTAAACGAGTTTTAACACAACAAAATACCCATCTATTTCACGTTTCATTCAAGAATATTCAATTCCTCTTCCTCTCTTGATCTGCACTACTCTAAAAATGGTAAACACACTAATACATGGGGAGATATCTCAATCCCAACAAAAATATCCAGAAAGTAAGAAGGAGATCAATTATTAATATCTTCTAATATTTTAATCAGAGGAGAATATCGATGAACTTTTTAATATTTTATCAGAAAATTGATTACACTGTGATCATTATTATTTGTGGATAAACAATATCCAGAAAGTAAGAAGGAGATCAATTATTAATATCTTCTAATATTTTAATCAGGGGAGAATATCGATGAACTTTTTATTATTTTATCAGAAAATTGATTACACTGGGAATTATTCGTGGGTGGAAAAGTGGCATATACAATAATATGATTGATGAACCAAGGTTGTAAAGATTATGGAAAGTGTCTCTCTCTGCTGGAAAGCGAAATAGGTCTGAGTTTCTGTTGTTCCCGCACAAATTGCATATTCGCTGTTTTGGCAGAATACACAGTTGTTTTTTCGTCTAATCTTCCGGGTTGTTTCGGCTAACTTCAAGAAAAAGCCCTCAAGTATGTAAACCCGCCAAATTGTAATACAAACACGAGCAGCCAAACCTGCTGCCCACCTACATAACTTAAGTACGTACACACACTAAATTGTAAAAGAAAAAGGGCAAGTGCACCCATTGTAAAAATTGTGGTGCTCCATGGTGTGAAGAAACGCCGATGTTCTAAATTGCAGTTAAAATCAGAATATAATTTTACTACAATTAATAAAATTATAAAAAAATGTGAAAAATACAATTATCACAAAATTATAAAAAATTATAAATACAGTGCAATCTAAAACCACGATTTAAATATTTGAGGAGCACCTTGTAATCTAATTCTCCAAGAGATAAAGTAAAAGACAGTAGAACAATGAAATGGGAGAGAAACATCATATACAAATGATGACGGAGGGAGAAGGAGAGGGAAATAATGGGCAGTGGACAAAAACAATGAAACGGTTGTTAGGGCGAAATAATAATGAATAAATTAGACATAGTGGGAGTCGGGAAAGACAAAAGGGAGTAAGTGGGGAGTCAAGATAGGCAGGAATTGATGCAATTGTGTATAATTCTTTGTTTCGTTAAAAAGTATTTGTTTAAGAATATATATATATATATATATATATATATATATATATATATATATATATATATATATTAATAAAATGATGATATATCATTTATATTAATGAATAAAATAAAATGATACTTAAAAGTGTAAAAATAAAGAAAAATAATTTTTTTTAGGGAAAGGGAAGTTATTTTATTCAAATTTCTCATATCTAAATATTAAAGAAGCAAAATATTTTTTTCATTTTAATATTTTATAACTACATTTTACTGAAAATACTTTCTAATAAAACAAAGAGAGAGAAAAGAACAAAGTTAATCAAAATAAAGATCTGAGTGTGAAATACCGACAAACCTTGTAGCTCTGTTGTCTTGGCCTCCCTCTATCAGTTGCTGTGATTCTTGAAAATCTTAACTTGCTCATTCCACGTCCAGGTCAGTCTGTCAATCACCACCAAGTAAATGCTTTTCTCTTACCATTACTACTCAATCTTTTTACCTACAGCTTTTTTATTATAAGTGAGTTGCGTAATGGGCGAAATCCCTATGAGTTCCTGTGATTGTTAGTACTGTTCAGGCAACTATGTGGAGTTGAGCGAGAGTGATTCCACTTCCAGGCAAGTTTCTCAATCCCCACCACCAGTATTCCTCAATCTTTTTATCTACAGCCTTTTAATTTTAATTATTTCGATTTTTATTTTTCAATGTCGGGGGACATGTATATGATGCCAGTACTTCACATTCTTATACAGCACCTGGAGTTCCGTCTATAAGTTAAGGTTTTGGAGTCTCAGAAAAATCATGTTTAATTTGTCGATTTATTTACATCCTCTATTATTATTGACTTTACCGTTCAATTTATTCTCGACTAGTTTGAGTCATTTGTAATTGTAATGGTCATTTTTACTCGAAATAATTTTTTAACGTCCAGTAACAGAAAAGCTTCTCTTTGCTTTTGCCTTGTTTGGCATGAAAAAAAATAAGAATTCATTTCATTTTCAAATGAATTTATTTTTAATATAATGTTTGAATTTAAGTAAAAAGAGATTTCATTTTATTTTATTTATAATTCGTATTTTAATTACAACTATACTACTACGAAATCCTTTCAATTTTGCAAGGATTTCATTAAAATTCATTTCATTTGACCTAAAAGATATATTGTATAAATAATTTATCTTTTCTTTAACATTGTAGTTACTATGATATCATCAAAATCTACTTTTTAATTGATTTCTATGTATTTTTTAATATATTATAAATAAAATAATTTATTTACAAATGAATTGAAATCATTATTTTTAATAAAGTTGTCAAATAATAAAATGTATTTATAAATGAATTGAAATCATTTCTATTGAAATAAAATGAAATTAATTCTAAAAAATTGTCATGCCAAACAAACCCTTAATCTTTCGTTCCAAGGTTCCTTGATCATGTATGCATAATATAACATAAGTTTTTATATTTGTTCTATACCACATATAATTATATATTGTTTGTTTCTAATTTAACAAATTAAGAATTTAATTTAAATAACACCATTTTTAGATGATAGTGATAACAACGAAGGAAAGATTTTGATAGTGAACAATAATGATGGATAGAGCTATAAATAGAATGGAAATAATGGTGAATAAGGTGGTAATAGTAAAAAAAAAAAAAAATGGACTCACAAAATTGATAAATTTCTTTTATTTGTTATGACCAAAGACGCATAATATATTGGAATATATAAGAATTTCTTAAAATGGTAATAGTATATAATGAATTAACTGTTATAATATTCTAAGGATTTTAAAATTTAGGGTAATATAATAAGTTTTGAAACAATTATGAATTAAAATTATTTAATCATAACTATTTATTTTTTAATAAATATGATTAAGTAATTTCAATCTAACATTTTCTGATAATTGTTATATCAAGATTTCAAAATTCTAAAAGAATGATAAAACTTACTGTATAATATTGAGGTAAAGATATTTAAGTAATTGAGTGGTCGAAATATGATAACAGCCATGATCGGTGAGGATGGGAGTAGATCTCGTCAGGGCGAAGGAGAGATAATGATAGTGTATTACAGTGGTGGTAGTGATAGTAGCGTTCGCTGTTTCTACTGCAATGGCGGTGATTGCTGCTATAGAGGTAAAAAGTGGGGGAGTAAAATTAATTCTTCTTATTCTATATGAGGGTAGAACCTTTCACATTCACATATATACTACTTCCTCCGATTCTTTTTATTTATAAAGAAATTTTTGTTCCTTTTTATTTGTCCTTTAAAATTTTAATGAAGTATTAAATATTTTTTTCCAAATTTATCTTTCTCTTTTATTAATAAATACTTTATTATTCTATATTATTAGTCAATTTGTATTTATTTCTTTATATTTTTTCTCTATTTTTAATTATTTTAAATTTTGCATATAAATGGTAATATTGTAAAACTCATTAAAAATAAATAAATTCAATTACTTTCTTAATTTATGTGAAATCGATTAATGACGACAGATAAATAGGAATGGAGTGAGTATAAAATGCTACATTGCTCGCACCGTCCTTCCAGTTAGAAGGCCACATATTGCTAGGCAACAAGTTAAAAAACTTGCAATGAAATGCTTTCTTTATGCTTAATAAAAGGTTATACACTTTGTTTTTTATATTAAGTTTATCAATGTCATTAAAGAATTTAAAGTTATTTAATTCTTATATCTTATTATATTATAAATAATAATAATTTTATAATTAAAAATCCTTCTTTATAATTAAATAACGATACAATTTAAATTAAATTAGTCACAATATATATTCATACTACTTTACTCATGTATATATATAATATAATTTAAACTGAAATAATATTATTTATTTTTTGCATGTGGTTCCACCCTTTTTCATTTAATTCACTTGTAGTTTTTAGTATTACAATTTATCAATCCATAATTTCAATTGTTAACATTTTATCCATATAAACTATTTTTTAGTTTAAAATTTAGCTAAAAAATTCATATCTATTGCATGTAATTTTTACTTTCTGAAATTTAAATTCAATTTGATATCCATTCAAAATTAATTTAATTTCAAAAAACTCAATTTGTTACCTTGTATTAAAAATTTATCTTTTACGATTTAGTGCATAACTATTGAATAAAGGGTCAAATAAAGTATTTTAGAGCTAAATTAATTTTTAATGAATGATAAATTGAGTTAAAATTTAAGAAAGTAAAGATCATATGTAATATGCATGAGTTTTCTAGTTAAATTTTAAACATAAAATAGCTTAGATAGGCAAAGTATTAAAGATTGAAAATAAAAGTGGATAAATTATAATACTTAAAAATCATAAATAAATTAAATAAAAAAGATGAAATTACATTGAGTAAAATAAATAATGTTATTTCAGTTTAAATTATGTTATTTATATACATGTGAAAATTAATTTGAATATGCATTGTGATCAATTTAATTTAAATATATAATTATTTAATTATAAAAATAAATTTTAATTATATAAATAGTATTGTTAATAATATAATATAATATAATATAATATAATAAAAGAATCAAATAAATTTTAAATTCTTAACAATACTGATAAAGTTAATTGAAAAAAAATGTAAATTTTGAACTTTTTATTAAGCCTACGGAAATCATTGGTTGCAAGTTGTTTAATGCGTAGCATACGTGGCCTTATTGATGCGGCGAAGGTACGAGCTATGTTGCCTGACGATTGACGTCAGTCCTCCTCTCTATTGCAATAAGGGGAGGCACTGTAACAGCAATTTTCATTTTTCACTTTTTTTTCCCTTCTTTGTGTGAAGAAACCATTTTAGTACGATGTTGCTTGACAGTTGTCGCCAGAACTCCTCTTTATAGAAGCAAGGAGAGGCCCATATTATAACAGCAATTTTCCTTTTTCATTTTTCATTTTTTTTTTGTGAAGAAACCATTTTAGTACTCTCAGGCACGTTAATAACCCACTGCGAAAGGCATTCTTCCCAACGAGATGGATTTTTTAGATAATACTTAGACCTAAAATTTTGAAAATAAGTCACGTTGAGATTAAAAAAATTGCTCGGGTTAACTTTTTTTTAATCTAATACTGATATACTTGATGTTAAGAAAAATTTATATTAAAATAAATTAAAAATTTTTAAATTTTATTATTACCTATATTCATGATTTTTAAATATATTTAATTTAACTAGATTATGTAATTTAACCAGTATAAAAAGCAAAGAATAAATCTCATTCTCTATCCCCGTAAAATTTAGTTTTTCTCACTTTTGTTCTTATAAATTTTTTTTCTCAAATTCGTCCTCGTGAAATATTAATTCATTTAATTTAATTATGCACATATGATACTGTTGGATAAATTAATATTTAACAAGAATAAAATTAATAAAAATATTTCACAGTAATTAAAGTAAGAAAAATTGAATTTCACATGAATGAAAAAGAAGGTTTACTTTAAAGCAAATGTTAAATCTTAATTGAAATGGGCATATTTGGTGCAGATTTTCTTTTGTACTCAAAAAATTGTTAGATATTAATAGAGAAAAATTCATCGTCATATAACATAATGCATATAGTTTGCATTTTCTTTTTTCCATAATAAAACACCTTTATATGTCTACTTCTTTTGTAATGCATATCGAATGAGATGTAGGAACCTCTCCTTATATATGATTAGCGTTGACAATATAAATAGGTTTTTACAAAGAAAGTTGTCGGGCTATGAACTGACCAGTGTTAAATTTTGTAATCAATGAAAACCAAACTGTTCACATTTTATTTTCTTTGCAATTAAGGGGCACTATGTTTTTCTTGTTAGCAATAGGCAATTTATAACCATTTGAAAACAACTTTTTCTCCCATTAACCTCAAAGTCGAAGTACATGTTGGAAACATTTGCAGAAGCGTGAAGCTTAAGCAAGAATGATTCTACTCCCAAGTAAGTTTTTCTAGAAAGTCCTGCCATATTTTTTGTTTAGCTATAATTGTTCTCCACTCTATTAAGTATTATTAAAGAACACCAACAGATCCTGACCTAAGTTAGTTGATTCAAATTCAATATTGCCAATGAGAGAAAAGTATAAAAAGTTTCTTATTGCCTATTAATAAGATCTTATTATCTGATCCTATGATTGATTAGTTATGAGCATTTGGATGTCCATGGAAGGGCATAGAAGGCTTGTGCAAGTGGTTTCAGATCCAGCGCAGAAGTTGTGGAACAAATGTGAGCTCCGAGCAGTGGTCCTCATCAGTCTTGTATCACAAATCATATTGACAGTGTTCGGGAATCGTATGAAATTCAAACCTAATATTTTGAGGCGACCACTTGTCTGGGCTGCCTGCATGACAGCAGATTGGGCGTCAACCTTTTCATTGGGTGTCATCACTAGTACGCTTGGTGACTACTATGACAAGAGTAGTGGTGAACACAAGGATATGAATGCTCCATTTTTTCTGCTACACCTTGGTGGTCTAGACACAATTACTGCATATTGATTGGAAGACAATGAGTTGTGGCGAAGGTACTTGGTTAGTTTGGTGGTCCAAACTGGTGTGACTACTTACATAATTCTTTTGTCTTGGAACAACACCAGTTGGCTTTCTTACCTCAGCATTCCCATGCTCATAGTTGGGTTTATCAAGTATGGGGAGAGGATTTGATCTCTTTATTCTGCAAGTATGGACCATCTTCGTGATTCCATTCTTTCATGGAAAAGCGATCCTTCTGACTATTATGATCCTTATTCCGAAGTTTCTGGGTTCATGGGTGTCTTTATGAGGCTCTTTGTGGATCTGGTGCTGAATCCAAGTGAAATAATTGGTCATCTTTCTGCTTATAAACGAGCCCAGAATTGTCTGAGATGGATGTATGAAATTTTATACACCAAGGCTTTTGCAATATATAACTTTCGGGGATACATTTTAAGGTTGATCACATCACTAGCCGTAATGGTTGTTCTTATACTATACATTATTTTCAATAAAATCAATAAGGAGTATTCAGTACTTGATCATGTTAGCACTACTTGTTGTTGGCGGAAGCACTGATATTAGAAACTATGCATTAATGTTCCTACTTCTCTCAGATTGGTTCAAAGAGGGTTCGTGTGCTTTTAATATATTCCAGCATCTTTGTGCATTGTGTCGTGTGTCATGGCCATCATCGGAAGAATCACAGTTGAAATTATCGTTTGGACAGACTAACCTTTTAACTTCAGTATGCAATGAAAACAAGGATCTTTCTGGTAATTTCTTATTAGCAAAGAAATTACAAGATGTTGCTAATGTTGGTCAACGGAAGATCTCTTCTGATCTACTACAAATGATCTTCAATTACTACAACAAGTTAGAAAAGGAAATGCAGTCAACTTTTCCAAACATATCTAGACGTGGATATAGACATCATGTGAGAAATCATTTGCAAGTACCTATAGCAAGTAATCTTGAATTTCACAGAGCCATTATTACTGGGCACATTGTCACAGATATCTGTTATTACCATGATGAGGATTTATCTTCAAAATCAAGGAATGAAAGCAAGAATCTTTCTGATTATATGTTCTATCTCTTGGTGAAATGCCGTCATATGTTGCCAGTGGGGTTTGGGTTGCTCACTTTAAGAGATACGTATGTGGAAGTCAAGGAACATTTTCTTAAAAAAGATATAAGAGAAGCTTGCAGGGATTTGCTTCAATTCAACCCAAATACTCCAATATATAAAATAACAAAGCAGAAAAGTAGATCTGTGTTGTCGTATGCTCGTATAATTGCAAGAGAACTCTTGAAAGAAGACCAACGCGATAGAGAGGAAATGTGGAAGTTATTGGCAGAACTGTGAATTGAAATTTTGATGTACGCCAGTGGCCACTGTAAAGTTGATAACCATGCTCAACAGTTAAGAAGAGGGGTGGAGTTTCTTTCTGTTGTCTGGTTCCTTCAAGTTCGTCTTTGGGCGTTAGAGCAATATCCAGGAATACTCGATGACGAGGTAAATTGATATATATTTAGATCAATAAGTTAAGCAATAGCATGTATATAATCTTTTTGCTAGTCCAATATCACATAGATCCATAATTAATTAACTTAAATGTGCTGTGAGAAGTCTAAAAGCATATAATAACATTTTCATTAATATGATCAAATACTCTTAAATTAATTGATATAGTTCTATCATAATTGTCACTATTTTATCATTATGCATTCTTCTCCTTTTTCAACTTAACCATCAACTTTCTTAAATTTTCAAATTTTTTTAGTATAATGAATTTATATTAATTATTATGTCATTTAGAATTTTTTTATATTAAAGAAATATGATTATAACCATGTATATTGAAATATTAAGAATTTTATTAAACTATAGACAAAATTCTGTTTAATGTATGATTTATTTAACAAATTTATTATTGTATTTTTCTATTAAGAGATTTTTTCATGGTCAATAGATCCACATTTATAAATTCATTAATGACTTGTTTAGATTTTTCTAAATAAGCCACCAAGGCAATTTAAACTTTTTAAATTTTATAAACAACTCAAGATTGGATAAAATTTTAGCTTCAATTTAGATCACAAGTCAAGCTTATGCTAAAAAATTTTAGGACAAACTATTAAGAGATTTTTTCATGGTCAATAGATCTACATTTATAAATTCATTAATGACTTGCTTAGATTTTTCGAAATAAGCCACCAAGGCAAATTAAACTTTTTAAATTTTACAAACAACTCAAGATTGGGTAAAATTTTAGCTTACAATTTAGATCACAAGTCAAGCTTATGCTAAAAAATTTTAGGACAAACTTACTATCTTTATGTAAAGATATGGCTTAACTTGACTTATTTCCATCCTTGATCATAAAATATAAATAATCTCACGTTGCTTTCAAATTCTATAACCGTATCTTGATAAAAGTCACCACTGGTAAAAACTAGGATAATTTCATATTTTTAGATAATTATTTATTAGGAGGCCTATAGTAAAGACAATTAGCTTAAATTTTGAATGATAATCTATAAAGAATCTTATATTTTCAAAGAAATTTTAGTTAGATATCTTCTGATATATGATTATCTCTTGAAAATTTATTCATTTTAACTAGAAAAAGGAGGTGCTTGCATGTCGTTTATCGGGCCAAATTGTTGCAAGTTGCTTTTTGGAAGGTGCGCGATCTTTAGAGGAAAACCACTGTTCAAAGAGGCATAGCTTAAGTTCTTCGAGTTTTCCCTCGGGAACATCATTTGATGCCTACAAAAAAGGAGCTATTTCAGAAGTTCTGCATAACTCTTGGAGGTGAAGTTGCTGAGAAGGTAGTTTTATTTGGCCAATTATTTACCTTTCCTGGTTTTTATGAATGACGAAGGACCTTTTGAGTAGTTGGATTTTGGTTTAATTTTATATATACAACACTTTTTAGTAGAACCTAGTGATATATAAAATGATACATTCTATTTAATTCACTAGTTAAAAAGGTGAGTTTGATTATGTTGAAAACATAAACTTAAAAAAAATTATGTACTTCTATTTAATTCATTTTCAATTAATTAAAAATTTCACTAAATAAATTAAATAAAATACATATATTTTTGAAAATTTTAAGTTTCCAAAACAAATGCCTAATACTATTCTCTGCATTATCCTTCTAACACTCCGAAAAAAGGCAATTCACTTCTCATGGTTAGAGTCAACTTACGCTTTATTGGTTTTATTTTGAAAACATTTTATCAATGAATATAGTTATAAAATTTTAAAATGATAAAAAAATATTCTATATATTCATTATTAAATTGAGGAAGATTGGTAAAAGATAACTTTTTTTTTAAAAGTAAATTATTTTCCTATATTACTATGACTCTAAATTATTTTTTTAATTATAAGGTATAGAAATAATTTGTTATTTTTTCATTTATATGTAAATATATAATATTTCTCTAGAAAAAAATCTACTGATAAAACAAAGAGAAAGATGTGAAAATGTAAGAATTTCTATAAATTTTTTTAAAAGATATCAAATGATTTTCTTGGTAACGGTGACTTTTTTAGTAAAAAAGTTCATGCCAGATATTAATAATACTCTTTCTCTATCAACTTCTACTAATCTTTTGTCCTTCATTTAGGTCTTATTAGAATTACCATGGCACAGGAATGGGATTTCACATCTTATCCCAGATGAAAACTCTCGGTGCTTTGACTCTGCATTGGCGGAGCTCTTCCGGCATGCATCTGATTTTCATGAATTTCGAGAGAAGGCTAGAGATCATACAGTAGAGTTGATAAAACAGCATAAAAAGAAAGTAGCCCAAATTGGAGAGTTACTGGTTTTGAAGGAAGTCATAGATATAGACAAAGAGGAACTGCTTAAAATATTAGGAGAGCCGTCATTCTTGTCAGATCAACCAATAAATAATGAAGGTGGTTTCCAATAACGTAAAGAGGCAAGGGAGATTTCAGAAGTTGGAACTTCATCTGCTACAAAATGAACATGATTAAAGCTTTTCAAATTACATTTATGTATTTGTCGCGGTGTCATATAATTAGAAGCTAAACAACATTGAGCATGGTCTATTGTGCAAGCTAGTTAAGATTGTTTTGGCTTCTCTTTGTTGGTTGTTGTGTAAGGTATGGTAGTATTATTCCCTGTTGACTAGTTTCTGTGTGACGGAAAAAAAAAATGACATTCTTTTATGTAATGCAAGGTTTATAATTTCGTGAAAATCCGCTTAATGTAAAAAAAAATGTTTCTTTGAAATGTTTTTGAAGAGTAATTTTACAATTTTCCTTTTGGCTTAAATATAATTTTCATTCCTCAAAATATAAATTGTGTGATTTTAGTTCCACAATTTAAAATGATTTATTTTAATTATTTAAATATTAAATTTGTGCAGTCTTAATATCAATTTTTATCAATTTCTGTCAACTTTTATTTAATCTCTAAGTATTTATTGTATTACTTTTTCAGAAAATTATAAATATATTTTTAATTTTATAGACATTTAACTCTTAAT
The DNA here is from genome assembly GCA_020226215.1 of Sindora glabra. Lineage (NCBI taxonomy): Eukaryota > Viridiplantae > Streptophyta > Magnoliopsida > Fabales > Fabaceae > Sindora > Sindora glabra. The sequence goes on from CM035235.1 coordinate 4,357,582, forward strand.
ATGAATCAAATTTTTATATGTAATTAATTAATTTTGTTCAAAAATTTTAAAATGTAGACAAAAATTTGTTTTCATACTTACATAAAAGTCATTTCAATTTATTATGAAGGAAATATTAGGAGAACATAGTTTTGTGAGATTAAGAAATTAATTAAAATTAAATTAAAGGATCAAAATTGCACTAATTTATAATATTTTAAGAAAACTAAAATAATTTTAAATTTAAGTTCTATCTTGCTCAAATAATTGATAAATTAGTTGATAGTTAATAAGTTAATTAATAATTTAAAATTGATTATTAATAAATTAATTAATTTAGAATTTATGATTTAGGGTTTATGGGCTGAATTAGTTAAAATTGTAAAATGATATAAAATGATATATTAATAGAAATAAGTATATATAAATTAAAATAATTCATATTAATAAAAGATATGAGTTATCAATTAATAAAAAATAAATAAATTTGAAAAAATTTAAAAAATTAATAACTTATAAATTATAAGTTATTCTTAAATTAAAATTTATTTTTTCCAACCTTTGCATTCGGTGTCATTACTAGTACGCTTGGTGACTACTATGGCAAGACTAATAGTGAACGCAAGGATATGAATCCATAGCTGGTTGCATTTTGGGCTCCATTTTTTCTGGTACAACTTGGTGGTCCAGATTCAATTACTGCATGTTCATTGGAAAACAATGAGTTGTTGCGAAGGTACTTGGTTAGTTTGGTGCTCCAAACTGGTGTGTCTATTTACGTAATTTTATTGTCTTGGAACAACACTAGTTTGTGATCTTATCTCAGCATTCCCGTACAGGGATTTTAATGGTAGTTGTAGTCATAGATGCAATTTCACTACGTTTTTTTGCAATTGTAGATATTACGAAAGTTATAATGCGAATTGTGGCCATCAAGTCTGTGAATTTTTTAAATATTTTTTTATATCGACTTTAAGAGAGTCAAATAATTGTAAATCTCTAAATTCTTTAATTTAGATTTTTTAATGCAATTTAATACATTAAATTAGTTGAAATTTTTTATTCCTATTTATCTATAAAAAATTCTTCCCATTTTTAAGTACCATTTTAAGGTAAAATTTTATTTTTTATTTATATTATTTTTGAAAATTAAAATGCTATTTATTATATTCTTACATTTAATAATTATTCTATCTAAATAAATATTAAATAATTTTATTTATCAATTAATTTTACTAAAAATATATTAATAAATTACATCTATTTATTATTTTTTCTATTTTTCTTGCATTTAATTAAATATATCTAAAAAAATATTTATCCGTAATGCACATTTTGAATTTCGTTTTTGATTCGAAAGTGTCTACTGATCCCAATATCCTCTCCCATATCCAACGGTTGCAATTTTTCTCACACACCACTACCTTATCTTCTCCTGAGCTTCCAACCACTCTACACTTTTTATATATTAGTTTTATTAGTTTAATAATTTATTTTCATTGAATCTTCTTCCTCCTCACTTCCTCAGGACTTCTCTTCTCCCTGTGTTCTACCACAAAATGGTGCTCCATCTTTCACATGATTTCTTCCTTTCTCATTTCTTTCGTCTCTCTCTTTTTCTAAAATCTTAGTGTTTAGCCTCTTCCGTTGCAACTACTGCTCTTTTTGATGTGTAGGCTTTCAATCCCCTGTTCTCTATATCATGTTCTTCTTTTGTCAAATGGCCGATTGTGGCGAAAGTTCAGTGAAAACGGCCCGCAACCAGCCGCAACAGTAGTGATTCTCATTTACACCGCAAATGCGCTCTAATATGGTTGCGGAAGCTTCGGCATCCGCAAAATTGCGGCTGCATCAAGAGCAGTGGTCCACATTTTAAAACCATATTGTGGATCTAGTGCTGAATTCAAGTGAAATAATTGATCTACGATAGTGGGATGGTTATCATCTTTCTGCTCATGAACGAGCCCAGAATAATATGAGATGGATATATGAAATTTTATACACCAAGGCATTTGTAATATATAACTTTTGGGGATACATTTTAAGGCTGATCACATCACTAGCCATAATGGTTGTTCTTATACCATACATTATTTTCAATAAAATCAATAAGGAGTATTCAGTACTTGATCATGTTATCGCCAATGTTGGCCAATTTGAGGTCTCTTCTGATCTACTACACATGATCTTCAATTACTGCAAGAAGTTAGAAAAGGAAATGCAGTCAATTTTGCCAAGCATGTCTAGAGCTGGATATAGACATCATGTGAGCAATCATTTGAAAGTACCTCTCGCAAGTAATCTTGACTTTCACCGAGCCATTATTACTTGGCACATTGTTACGGATATCTGTTATTACCTTGATGAAGACCTATCTTCAAAATCAAGGAATGAGAGCAAGAATCTTTCTGATTATATGTTCTATCTCTCGGCGAAATGTCGTCATATGTTGCCAGTGGGTTCTGGGTTGGTCACTTTGCTCATATGTGGAAGCCAAGTATTATTTTCTGTATAAAGATATAAGAGAAGCTTGCAAGGATTTGCTTCAATTTCATCCAATTACTCCAATATATGAAGTAACAAGGCATGAAAGCAGATCTGTATTGTCATATGCTTGTATAACTGCAAGAGAACTTTTGAAAGACGACCAACGCGATCGAGAGCAAATGTGGAGGTTATTGGCAGAACTGTGGATTGAGATTTTGATGTACGCCAGTGGCCACTGCAGAGTTGATAACCGTGCTCAACAACTAAGAAACGGTATAAAGTTTATCTCTCTTGTCTGGCCCCTTCAAGCTCGACTTGTTGCGTTAGAGCAATATCCAGGAATAATCGATGACGGGGTAAGTTGATATATATTTAGATCAATAAGTTAAGTAATAGCATATATATAATCTTTTTGCTAGTCCAATATCACATAGGTCCATAATTAATTAACTTGAGTGTGATGTTGTGAGAAGTCTAAAAGCATATAATAACATTTTAATTAATGTGTTGTTCTGGTCAGATACTCTTAAATTAATTGATTTAGTTCTATTATAATTGTCACTATTTTATCATCATGTCTTCTTGTTCTTTTTCAACCTAACCATCAATTTTCTTAAATTGTCAAAATTTGTGAGTATAACGAATTTCTATTAATTATTATGTCATTTAGAATTTTTTTATATTAAATAATATGATTATAACTTACTATATTGAACTATTAAGAATTTTATAAAATTATAGACAAAATTCCGTTGAATGGATTATTTATCTAACAAATTTATTATTGTATTTTTTACTGACAGATTTTTTTTCATGGTTAATGGATCCACATTTATAAATTCATTAATGACTTGTTTGGATTTTTTTAAATAATCCTAGAAGGCAAATTAATTTTTTAAAATTTTATAAACAACTTAGGGTTGGCTAAAATCTTAGCATACAATTTAGATCGCAAGTCATGTTTATACTAAAAAATTTTAGGACAAACTTGCTATATTTATGTAAAGATATAGCTTGATTTATTTCCATCTTTGGTTGTAAAATATAAATAATCTCTCCTTGCTTTCAATTCTATAACACAATCCTGATAAAAGTCATCAATTGTAAAAGCCAGAATAATTTGTTATTTCCAGATAATCATTTATTAGGACGCTTATAGAAAAGATAATTGGCTTAAAATTTAAGTGATAGTCTATAAAGAGTCTTATGTTTTAAAGAAACTTTAGTTAGATATCTCCTGACATATGATTGTCTCTTGCAAATTTATTTATTTTGAATAAAAAAAGTAGGTGCTTGCATGTCGTTTATCAGGCCAAATTGTTGCAAGTTGGCTCTTGGAAGGTGGACGATCTTTAGAGGAAGTAACCACTGTTCAAGCAGGCATCCCTCAACATGCTCTTCGAGTTTTCCCTCAGGAACATCGTTTGATGCCTACAGAAAAGGAGCTATTTGAGATGTTCTGCTTAACTCTTGGTGGTGAAGTTGCTGGGAAGGTAGTTTTATTAGGCCAGTTATTTACCTCTCCTAGTTTCTACGAATGACCGAAGACCTTTTGAGTAGTTCGTTTTTGGTTTAATTTTATATATACAACACTTTTTAGTAGAACCTTGTGATACATAAATTGATACATTCTATTTAATCAACTAGTTAAGAAGGTGAGTTTGATTATGTTGAAAACGTAAAACTTAAAAAAATTATGTACTTCTATTTAATTCATTTTAAATTAATTAAAAATTTCACTTAATAAATTAAATAAAATACACATATTTTCGAAAAATCTATGTTTCCAAAGTAAATGCCTAATACTGTTCTCTGCACTGCATTATCCTTCTAACACCGAAAGTAGAGCACTTCACTTCTAAAGAAGGTAGGATTAGAGTCAACTTAGGCTTTATTTGATTTTTTGGAAAATACTTTTTCAACAAAAATGGTTATAAAATATTAAAATAATAAAAAATATTCTATATATTTAAACATTAAATATAAAAAATTTTGATAGAAGAGAACTTCATCTTTTTTAAAAGAAAAAATTGTTTATCTCTACTATTATGATTTTATGTATTATTTTTTTAATCACAAGAGATAAATATAAATATATGACTCCTTCATTTATATATAATTTTTTTTCAAAAAAAATTGCTAATAAAATAAATAGAGCCTTAGTGAGAGGAGTGAAAAAGTAAGAATTTCTATTAATTTTTGAAAACATATCAAAAGATTTTCTTGGTAACACAACTTACTCTTTATAGGAATTTCATACTCTTTCTTGCCCTTATAATTAAAAAGTGAAAATGAATTCTAACTATATATAATTTTTTCTTTTTGAAAGAATTCAAGTGAAACATTAATAATACTCTTTCTCTATCAACTTCTACTAATCTTTTGTCCTGGATTTAGCTCTTACTAGGGAGCGGTCATTGGATTTTAAATCTTATCCCAAATTACAACCTTAGAGATGAAGACGATGCTTTATTGGCGAAACGCTTCCCGGCTGATTTTGCAGACCACACAATAAAGTTGATAGAACAACATAAACAGAAAGTAGCCCAAATTGCAGAGTTATTAGTTCTGAAAGAAGTCATTCGCAAATTAAAGAGGAGTTGGTGAAAATATTAGGAGAGCCGTCATTCTGGTCAGATCAACCACTAAATAATGAAGGTGGTTTCCAAGGAGACAAAGAGGCAAAGGAGATCACAGAAGTTGGAACCTCATATTCTGCAAATGAACACGAGTAACGCCCTTGTAATTGCATTTATGTATTTGTCACGGTGTCATATAATTAGAAGCTAAACAACATTGGGCATGATCTATTGTATTTAAAAATAAAATAATTAATTTTATTAGAAATATTATATGGATTAGCATTAATCAATTATTGAAATATTTATTTAAGTAATTTTTGTATTTTAACATTAAGCATAGAATAGATTGAGCACTAGTTTAATGTGTATGATTCATGATAGGTTGGATCATGCATAAGCTCGTATGGGTAGAGGTCCCAACTTATAGCCCTTTAGTGGTCAATAGTTTCCTATCACAAGTCTGACCTTAAATAGAGAAATCAGAGTTATTATTTGAACACATAGAAAAAATAAGGATTCTCACTCTTCTAAATTTTTTTTCTCTCCCTTTTCTCTCTATCTTGATAACCTAAGGGGTCAAGTAGGTTGTAATTCTACTCATCATCATTCAGATTAGTCATGACCTCATCAAATTATGCTCCAAGTATGTTCATAATTTTATTATGATTAATTTCGTATTTTTGTAATTATGATTCATACTTCCAACAATTAGTATCAGATGAGGTTGGTAGTATGAATAATTTATTTATAAGCAATTTTAATTGTCTTGATAAATTTATAAAATTCCCGTTTTGATTTTTCATGTTCATATATATAAAATTAATGAGATTGAGAATTTCTTTTCTGAAAACCTTTCAGATCTATTCTTTTTCTCTATTAATTATCGAATCTTAGTCTTATATGTATGAGGAATATCACTTTGTTATTTCAATGCATCAAATTCGTGATTATTGCAGATCAGTTTAAATTTTTACTTGAAAAAATTATGAACATAAACTGTGCAATTTTGAAGATTTTCCTTCTGTATAATATGTTAATTCGTGTTAAAATTATGTTAAATATAATTTTTCTGGGGTTAAAAAGGGGTTAGAAATAAAATTTTGGAGCTTAAAAACACATTAATGGTGAAAAATAGTAAACAAAATTTGAAATTGCACAAAAGAGGAAGACGAAGGGATGCTGCAGCCCAGGCGCATGTAGAACACGCGCTAGCCACAAGCATGAGCGACACATGCACGCATGAAAGGGGATTTCTGTAAAGCGCGTGAAAAACACGCGCCATAATGCGTGAAGACAGGCGCGTAGCACGTGAAATAAACGTGCCTGCATCCTTTGACCAGTCAACCGATGGTGCGTTGACCACATGCACATGGCGCGTGTATTCACGCGTTACAACTGCTCCTGTGTTTCTGATTCAATCCCACGCGCGTCCATAGTGCATGTTTGCGCGTGTGTGTCACGCGCTGGACTTTTGGGTTCCAAATTTTGATGTTTTGTGTGAAATTTTATTTTCTACCTTTATATATATTTTTTTAGAATTTTTTGATGCCAATAAATATTTATTTTGAATTTTGAAAAGTTTATATTGTATGAAAACACAATTTATTTATTGAATTTTGATTTGAGAAAATTTATAGACATTCTTTATATTTTTTCTAGGCTTGGTGTGCTATCACTCTCTATAATTATGAACATAACTATATTAAATAATTTTGAGCCCTTAATTATGTTATTTTAGTACATATAAACACCTAAAGTCATTTATTTCATACCAATGATAAATTAGGGATATAATAAGGCTATTTTTCATAAAATACTGTCCTTTTAAGATTTTTAGGAGTACATTGCATTGATGATAGATATACCCTATCGGTGTGATATTGTTAATATAATTTTAGAATTTAAACTCCTTAGAATAAGCATGCAGTAATTATAATGTTTTCAATGTTTCTTGTACCCTATCGGTATGGCTATATTGATTACATTTTTATGTAGGCTCTTATACAAGCTAAATCTATGGTACATGTATTTTGGATACCACTTTGTTAGATAGTTGTTTGACTGATTTGTTTAAATTGGGAATCTGGTGTTATAATTATATTGTGCATGCATAATTAATAATTTTCCAATTTTGTTGCATCAGTTTCGGTCTTTCAACAACTATTTGTGGTAAGGACTCTAAATGGAATAAATTATAATAAATGGGGAGGGTCTTTAAACATGTATCTGACAATATCTAAATAGAATTTGGTTCTTTGAGAATTGAAGCCGGCTAATCTGTTACCTGAATCTAGTGCTGTAGATAAGACCTATTACAAACAATGGTATAAGTCAAATCGAATCTATTTAGTAGTGATTAAGTTTACTATTGAAAAGAGAATTAGAGAGAATATCCCAAATAAGGACACTGTTATGGAGTACATGAAAGTTGTTGAAGAGAAATTCAATTCTACCCATTTAACTTTAGTGTGTTTTCAGTCCAATAAACTTGAAATATCTTCTGGATTTTGGTGGTTAAATTCTGGTGAAACTGTTCATGTTACAAATTCTTTAAAGGGGCTCAAGAACCAGTAGATCCCAAATAAGAGAGAGAAAAATGTCTTAGGAGTAGTAGGTAGTAAGGTTAAAGTTCAATACATAGGATCAATTTCCTGATGTTTGTCATCTGGACATATTTTGGATCTAAATAATGTTATTTCTGTACCTTCTACCAGAAGGAATTTGATTTCTAATTTTGTTTTGGATAATTATGGTTATTCCCTTTGGCAAGGAAGTGGAAAGATTGAGATTCATAGTGATTTTGCTATTGTTGGTAATGTCACCTTACAAAATGATCTATATGATTTGAATTTAAAAGATCATCCTGTTGTATCTTCTGATACTCCCATTAATGCTATAATTAGGCATTAATAACTTAGAATGAGTTAGAATTCTTCCATTTATGGAATCAATTTTAGGCCATTTTTCTAAAGAGAGATTAGAAAGATTGGTAAAACAAAGGTATGTTATTAGATCTAGATTTCTTAAACTTTGAAATCTTTTCGATTGTAGGATTGTAAAGTAAATATGAGATAATATAATCCCTAATTGGAAAAGTTAGACTCTAGATCAATCAGTGAATTCTTTATTGAGTTTTGAATTGGATCAAGGGGTTATAGATTTTCTTATCCCACTTATAGTACTGAGATAATTAAGTTTGATTGGACATTTTTCTTTAAGGATGGCTTAGATAGTGGGAGTTCGATGCTTGGGGCTATTAATTTACATGACAAGGCCACCATTCTGTCTATACCTATTTTAATTCCTTCACCACTAGAGGAGATAATATTGACAGTTCAATTTATATAAATAAAGATCCTCATGTTGAAGAACCTAATCAGCTAGCCATTAAGTTCAGACGAACTCAAAGAGTTTAGAAACTTGCAATATCATATGATTATATTGTGTACTTGCAGGAATTTTAATAAATTTATTAGAGTAATTTTGTCATCTTAGTGCTTTATGTTGATGACATTCTGTTGGCTAGAAACTCAGTTAATTTAGATGAGTCAAAATGCATGTTATCATGTCATTTTGATCTTTGGCAAAACATCTTTTATTTTGAAATTCAGATCTATCATGATAGAACTCATAGTATTTTGGGTTTGTGCTAAGCCAATTTAATTGAATGGATACTTGAAAGATTTAAAATGGACACCTATGCATCTAGTCCAATGCCTACTTAGAAAGACAATACACTATCTCAATCATATTGCCCTCAAGTTGATATTGAAAGGGATAAAATGGACAAGATTCTTTACGCTTCCGCTATTAGTAATCTTATGCAAGCACAGGTCTGCATTCGTTTAAATATAGCTTTATGCTATTAGTGTGCTTGGAAGATTATCAAGTAACCCTAGGATGGATCATTGGAGAGCGACCAAGATAGTAATATGTAGTATCTTTAAGATACTATGAATCATATGTTGACTTGTAGATAATCTAATTTACTTGAAAGTATTGGTTATTCAGATTCTGATTATGCCTTGTACATAGATGATCGTAAGTCAACATCTAGATACATCTTTATGATGTTTGGAGGAGTTGTTTCATGGGAAAGTGTTAAAACAAACACTCACAGCTACCTTAACAATGGAAGCAGAGTGAATTGCATATTATGAAGCCACTTGACAGGCTGTAAGGTTAAGAAAGTTGATATTTGGCATGCAATTAATTAATTTTATATCATGATCTCTACCAATTTTTATTGCGATAAGGCTTCTGCTATATGCTTTTCTCAAAACAATAGGAATTCTAGACATATTGAATATTTTTAATGATAAACTCTTGTTTGTTAGAGAGAAAAGATTGTTGAATTTCAGACTCACATTAAACATAGCCCTAGTGGAAACATGCAAGGGATCTGTTAACATAAGGCTTACCTATAGGAGTATTTAAAATCAACTAACTCATATGAGTCTTATTAAATTTTTATGAAGCCTTAGTTTAGTGGGAGTCTGATATATGCTTATTTTATTTTGTTAATATTTATGACCAGTAATTGCTCATTTTGAAACATTGGTGATATGTTTTATACATATATATAAATCATTTGCTTCCCTATTGGATTCAATGATTTTAAGTTGTTTCTTTTATGAGCTGTGGTCAAAAGATTAACTTTATATATATATATATATATATATATATATATATATATATATATATATATCAAGTTCCTTTGGGATTATGAGATATTAATTTAACATCGCTTGTCTCCCTATTGGATTTAGTGATTCTGTATGGTCTCATTCCACTTATGCAATCATTGCTCAGTAACCTTATATATATATATATATATATATATATATATATATATATATATATATATATATATATATATATATATATATATATATCTAGTTCTTTGGGATTATGAGACATTAATTTAACATCACTTGTTTCCCTATCGGATTCAGTGATTTTGTATGATCTCATTCCACTTTTGTAATTGTCACTCAGTTTGGATATTGAAACATTGGTAATATGTTTTATACATATATAAATCATTTGTTTCCCTATCAGATTCAATGATTTTAAGTTGTTTCTCTTCTAAGCTATAGTTGAAAGACTAAATGTTATTCTGTTCCTTTCAGATTATGAGATATTATATCACTTGTCTCCCTGTCGGATTCAGTGATTCTGTGTGGTCTCATTCTCTGAATTAAGTTTATAGCTTAATGTATAACTAATTTCTTAATTATTGATATTTTAATTATTCTATATAATTAATTAATGCTATCCAAGTGGGAGATTGTCGTATTTAAAAATAAAATAATTAATTTTATTAGAAATATTATATGGATTAGCATTAATCAATTATTGAAATATTTATTTAAGTAATTAGTTTTGTATTTTAACATTAAGCATAGAACAGATTGGGCCCTAGTTTAATGTGTATGATTCATGATAGGTTGGATCATGCATAAGCCCGTATGGGTAGAGGTCCCAACTTACAGCCCTTTAGTGGTTAATAGTTTCCTATCACAAGTCTGACCTTAAATAGAGAGATCAGGGTTATTATTTGAACACACAGAAAAAAATAAGGATTCTCACTCTTCTAAATTTTTTTCTCTCCCTTTTCTCTCTATCTTGATAACCTAAGGGGTCAAGTAGGTTGTAATTCTACTCATCATCATTCAGATCAGTCATGACCTCATCAAATTATGCTCCAGGTATGCTCATAATTTTATTATGATTAATTTCATATATTTGTAATTATGATTCATACTTCCAACATGATCTATTATGAAGGTTACTTGGATTGTTTTGGCTTTTCTTTGTTGGTTGTTTAGTGTAAGGTATGGTAGTTTTATTCCCTGTTGACTATTCTCTTTGGGACAAAAAATAAAATGACACCCTTTTATATAGAGTAAGCGTTATATTTTGTTAAAATCTACTTTATGTAAAAAAATGGTTTCTTTGAAATATATTTGAAGAGTAATTTTATCATTTTCCTTTAAGCAATCACAACCAGGCTCTCAAAGAAAATAAATAATCGGAGAAATGCCTCCAATGGATAGCAAGTCAATCACTGGATGGCAGTGAAGGCCCTGCCTCTAATAGATAATTTAGATATGCTATAATATAGAAGAAATCCTTACAAAGGTAGCAAGTCAATGATGACATTGGTTACAGTTCTGGGGCCATTTCGAAGAATGATTATATCCAGTGACGGAAACTCACAGCCGATCATGGATTTAAATTTATATATTTAATTTTTAAATTTAGAATTATAGTTTAATAATAGACTAAAATTTTCGTCTCATAATTTTTGAGAAATTTTTTATATTTTACAATTTTTTACTAAAAATTGTAATTTTTATATAAGAGAAAAATTTTTATTGTTCATATTAATGAAATTATAAATTTTTATGTAATTGTTATACATTGAATCCATTCAAAATGTAAATATTGGGTAAAATTAAAAGATTTTGTATATAAAAATATAAATTTTAAGCCAAACATTCATAAAACATGCAAGTCTTCTAACATCTATAGTAACATATAGCAAATCATTATCCTTAATTAAATTTTGATCATAATAGCACCAATTTATTAATCTTGATTAAGAAATAAAAATATAAGGTAAAAGTCTATTTTTAACCAAATTTCATGGGTTGAAAAATCCAATAGTATCTTATTAATGTTATTAAAAATTATACACATGCCAACTATATCAAATTATTCAATAGAATACAAAAATATTATGACACTCAATTATTTTGATTTATTTAATTTTACTTCTTATATATATTTGATTAAAATCAATTCTTCTATTTGTTAACTAACTTTTTCAAATTATGTCATTAGAAGACTTATTGATATGCATTTATAGTATGATTTAAAAATCTAATTACAAGTTATAACAATATATTACTTGAATGAAAAAAAAGAGTCTATTAGTCATTTTTTATAAATATCAATGAAGTAACACTAAATACAAAACTACAATTTTAACAATTGGCTTAATATTAAAGAGTGAATATAAATCATCACTTATTCTTCTCATATATTGGTAGTATTAGTTATATCATTGGATATGAATCGAATTCATACATACTGAAATATAGGAAGTTTATAATGGAAGATTTAGAATCCAATGTTTATTTTTATTAGTTGTATTGATAATCACATGAAAAAATAATTTATTCACAGCTTATCTCCTTTTGTTTAGAGTAAAGAAAGAGAGATATAGAATGTGGAATGGGTTCTGATGATCCCTTTTTTCTTCTTGTATTATTTGACCCTTTAACTATCTTTCTTTTGTCTATTTATAGGCATTTCTTGAATTAGGTCATAGGTTAGGTTATGGACCCCTTTTGGGCTACTCGGATCTATGATCCAATATCTCCCACTCGCACATGATGGGATCTATACTCCCTCAACATTATATAAGAGAACATCATCTTTTATATTTTGTAACAAATCATATAAGAAAATAAGCCATGTGACCAGTATATTTCGAGAACTCTTTGTTATACATTTATTAGGAATATATATAGCTTCTTAATAAACAATGGTTCTTGAGTAGGCTTCAAGTATGCAAGACTCTAGACCATTTTTTTATCACATTTGAATTTCTCAAATGATCTTATTCATATGCATCACATGTATTAGACGTTGTATTCACAATTATAGACATACTATAATTGGTATACTAATAAATATAAACATAATGTGATATATTTTTTGATCTTCCTCTTTTCTCAAATCTCTTGACTTTAATTTATTTTGCTTTTCTAGTAATGTCCTGCTACATTGAATCTCTCATAATTCTTTAGTAACATTCCAAAATGGCAATTATTAAATTTAAATCTCAAGAAATAGAATAGAATCATAAGGGTACAAATGTGAGGTCTTTATTCCTTCAAAGGTCTTACAGATTAAAGATGAGATCTAGACTTTAATCACCTATATTGGACACAATTTGCACATATAGTATGAAATACATGTTATGGTATTCTCTCCTTTTCCCATAGAGCATATGTCTCTATGTAATGTATTAATACCATATAAATAATGGTTCAAACATACTCAATGTCTAACCTGAGTTCACCAATCTACTTTTTCTCATTTCCATCAAAACTCATATCTAAAAATATAGATAGATGAAGTGAATTCCTTATTAATTCACTAACAATCTTACATATGACCTCATCTTATTTGTTAACAAGGTGACATTTATATTTTAAACTTGACTCTCGATTATCACTTAGATAAGAAGCTTAAAATTATCTCATCTCTTATCAATTATAAAAATTGATGAGAGGCAATTACCCATGTGAAAGGGCTAATCTTCTATCTGTCCGACATACTTTTCAATAACTCAAGAATGTTCCAAGAAACATTCATACATCTATATATGTAGGCTTATAATAAACACATTTATTATTCATATAGTAATATTTTATGAACATTATTGGAAAAAAATTACAGTGATTGCATTAACATTAACGCAATTCTTAGGATTTCACATGTTTTACAAATACATCCTGAGGAATAAGCTTAGTCATGGGATTTGATACCATCTTGCATGTAGAAATGTATTTCATATTTACTTCTTTACATGCAATCATATCTCTCACAAAATTAGATGAAAACCACCATTTAATTTCATTGACATACTCCTTACTATTTCTAGCTATAAGTATACTATTAACATATAACAATATTATAAACTTATTCTTGAACCTTTTGTATATTCACAATAATCTTCATCAATCATGATAAAATATCTAACACGATCACATTATGATAGTGGATATACCATTATCTTAAAGACTACTTTGAGCCATATATAGACTTTAAAAGTCTACAAACTTTGTTTTCTTAGCCTTTTCTAATAAAACTTATAAGTTGTTACATATAGATTTCCTTTTCCAATTCTCTATTGAGAAATGTAGTCTTTACATCCATATGATGTAATTCAAAGTCCATACTAGTAACTATGGCCAATATTAAATGGATTGTGGTGAATTTAACAATAGGTGAAAAGTTTTCTTGTAATATATTCTTTCTTATTGTGTGTAACCTTTTACTACTAGTTTAGCCTTATATCTTTTAATAGTGTCATCAGCCTTGCATTTGATTTTGAGAACCTATTTGTTCCTAATGACCTTACGTTTGTTTAGAAGATTAACAAGTTCTCAAACTTAATTTGATTTCATAGATTCCATATCTTCCTCCATTGCTTTTGTCTAATTTTCCTTATTAGGTCCAAAGAGAGCCTCTATAATATTTCTTGAATCATCTTCATCTTGTGTAACAGCCACAAAGGCTCCACGACTTTCAATGTTAAAACGACAATGAGAAATGCCTTTTCTACCACTACATCACAATTGAGGCTCTAAACAAATATATTTCTCAAGAACCTTTAAATTGCTCCCACACAGACCAAGATCATTAATTGTTTGAGTATTTCCATTTTGATTACTCTTATGATGATCAAGATCACTATCATTTGCATCTAGAATTGAAAACATATTCCTTAAAATCTTTCCACTCAAAGGAAGTGAGTCTTGAGCACCTATATCCATGGTCTTGTATAAGTCTTTATTTATATTGCCTTATTTAAGAAAATCATTTTTTAAGAATATGACATCTCGTGATTCAAATTCTATAAAACTCCTACTGTTATGTTCACCAATGAAAATATAGCCTTTCAAATATTCTAAGTATCTGATAAAGATACATTTTTTTCCTCAAGCCATATGGCGTGACATATTTAGAACATAAGCCGCACACCCCTAAGATTGTAAAACACTTAGGTTAGGTTTTCACTTCATCCACAACTCATATGACATGGTGGGAACTGATTTGCTAGACACATGATTAAGAATAAATGTAACAGTTAAGAGTGTATCACGCTAATAAGTGATAGGCAAATTTACTTTGCTATCATAGACTTAACGATTTCTAAGAGCGTTCAATTTTGTCTCTTTGCAACACCATTTTGTTAGGGCATGTGTGGATTCTTCAATTGATGTTGAATCCCTTTTTCATTACATAGTTATCTGAACTGATCAAACAAATACTTATGACTACAATAAGTTTGTAATGCTCTTATTTTTCTATCTAGTCAATTTTCAACTTAGCTCATATAGCTTTGGAAGCAACTCAATACTTCATATTTGTGTGTTATCAAATAGATAATATCAAACCGAGTGAAGTTATCTATGAATGTGATGAAATAGAATGCTTTATGCCTGGCTTTCACATTTGTTGGACCATATATATTAGAATGAACTAATTGCAAAGAGAAGTCAATTCTAATTCCTTTTCCAAATGATTTTCTAATACTTTTGCTAACTAGGCAATGCTCACAAGTGGATATATTTACTTTAGGCAATAGCCTTTCTTTATCCAGTCTATCCATTTAATGTTGACTAATATGGCCAAGTTAAGCATGTCACACATTTGCATCAATTTCAAAATTATACGATGATGCAAACATTGAATAACTAAGATTACATTCATAATTATCAGTATCTATGATAATAAAATCATTTATTATATATCCAGATACATAATGGGTTATTCTAAAGGATAATGCAATATTGTCATCTATGAGATATAAATTAACATTAAGTTTTAACAAAACCAGTATAGAGATTAAATTTTGGCAAATCTAAGGTATATATAAAACATCATGCAAGAGTAAAGTTCTGTCACCTCGTAAAACTAACTTGCATATGCCTATTCCTTGAACTATAACCCATGCATTGTTTCCTACATAGTTCCATTTTGCTTTATGTGGTGTTTGCTAAAATTCTACAAAGGTTTCTTAATCCTTCACTCCATTATCTATTGCCCCTGAGTCCACAATCCATAGAAGATGGGAATTCGTTAAAAAAAATAGAACTAGTTACATAAAGTTCATTAACTTGAGTATAGCTTAATACCTCTTATCTTCAAGCTAGTCATAGGTAAAATGTCATTTCTTATTACAATTAAAGTACTTAACCTTGGCTATATTCTTTTTCTTAAAAGAATGTTTTCCTTTCCTGTATTAGTTTTTTTTTTGGTTGATTTCTTGCTAAAATGAGCCACCTTATTTTTTACATCCTGGGACCCACCTTGATATTTGCAGTCTCACCTAGAAACTTTTCTTAAGATGAATGAAGCCTTCTAGCTCAAGGTGATGCACAACATCATCCATCGTTTAGATGCTTTTCATTATGTGTTAAATGCATCTTCATATACTCCCAGGAATGAGACAAAGATCGAATTACATCTTAAACTTGTTGCTCGTTGGTCAACACATAACCCATATCCTTTAATTCACTAATCATGTTTGACATCTTTTATAATTTTTTTTATTCAATGTTTAGATTTCTTTTTGTAAGCATCAAATTTAATTGTAAAAGATCTTAGTTTGGTCATAAATGTTCCATCAAACTTGTTTTTTAGAGTGGACCACATGTCTTTTAGCCAAGTTGTAATTCTTGAATTCTTGCATGATGTCATTCTCCATGCTACTTAATAACATAATGAAAGCGAGAGAATTCTTCCTTTTTTAGTCTTGATAAGCCTCATGCTCCTGCTTATCTTGGGTTGTGTTTCCTACCTCAAGCTCTTTCAAGATAATATTGAGTGCTTCTAAAGCCTCTTGCTCTTCTAACATATATTGAATTTTCATACTCCAAATTTGGTAATTGTCACCATTCAATTTCTCACTTTTATTGAATCTAATGACAATGTTCTTGGAAGCAATAGTCATTATGTATGTAGAGACATGAAGTTTTACATATAGACAGAATTACACGTAATTAATATCTCACGATACATATATGTTTACTTTGGTTTTAATTAATTATGTTAAGACTAGTTCACATGTAGAGTTTAAAGTGAAAAGATCACTACATTTCCAATCATTATCTATATTGCTAATGTGAGGCTAATACTAAAATAATTAATTTGGCAAAGTATACTAAATTAAAGAATTTATAGATATGTAATTTCAATTAAAAAAATACACAAATTGAAACATATTTCAATGATATAATACATAAATATGGACAAAACAAGAAATTACATAAAATATTAGATATCAAACATATATATAAAGTTTACAATAATTACAATATTTTCAACTGTTTGATTCTATACAGAAAAGAGCTAACAATCCTATTATATAGCTCTTGAGAAAACTAAATTTTGATGCTAGATTTCCTATGTAGCTAACTATATTTAAAAATAGTCAAGTTAAATATGTGATTTAGACTATCTAAATAGTCTAATACAAATTTATGGACAATATTATTACATTGTTTATGTTCCCCTTTTTCTTTCTATTAGAAAATCTAATATATTCTTTTGGTAATCTCTAGCCAAGACTTTTTGTAAGGCCTTTAATTTCTTCCAATTTAGATTCATCTTTAAAACACTAACTCATATCAAGTTTTGAACTTTTTCATAAAACTTGATGATATGATTTACAACATGTACAAAGTTTTCTTTATAAACTTCTAAGTTAGCTTGGAGATTTTTTACCTTAGTAATTCACTTATTAACTTCTTATCTTTATGCTAGAGTTCGTATGACTCTTGTTATACATATAAGTCTCATCATTAATTTTCTATAATATCTATAAAAAAAGAACTTAATTAAATCACCAAAATAATAATTTGCACAAAAAATAATTACGCTTCAAAAATGTCCAACAAAACTTTTGCTAAAAAATTTGTACATCATGTAAATAATGTATAAAATTCTCACAAAAAATTATGAAAAATAGTTCAAGGTGAGAGAAATAAATTGAAAAAAAGGCTAAATGACATTATTTAGTTCCCAAAAGAATTAAGATAAAAAATTTTGTTATTTATGATTTATTGTGCTAGTATGGTACATAAATGGCTATAACACACTAGAAAGAATGGACGAATGGCTAATGCATGGACAAGTACCTTTGCAGGTGACGGTTTGAATCCCTAAAAGGACAAAAGGGCTCTTTTGACCATTTTGACCTTTTTAAAACCATTTTAGCCAAATTTTCAATTGTTTTGACCTTTTTTAAAAATATTTTTCAATTGAATTTTCATATAGAAATGTAAAAAAAAATTTAAATGGTTTCATTAGTTTTGTTCTTTTATTTTTGGAACCCACTTCCCTCTCTCTCTTTTATTGTTTCAATTGCAAAAGGAAAAGATGCCACACATTATTTAAGAAGGCAAACACTTTATGCTTAATTTGATATTGTAAAAGTGAATTGTTGTGCTCTATGCCATATGATAGCTAAGTTCTTATAATGATGATCATGTAAGAGTATGTGTTATTTGACTATGTGCCTATATGTTATTTGACTATATGCCTAGGCATAGAGTTATCAGGGTGATATGAGAAGCATGTCTTGTTTCATGACATGGCAAACTATAAATCTTTGTAAAATGAGAATTGTGATTATAGCTAGGGAACAGATGAGTCAAATCGGTCTCTATGGGTTAGTAGTTAAACAATCTAGACCAAACTTGTCTTTTTTTTTTTTTTTATCATCACGGGCCACTAATATAGAGGTTCTAGTTTAGTTCTTGTGAACTCGGGCTAGCTCACAAGTTTTTTTTAACTTTTAATTTTTTAGAAAATTTTTAAACTTTAAATAATAAAAAAATTAAAATCATTCAAAAGTATCGATATTCATTCGTAAATTAGACATAATATATTTTTAAATTTATATATAACTATAAAATATTATATATATATATATATATATATGAAATATAAGTCATAAAATACTTAAAAATAAAAATATTATTTATAAATTATTCATAATACAACCTTAGACAATAAAAAATAGAAAATAAAAGTGTAATTTTATATGGATTGAAAATACAAGCCTATATAAAATTTAAAAATCTCATATAAAAAACTCTCTATAGTTCTCTGACCCATTTTTGAATTAGCTTGTGTAGATTGCAAGCTTTTGCGAACTAGACCAATTACTTCCTATGACTTTTAGGGCCTCCATTTGGAGGCTCGAGTCGTTCAAAACTCACAAACTTTTATCTATTTCAATGACTCTAGTCGTGATATGTGATAAGGGTGATTAGGATTGCCGAATGGTAAATTCCTAATGAAAAAGAAGGTAGGGTATAAAGTTTGTGTAGAAAGAATAAGGATGAAAAAAAAGGTAGGGTATGAGATTGGATTAAGAGTTATAACGTGGGTACATACGTTTCATTTATGATTATGACATACTATTTAACAAATATATTTATTCCTTGTCTATCATTATTTCTCCTTGAAATAATGTGACTATGTGAATGATGGTATTGCATATGACACACCACATAAGTCCATAATGGTATTTTTAGGGACATGTGACTCATATGTGAAGACGTTATAAATTCTTCCTCAAGATAATGAGTGAATTCTTGATGTAGACCACCAAGAGTGGTTAGATCTAATGCAAATCTAGAGTTTCCTAGAAAACCCCACATTGTAAATGATCTAAATAGAAACTATGATTAGTAAGAAGTATCTAACTTATTTACTCACTAATTCTTATGACTTAGCTCTTTATATGTTGTCCTTTTATATGATAGTTGATGCAAGTGATCATCACCTAGCTTAGTAAGGAATAGATAGGGTGGCATCATTACAATAAATTATCACTTGCGCCATGATTAAAATTTTCGTGGTTACGCTGCTTAACCATAAGAATATTGGTGGGATAAACCTATGGCACAAGTGAATGTGGTAAAGAAATTGTCATAGGAAAAAAGGTTCTATGGTATAAATAATTTTTTTTTTGCCACAAGTTCACTAGTGGCTAATACATTTTTAGTCATGAATACAAATGTGGCAAAAAAGGCACATTTGTAACTAGTGACTCATACTTCCATAAATAGAATCATAACAAAAAATAAAATAAAATTATTATAGAAACTAATATAGCTAGCTAAAATAATTTTTATATATCCAAATTAAATTAATTATTCAATCAGGTGCTATCTTATCATTTTGTTTGCATGTCCATTGAAACTTGTTAATGCTTTTGACCATATCTAATTAATGTAAATCATTGAAACTTTATTTATTTGCAAATTGCAAATTACATTTTTGAGGAATCGAACTTGAATCTTTGAGTTAAGGAATATTAAACCTTACCATTGCATTAGTTTGCTTCTTTAATATTATAATACAATATATTTTATACAAAATTTTAATTGACTGGTTGACTTTAAAAATAAAGCTATACTTATATAACATTAATTATATAATAATAAAATATTATATAAATATATATAATAAAAATACACTAATGCTGGAAAGCTTTGTGATTTTATTTTAAAAATTATTTTTCTTTAAAGATTAGATCAATGACACCAAGAAACTCAGTTCAAATACAAAGAAGTTTTAAAAATGATATATATAAACTACTTATCTGATATATTCTCAATGAATCTTCACCGGACATGAGTTTAATCGAAACGTTTTAGGCTCCTCGTGAGATTCATAAATTATATATGCAATTTCGGGATTTGATCTTATGCAGGTAAATTGATTTTCTGATGTTGTTTCATCATGTTCTGGGGTTGTTTTGTGTGTGAAGGTCCCTCCTTCAATGTTAATTTTCCTCTTTTAGCCCAATTCCAAGAGACACAGTATAAGGTTAATTTCTCATGTTCATCAAATAATCTTTAGTTCTTATGGTTCATACCAATGTTTCGATTTCCAGGTTCCTTGTGGATGACATGCACAAGACCAACATTGTGGAATGGAACAAGAAAAGAAAATTACAGACTGATCAATTAGATTTCCTCACCAAAGCATAAATGCTGGGTTCAGAGCCTATCGTCCGAATATGTATCAATGTTTGACGAAAGCCCACATTTGGCGAGCATGCATGCACATGTGATCAAGTTAAGGACCAATGCATCATTCCTAGATAAAATATCAGACCCTGAATCTGCCAAAGACAGCAATAGTTTCACTGAGGAGTCCGAGACTTCCATGTCTGTAAACGAAGAAGCTAAACACAAAACAGATTGTGCAAAGACAAGACTATATTCGATATACAAGCTTTGCAAAGTATTGAGGATCACATTCTGGGAATAGGAAACCACTCAAATCACTCAAGCTCTACATGTGCTAAAGACTGCTGTGAAGAATGCAATGATAGGGAATTTGAAGACATTCCTTTCTCTGATGGTGTGAAACCAAATATGTATGTTCTTTCGTCCGGAAGATGGAGTGTCAACCAAGGTATACACCGTCCTCATTACTTTTATATTTACAACATGTGCCCTCACTGTCTTTCCATATAAAAAATACAATTTTACCACTAGATTGGCAAATGGCTTTAAATGACTTCTTTTTGAAGGCTTGATAATAGTTTCGGCTCTTTTAATATATAAATTGATTGCATTTAGTCCCTCTTAAATATCATTCTAGTAGAGACAAAATGAGGTTCAAATTGATAACTTTTGTCAAATTTAAAATAGGGAGTCCTATTGGGTATATAGATCTTTAACAGGATTCCAACTTAACAAGAGGAAGAAAATTAGTGGAACTAACTGTCAAAAACAATTTAAAAATCACATGACTTTTTTAAGGCCAAAACAAAAAAAAGGAAGAGAAAAACTCTGATTTGGCCATTTATAGGGCCAAAAAAAGAAAAAAAAAAGACCATTCAAATTAACAAATAAAATTTCAACAGGATTCCAAGTTCTTAATCACTAGAATCGAAATTAGTCAATTATGTTATATAAATGGTCTTTTATCCCGGACTGATTTTATGACAAATATAATGGGCATAAAAAATGTTTTATCCTGGACTACTACCTGAAAAAGGTCCTTCAGGATATTAGAGATATAATGGGCATCGCTAGAAATTACTCAATAAATTTTTACTTGGGCCAAATTTTGGAAAATTAAAGACAAAATGGCCTACCGAGCAAAACTACAACACAATCTAATAAATTGTGGTTCTTTTGTTAGAAGAACCAACTAAGTATTGCCTGCATCATTAAGAATAAAGATTCTAGAAGACTTTAGTAGAAATTAATTTCTTTTAACACTCCATCAAAATGATTGTATATGTACCACTGGTGAACAACATCCATTGATTGCATTTGACCTTGAAAGTTCAAATTCTATTTCTGTAAACATTTAAAATTAGCATTCAATTGCCTCATCGTTGCTGCTCCACTAATTCAACGACTCTTGAAGTTGCAGCTTGACATTCGTGGAAGACATTACAATTAACGACTTCTGTTCACCATAAAATAATTTCACAATATTAAAAAAATAAAACAAAATAAAATAGAGATTGATTACTGTTGATGTCCCCAACATTGTGCAATGGACAAACAAGTTCATCAATTCACACTCAAACTTTTCTAGTTCTGATGCAAGGGCTATCTACATGGATTCATGATCAGTAAAATTTACCTACTGAACTTTGTTGCATAAAAGGCATTTTAATTTCTTTTCCTATTGCAACTGCGCTTCATTTTCATTCTTAGAATTACCATTTGTGATAAAAAAATGTTTTCCTAAAACCTATAAGATATGATTCAATCCCTATATTTAAAAAACAATAATCACAATTATTTTAATCATGCATGTTAGAGATGAAATGCAAAAATGCAAACCTTTCTTGACGAAACACAATAGAAGCGACAGAAGATTAAGAAAGTATAATATTTTAATCATGCGATAGATTGCCCCACGATCTAGGTTAACTAGTATGAATTGTAATATTAAGTTTGATATTTGAAAGCATAATATTTGTGTATAACCTATCATGAGTTAGAAATGCATGATTTGAATGATGTTGGACACCTAGACATGGTGGAGCATAAATGTGTCAAAGTCAATTGGGGTTATTAGTGCATAATCCTATGCCTCCGGATGATGAAAACTTATTGACTCAAAATGTTCATCTACAAGAGAGATATCGGAAAGCATTGGAGCTTCGAAGCAAAAGTTTTAAGTTGACTTCCAGGCAAATTGGCAGATAATTGGTTTCCAGCAGCCATAGTTTCACCATAGCATTTTATCCTGCAACTGATCTTACAAGTGGAATGCTTAAATTAATCCACATAACGAGCATAAACACTTTTGGGATGAGTTAGCATGGGAAGAAATAAGGATACAAATGAATCAAATTATTTATGAGCAATTTGAGATCAATTCACAAAAAATTCAACTCAAATTTGACTTTAAATAAATCAAACCTAAACAATCGCAATTTAATTGATATATGAACTGGGCTTGAGTTTCATATTACTCAATTCGAATTATTTATAAATCTAAATGAGCTTAATAATTAAAAAATGTACTTTTATTCTTATACTATATATAAATATAATAATGCATAAAAAAGTTCAATGACACTAGTAATTGTTAAGGTTACGTGAAGAAGTATGATATTTTGATTTACGTAATTACCTTTTTGGTATATGCTATTTTTTACCAAATGTAATTAATGTAATTATGTTAGATTATGTTGATGTTTTTAATATATTTAACAATTATCAAAAAATTTAAATGGATAAATAAATGAGAAAAAATATGGTGTCTCATTTATTTCTAAAAAATAAAATATCAAATTTATGTAAAATTACAAATTATTTGGATAAGATTGTATAAACTCAAATTAGAATTTAAATATTTCAAGTTTAATTAGAAATTAAAACATAATAATATATTACTCAAATAAGCTGGTATAAACTTATTTAAACTCATGTTCGAGTCATGATCGAGTTTGATTTCAAATTATTTAAGTTCGATGATATTCAATTTGAGTTTGAATTAATTTATTTTACCAAATTCAAACTTGAGCATATAAATATTTAGCTCAATTCGATTCATATGGACCCTTAGCAAGAACGGGCATGTGGATCTGTTAAGCCTTTGGTTGGTGCTATGTTATTTATGTTACTTGTGTTATAAATAATTATAATTAATTGTGAATATTCATAATTTATGTGAATATTTCATTCTTTCTTTATGATTAATTATTATTTTTTATTATGGTTAGTTATTAAGTATCAATTTCTTTTTGGGCCATTATTATAAAATTTTAATGTTTAATCTATTTGTTTGATAAATATAAATTGTAAGAACCATTCTAATGATAGTTGAGTCAAATATTCTCCTCCTTTTATAATTCTTCTTCATGTGCTTTATATATTTTTTTAGTTGTTTCTTTAGTGCTGTGCATTTCTTATAATATGTTATCAATATGAGTCTCTTTTAGATTAAGTTTTTTGATTCATAAGAGAAGTTTTTTCCCCCCTAAACTTACATATTCTTTACATCTCATTTTCAATTTTTTTAAAGAAGAAATTTCAATGTTCCTAAGATAGGATTGAATTTTACTTGTTTTAGTAAAAATTTTGTTAATTTATTTTTCAATTTAATTCATGATCTAAGCAATTGTTGTCAAACAGTAATTATTTAATGTCATTGCTTGTTATGTTTTTTTTTATTCATTGTTTTGTTTGTTAAATGGTGTCTAATTATATGGAATCATCATTGATATTTAGATATACTTGAAATGTTGATAAGAATATTATTTATTTGTCAATTATTCTTGCACATAAAATTTATGGTTTATCATTTATTACTTTTTCATATAAAATTAGGCCTATTACATTTGTTATTCTTCACCATCGTTATTTGTCCATAAAATTATTGCATTGTGTATAAAATTACTTGTCTATTCATGGGTCTCTAATATTTATTTTTTGCTTTCTAATTTTATTTTACTAATCCATATATTCAATTTATTTGAGAGATAGATGAGCATACCAATTTAATACTTATCTATAAATTTTATTTACTATTGCACACCATCTACTTTTTTTTTTGGCTATATTTTGAAATGATATCTTCGCAAATGATTTAATAGTTTATATATGTATAAATTGTTTTTGTTTTAATTGATACATCTTTTAATTTGATCAATGTTCATACTATAGCTAGCATTGCTCAATATTGTAGGAGAAATTCTCTGTTATAGATAATGAATGCTTAAATTCCTTTAAATATATGGATCTTAAAAATGCAATTTTTTTAATAATTGTATGAGTATTAATTTAATTAATACATACATGCAAAGTCAAGTGTTCAAACCTATGATGTGAGGGAAATAAAGCTTATAAGGCAACATTGGATATCACTATATCACTATAGGTGCCAGCTCTAAAAATACATTTTAATAAAAAAATAAAGTCTTAGTATAAAGTTGTATGAAAATATCAAAGGAACTTTATCTTGCAAGTTTATTATTCATATTTCTCATAATGGCATTTAGTAGGTTTATTGCACCAATAATAACTTCATTAATTTACATGTCTATTTTCTTTTATGCCTCATTATTAATATGTAATTTTATTCTAACACATCTATGATTAAATTATTATTATTTCCCATATATGTTTTATATTTAGTTACATGCTCAACCACTATTAAAAAATGGTAAGGAGTCGTAAATTGTTTCATTTCATTTATGAAATTTATACTTCATCTACTATCTTGACTCTCATTTAGTCTAAATAAAAAAGGCTATTACATTCATGAGTCATGAACAACAAAGATGTTATATAAAGTACTCCGTCCATTCTTATTTATCTATCACCATTAACTAATTTCATACATATTAAGAAAGTAGTTGAATTTATTTATTTTTAATGAGCTTTACAAAATTATCCTTTATGCACAAAATTCAAAATAGTTGAAAATAGAGAGAAAAATATAAAGAAATAAATGCAAGTTGACTAATAATATAGAATAATAAAGCATTTATTAATGAAAGAGAAGGATAGATTTGGAAAAAGAATATTTAATGCTTTCATTGAAATTCTAAAGCAATAAATAAAAATGAACAAAATTTTTTTTTCAAAATGCAACATATAAAAAGGAATAGAGAGAGTAATATATAACCTCATTAGATTACTAGCACATTAGGGTTTTTTTTTGTTATTGTTGAATTCTTTTATAAAAATATCTCCAATAACAATTTCATATATTTTCATAAAACTGGCACATTTAGTTTTTATTATTATTTTTATTTGTCTACTCTTGTGCATAATTAAAGTAATATTACCTTGAATATTCATGATGTAAATGTTTGTTCCTATCTTTTTATGAATGAATAATATAGTGAATTTTGAACTAATAAAGTGTTAGTTTAATAAAAGGAATACGGGCTCCAAGGTGGACTTTATCTATTAATAGATAAGGGTTCAAATGTTGGAGAGGATTCTTATTAGGAGGAGAAAAATTTGTTAATACTTTAATTCTTTGATTGATTGCCTCACTTGGCCACCATTTTAATTGAAAAAATAGTGAATTTTGATGAAAAATTATCAAACCCATCCAATTAGATCTATTGCATTCTCTAAAGTAAATGCATTATTAATTTAAAAGTTTCAATATGAATAAGGTTGAAGTAATAATCATAAACGTGGGGAGCTAAATTAATTATGGCAATTGTGATATGAATAATCCAAATAATAACAAGATTATTTTGCACCACCAAAAATGGTAATGGAAAAAAAGGTTCATATAATAAGAATTTAAAGATTCTGAAAATATATGTTACTGAGGTTCAAAAAAACTTATAAGTTCTAAAAAAATACATTATTAAAGTGATAAGGAAGGCCATTGGTTATACACTTACCATACATCCAATAAAAAAAAAAAACATTTGTTTTGTGAAATTTTATAAAGGTCTCAAAAGGATAAATTTTATGGTATCTCAAAAGTTTCAAAATTTAAGGTGATGTAATAATTTTATAAATTATTAAATTAAAATTATTTAATTATATCTATTAAAAAATAAATAGTTGTAATTGAATAATTTTAATTTAATAATTTTAGAATACATGACATTACTCTTAATTTTTAAAACTAAAAAAAAAACTATAACAAACACCAAAAAATATAAGGATAAAGTTATATAATTTGATTTGTACACGAATAATAATATTTGTGTATTTTTTTCACTTAAAATTTTATTAGAAATTCATTTGCTTTGATCCATATGATTAGTACTTTCTTATCTCAATCTCCATTAAAATTCATATCATTTGAAACCAGTGAAGAAGGTAATGGAAGACGACGCTGCAGATTCTTCAAGCTTCGTGATCGGTCTCATAGGAAATAGAGCGAAAGAGGTCATGTCTTCCAAACTCAATCACAGCTTTATTTTCCATGATTCGAAGCAAAATTTGTCTTACCGTTAGTTGTACATTTACCAATTACCATGTTTTCAATATTGAAATTCAAATTCTTTACGGAATAAACTGTTTTAGTTGTAAATTTTCTTTGAGTTCTGTGATTAATCAAGCACTCTCTGGACGGATCTTTTCAGCTAGTGGTTTAATATTTGGATTTGAAGTTTCGGAATGGTTGAATTTTTTTGAATTTCTAAAACTTTTTGGAAGTTAACCGTCAATCTGTCATTATTTGCAAAACTTAGTCACTAAATAAATATTGATTCCGACTAAGCTGCTCGATAAACTGTTTGTAAATGCAATAGAAATTTTAGCTCAATTGCGCTTCCGCATCTGATTTAACTGTCAGATATAAAGTATCCGTTTCAGCTGAATAAATTTATGATGCCTAACTGGAATAAATCATTTGTAACTGGTTGGACTGGCTGCTTTTGATTTAAGATCCGCTTCGCTGCATCTATCTCAATATGTTGAAACTAGAGGCTCATATCAAAACATTAAATCATTGCTCCATTTCTACGATCCCATTGTGATCATTATTCCTCCAAACAAGTTGGGATCCAATTCTACGGCTGTGGTTACAGATTTGATTGATAGATTTTGTGGTTCAATGAAAAAGGATTGCTGCCATTTCCTCTCCATAATCTTTCCCATGTCCGTGGTTGCATCAAAGTTTTAAATTACCGTTATGATTGTGGCTGCTGCTGTGATTAGTAAAATTGCGAAAAAAATGCAAGAATGTACAGTCATTGTGATACAAATTTGTGGAAAATCATGGATGCAATATTGTCCATAGTCGCAATACTGCAATTGCAAACCATGTTTGTCTACGAAGTTCAGACTTCCAAGGAATTGCTGCGGAATGCTTCTTGATGTCTGATTTCCTAATGATTTGCTTAGAATGATCCACATGATGAGTGGTAAGTGGTGAATTCTGATTATACATTATTTGGCTAGAATATAGTTAGGATAACATATAGAAGTAGTGTGTCCGAAACGACAAGATTATAATTTATGAATATAAATAATATTGTAATATTTTAGTTTACTTAATCCATCAATAAATGGAATAATTTTAACATATATTGATACAGAATAAAATAAAATTTTATTTATTTTATAAATAATGAAATACTTATATTTATTTTAGTTACGTACAGAAAATAAACAATATTATTGTAATGTTATAAGGTAAACTGTTTACATTGTTCTAATTACTTAATAACTGAATAATTTAAATATGTTTCATATAATAAAACATTAAATGTTATAAATAAATTTTATTTAATTTATAATTACAATGGAATACTAATATTTAATTTTATTACGCGAAACAAATGTTTTTGTGTCATTTGAAATTTATTTTGAATTTAAATTTGTCAAGTAAATTAAAGTATGGAGTTTATTGATAAAAATAAAAAATTTATATATAATACAATTGTCAACGTTCAATTTTCCTTAGTTAAAATTTGAGATTACTTTTGGCATTAAATAAAAAAAATTCTCCTTAAGTGGATTCTTTTTAACATGAAATCTTGACATATTCATTTTGATTGATGAAGTAAGGACAATAAATTTAAATAGATTGAATAGTAAAAATAATAAATAAATTTATTTTGGTGAAAAAATTAAAATTAATAAAATAAAGGGGATTTATTAAAGAATTGATTTTAATTAGGTGATACTATAATAAATTTAAATTTAATTCATTATCAATATAAAACTTTTTATACTATTAATAAATAAGAAGATGATATGTCATTAAAATTAATAATTTTTACTAATAATAAGAATATTCAAATAATTTTTATTAATATAAAAAAACATATTAATGAATAGTAGTGTAAAATTAATTTACATTTACAATATATCAATTTTAAATCATTAATGCTCTTACTAACCCTAAACATCGAACATTTTAGATAGGTCCATATTAGTTACATAATTATGATTTATTCTAACTTCCAAAGTTTTGATTAGTAAATTAACAAGAATATAATCTATGGAAAAATACTCAATGTAAGTAATATGCTAGATTATCTTCTCTCTCTCAATTCGTATTGAAATTATAGTGTCAAGTCTAATAATAGTATGGTAGTTCAATTTTTCCTTTAATTGCCTGTAGTATTCTAAATCCACTAGTAATTCTATAACTTTCAATCTAAGCTTTACAAATTAGGATCATAAGGTTTTCACATGGTGTTGAGCCAAGGAAACTTGTTTCATTCAAAAGGTTAATAATATATATTTCCTTTGTGATAAGAACATATGAAGTACTAGATTGCTACCACGTCCTTAGTTTGAAATTTAGGTTGAAGGAAGCTTTTCAATTTTAAAATTCCTAAGTTATCACTCTCGGTAATTGTAATAACATCCATATAGACAATAAGAAAAATACAGGTAGATTTCAATTGTTTGTAAAATACAAAGTGATTGTGGTCACTTTACTTTGTCTCAAAATTTTGTTATCACATCATTGAGTTTGCCAAACCATACTTGGAGATTGTTTTAGTTCATATAAAGACTTTCTTAGTCTACACACTTTTCTTCTCTCCCCTTGAGCAATATATCTAAGTTGTTGCTCCATATAAATTTCTTTAAGTCACCATGAAGTATTCTTGACATCAAGTCAATGAAGAGCTTATTAGTGAAAAGTAGTAATAGAGAGGCAATAAAAAAGATAAATAGGTAAATAAAAATAATTTCAACAATTAGGGAAAATGTTTCAAAGTAATTAACTCCATAAACTTGTGCATAACCCTTAGCCACTAAACAAGTTTTTAGCTGAGCAATTGTACTATTAAGATTGGATTCTAATAGCATAATGTCCCATGTTTTATTAGCTTCAAGAACCATTATCTCCTCTTTTATAGTAGCATAAAATCCATTAAGAGAAAGTGTCTTTGTAACAATTTTAAGAATAATAATGGCATTTAAAAAAGCAATAAAAGACTAAAAAGAGACAAATGAAAAAGAATATGACACAAAGGTAGAGATACGATAAAGATTACTGTGACTATCTTTTTTAATACAACTATAAGTATTAAAATACTTTTGTAGTGGGTAATATGGATATCAAGATTAGATGTTAACCGAAGAGGATCTTTTAAGGAAGAAGCTAGTGGAGGAGATGAACCTAATGACTATTCAACAACTGGTATGGCACCTGACATCTTAATAGTGTTAAAGAGAGGTGCTACGATTGGTATCCACACTTTATGAGAGTATAGGTACTTAATTGGTGGAAAAGGAGTGGGTTAGATAATTTCTAAGAAACTAAAGGAGTAAAGTAAATAAAGAAATACTTTTAATAAGTTTAGATTTAAGTATGAAATCAAACACTTATAAAGATTCAAATAAAGGAATTGATAAAAAAAAATAACATCAAAAGACATGAAATAATGACCCAAATTAGGAGTGACAACAATACCTTTTTTTGTGCAAGAATGCTTAAGAAAAATACACTTCAAAGATCAAAGGTCTTGTTCAACAAATCAAGTACAACAATATATTAGAATGAAAAGAAATAATAAGTGAGAAAGAAATAAAAGTGATTATAGTACTTAACCATCGAAAACTGAAAAAAAATTCAATTAATTAGAAAATAAGTCATGGAAGTTGCTTAAGTTCAAAACACTTTTGGCACTTTCATTTGGAATATAAGAGTAAGTGAAACCTTAATTAAATGATAATCTTTTCTTTTAGCTACTCCATTTTTCTATGGAGTAACTACACATGTAGATTAATGAACAAATACAAAGAAAATTAGGAAGATAAGTACTCATTAGTATTATCATTTCTCAAGTTTAAAAGTATGGAAATGATTTATAATTTTAGCATGAAAGACATAAAAATAGCAAATAATTCTAAACAAATTCTCACTAAATAAAGCCAAATACTTTCTAAATAATCATTAATAAAAGCAAAAAAGTATCAATAATCAAGTCTCAACATAAATGGATAAAGACCCCAAATATTATATTGTACTAATTTAAAAGGGGATGCAATCTATTTATCAACCTTAAGAGCATAAGACTGACTATGTTGTTTGTAAACTAATATAACTCATGATCAAAATACAAAATAAAACTTTAACTAGGATACAATTTTTTCATAGATGCTAAAGATGGATAATGTAAATAGCAATGCAACTAGTAAGAAGTGATGAAAATAGTAATAACAATGGGTTAAAGAACATTTTTATTAAGCATATACAGTCCATTAGATTTGTATCTTTTACTAAAAGTATAATAATAAAAATAAGTGTGCATAATTTAGCTAACAAAAAGTAAGTTGGATGAGAATTTAGGAAGGAAAATACAAAACATTGAACAAAGAAATGTTAGAATTAACATTGAATGTATCATTTCTAATAATAAAAGTGTTATACCCATTGACTATAATTAAATAAGAGAAAATAAAGGTTGAAAAGAAGATAGAATATGTGTGACACTCATCATATGATCAATGCCTCCAAAATTAATTACCCATTTAAACTTGGAATTGGAAAAACATGAAATGGAATTACTTGTTTGAACATAATAATAGTGGATAGGTGGGTGGCAGCTGTTATGAAATTTGAAACTAATGTATCAATTACACTTATCTTCAATGAGGGTTATATGCCATGTGAATTGAAAATTTCATGGATTATTATTGGTAATGGCATATGCAAACCAAGATAATGTTGTATTCCTTCTAACCAGCTTAGGATATCTTTTTGACATGGTCAACCTCTTTATAATAATAGCAAATATGGATGGATTCTTGACCTTTGCCTTTACATTTTCTATCACCATAGCCTTCTTGTGTGCCAGAACTAAACAAAGTATAGGATTTAGTTAAAATTGTAGATAGTAACTTTTTACCTACTTCAAAAATATGACAAATGGCAAATTGCCAAGCCAATGGCTCAAAAGTAGATAAAATCTACTGGCGAGTAGGACGAACTTAAAAAGTAAAGCTGGTAAGAAAAAAAAACACAATATATTTACTTATTTTCCTTAGGTGCATATTATTTGAACATCATTAGTTATCAGAAAAAAGTTATCCTACTATTCAAAAATACAATTAAACTTAATATAAATTTAAGATATGATTTATCCTTTCATCTATGGTTAAAACAAAGACACATACAAATCATAGATTTGATTTAGATTAATTTCATGATCCTAACTAGATGTGACTAGTATGGAACACCTTATCCAATTTTCAAAAGCCTAATTGTTTGTACTTATATACACATTTAATGACGCATTGGTAAATAAAGGTGGATTTAATTGATTAACAAGATAAGTATCCATTGTTTAACAAAAGTCTACAAATTTTTATAGGAGTTAGGATGACTTATGACCTTTACCTCAAAAAAGTAAACCATTCTAACTAACCTAAAATATGAGATCAATGTTTTTAAACTTTAGCTAGCCTACATATAAAATAAGGCTCCAAAAATGCCATATCTACACAAATTCAAAGCTAGCATCAACCATACTAAAGAGCTACCAAGTGGCCTAACTCATGGATGGCAATGGTAAAGGTTCAACCTAAGAATCTACAATCCAAACATGGAAGGATAAGTTTAGGCTCAACGAAAGGATATTCATATGCAAGTTAATTAACATATTATCTTATCAATGGACCCATTAATTCATAGGAAATGTTACACAAAGCAAATTAGAAGTTAATATAGTATTATATATCCAAAGGAGTTCGAGTTTATCCACATTAATTCTAATTATTTGGATTCAAAGTATTATGACAATAATAAACATTCATTTAATCATGCTTAATAAGTAATTACAATTATGTATACAAGCAGCACCTTGTAATTCATTATCTAACCTCATTCCTTATCCTTATTTCCATCCATTTCCATCTTAGGTTAATATTAAACCCTACCCTCCTTATTACTAGAATTTTTCATTTGATATTCACAGCGCCTTTCTTTTCATTTTTTATGATTTCACAATGAATCAATACACTCACAATCATAAGTGGTGACACAAGCCTTTATTCATTGCAATGATCATCATTATGCCTCATGTGTGTACACATAACACATTTCATTATAATTTAACAGTATCATACACACATAAGCCAACATACACTATATTATCAAGTCATAATTGTTATATAGAGGCAAATGATTAGGTGTTGTGTACCAAATGGTCACTTATTTGGCTTAGGAAGGAAGTTCATCAAGGGAAAAAAAAGGTGCCCATTCCTCATAAATGATCAGTCCCTAATCTTTGGATAGTCCTTTATTTGGGTTTTTGGAACAGTAATTGGCTATTTACACAAAATAACTGCTTATTCTTCCAAAAATTCCTAAATCATTAGCATGATTTCACACTATTTAAAAAGTTAAATCCTTACCTTAATGTGATAAATGCTTCACCAAACTAAATTTCATCATAAATAGAGCCTCATAAATGCTCAACACATCATTAATATACATTAATATCATCAAACAATATTAAATCACCATTAAATTCCTCAATTTCATTTTAGAAACCACAAAATCCATATAAATGCATTTATCCAAGTTTTCACCATATTTTATTAAGATCCGAAGGAACATCTACTCATCTTGTATAGAAAAGAATGCTAAAGGGATAAGTGAATGTCCCTCAACGTTAATCATATTAAATTTAAAAATTCTTTGAGTTAGAGTTTTCAAATCCCTATGAAAACCAAATAAACCTCATTCCTCATCAAATTAAGAAGAATTTCAATAAAGATGATGTCTTTACCCTAATTGTATAAAGGATTAAAAAAGAGATTGATGTTTTCCCTTGTAATTCTTAAAAAGAGAGAAAGATGAAGAATGAGAGAAGGAAGAGGTGTTGTGTAAAGGAAGTGAAAGAAGAAATGTAATAGTAAAAGGAAAAAAGAATAATGTCCTTGGGGGAACTTTTGGAAAACTTCTCCTTAAATCTCTTCTATACTCACACATTAATTTACTATAACTTCAAACACTATATTTTATATTTCTATTTAGTTTTTCTCATCCCATCATCACAGAATTCATATTTGCCTATTTATCAGTTTATCAATTTCATCTTAGTTTATAATTTATACAAAATCTTATTTATAAGTCACCAAAACTTTTTGGTCACTTCCATCTTTTTGTTCTATGAAATAAATTAAAATTATCTATATTTGAAGAAGGTGTAACAATTATCCTTTTTAAAATAAAGAGAGCTAAGAAATTATCAAAAATCACTAATTATCTTGTAATGAGCATAATCATTTTCAACTTCTTTTTCTATAGTATTGCTTATCATGCCAAATAATCATTAATCCTTAAAGTTTTCTTATTGTTAGTTAGCGGATTATTAGTTAAGTGAATAGGCTTACTAATGCCATAAAAGAAATACTCAATAGCTTTCTTCCATGCAACATACTTTTAGCTTTTGACATCCAATCTCTAATTAGTTATTTTTCTAATAGTAAGGATCATATTTAAGAAGAAAGATTTAAATTCTAACTTGCTATCACCATTGGAATCACCTAAACGAGAGGAATCTTCTATAACAATAAGAAATTAACTAAAAAAAACCATAAAATATTAAATAATTTTTAAAAAAGGAAAATAGAGTCCACGAATAAAAAATCCAACCATATAGAGAGTTGGATTGCCATAAATGCCATAAAAGGATGTACATCATTAGAAAATTACTCACACACCATCATATGTTGGTGAATGTGTTTACATATAGGCCTTATTCGTTATTGAAAAGTTATATGTGATGTATATACACCATCCAGAGATGATTGCTAACTATTGATCTACTTTCTATGCTTTTTTATCCCCTAATGGACCATTGAAGCTCTATTAATCACATTAATAGACCTTTTGCTTTTTGAAATATTGTATTCTTTTTCATAAACAAAAAATTAAGATATGAGTTTCCATAAACACACAACTCTAAGTCATTATTACTATCACTATGACCCAATCATGCACTTATTGTAACCTAGTTATACAAGGAATAACTAGGGAAAAAGAAGAAAAAAAGTTCAAAAAGAGTTGAATGATTTAGAAGAAAGGTTATAAAGTTCTTTTTTTTTTCTAGGTGACTCTAGATACCATTTTAAGATAGGGAAGAAAATTATATAGCTATACTCTCAAATAAGGCAAGAACTATTAATTTATATTATAATATGTACATAATGTAAAGTTACAATATATTAGCCCATAAGCAATGGTTTGATAACCAATCTTTGCCCATAACATATTATTTGCTAACATAAATTACTATTTGCTAACACCCATGTTTGAATTGCTACCTTCAATCATTGCATTTGCCATTACCATTTTAATTCACCGTTTATTTTATTTAGTGTAGAGATATTGGGTATGCTTATTTACTATTTTTACAAATGATTCTTTATTTTTATTTTTAAAAATAAATTTTTTTATTTAGCAAATTATTTTTAAAATCTATTTTTAAAAAAATTATTTCTAAAATTCTTATTTTAAAAATGAAAAAAAGAATAAGATTTAGGTATTTTCTAAAATTATTTTTTGTTCTTCATAGTAGTTATATAATTAAATGAAAATTTTGCTTATTTGCTACACCAAATATCATTTATTCATTATTTTTCTTGAATTCAAAAATAATTTTTAAAAATAAAAAATAAAAATTTATCCAAAAACACCCATTATTTTCCATTCTTGCCTTTTTTTAGGTGATTTATTTTAGGAAAATAGAAAAAAGGTTGGAAAAAATATTAAATTAAAAAAATGGATGGTAGTGTCATTTTTTGTTAAAAAAAGAGGAAAAAAGAATATTAAATAATTATTGAAAAGGAATTTTTTTATGACTTAGATTTTTTTCTCTTTTCACATGCAATGTATCTTGATGAGTTGAAAGCTATAATTCATGACATGGAGTATATTTAGAGGATGACCAATAATAAAATTACACATGGCACTTTAACAATATGCAATTCACACAATAGATGGAATATGTTGATGAAGTAGATGATAGGTGCCGTTTTCAAGTTTTTAGTAATTTCAAGGTGTTATTTACGAGTGTCTATAGTATAAAGAGTAAAATCTAATCCTACCAAAATTATTAAGAGTAATTTGCATTTTTTCCTTATATAATATGTGACATTACATCAGCTAGCCTTATATTGCAACCAAATGAGAAGGCATTCATTTAGGTCTTTTTTGTTAGTATGGAGGTTATAGGATAATATAGAATAGGAAATGTATAGTATGAGCTTTTATATTCTATTATATTTGATGTGCCTATACACATAAAATTTCTTAGTAAAGAAATTTATGCAAAATAAATAATTTTATTGATTTGAAGAAGAACGTAAAGTACAATCTCTACTTTAATTCTTGAAAATAAGAATACAAGAAATCCTTCGATTTTTCTTTTTTGGTTAATTTTGACTAAAGACTTCAAGAAGCTTAATCTTGGATCAAATGGTGGATATTTTATGTTTTGATTGAAGGCTTCAGGAAATATTAATCTTAAATTAAACGATTGAATTTAACTTCAAATTAGGGTTTTAATATAGCTTGATCTCAGATCGAAGGTTGAATAGTTAACCTCAATGGAGGCATTGAAGAAGCTTGATCTATGATTGAAGCTTGATTTATGATTAAAGATTGAATCTTGATAAAGGCTTGGCACTAGAAAAGATCCATGAAATTAAATATGAATGCGGCTGAGATCTTTAATTCAGAATGGATTTTTTTTTTATAGAAGTTGGAGACTTCAGATCCTTTGATCTTTATTAGAAAAGCTTTTAAGAAAGCATCATGTTTCTTCCTTTTATGACTCAATCATCTCAATGGCATAAATGAGCTCTCTATACATACTAATCCTAGGAAATCATCCATATGTCTTAAGTAATGTGGGACTTAATATATTCAAACTAATCTCTTAAACTTAAAACTTTTATTCTATCTAATATGGGACTTTAAAAAAGGATAACTAATTTAAGGACTTCTCTTTAGGCTTTAATTTGATTTGTCACCCAATAGATTTTTATTAGGCCTACTTATTTTCTATGTGGGATTTTAAATTTTTAATAAATAACCTTTTTCTATCGACTACAATTTATGAAGCAAAAATTAAATAAACTAATATTAATTGTCTATAACACCATTACATAAAATATATAATGTTATGTTATATATTACTTATCTCACATAAGAAGACAATACATATAAAATTTAAAATTTAAAATTAAAAAAATCTCTTATATGATAATGATTATAATGGAAAGAAATGTGTTGCTAGAGAATAATAATGATAGGTAGTGATAGTAACACAGATGAAACGGTTATAGGTGAGGTGGAAGTGGTGAAAGAGAGATGGTGGTAGTGATGTTTAGTTAATTGACTTATGGTGATGTAGTTGTAGCAATGCTTAGTAATAGTTGTTGTGAGACTAGTTTCAAGTAATAGGATCTATAAGAGTTAATGTGTTTGCTATACTATTGCTTCTGTATCTATATTTGTGCCATTAGTGATGGCAATCACCTTCACTTGTTATTATCACATTAGTGACAACTACAATAGTGGTTACCTCCAGATAAAAAGGAATTGGCTATAGTGGTTATTAAAGAGATGGGTGGTTAACGACAATGGTAATCAAAGCTACCACAACCTTTCATAACCACATTAATGATAGTGACAATGGTGGTAGCCACCACAAGGTGCAGCAAGAAGGTAAGAGCTAATGGTATTAGTAATGATGATGGATAGTAATAAATAGTGAATGAATTAGTAGATTAGTACATATGTGTGTGTGTGTGTGTGTGTGTGTATTTACCTTTTTAATATAAATTTTGCTTATTAGATCACATCTTACACTCCATGAAGTATATAGTGTTAAATGACATTTTATGTATAAGGGAAAGGGATCATTTAAGGCTAAAAATTCACTTGCCAAACATATGAGAAGACCTTGTTTTATAAGTTATCCTATACCACCAACCTTTAT
The DNA here is from genome assembly GCA_020226215.1 of Sindora glabra. Classification (NCBI taxonomy): domain Eukaryota; kingdom Viridiplantae; phylum Streptophyta; class Magnoliopsida; order Fabales; family Fabaceae; genus Sindora; species Sindora glabra. Next base: position 4,395,829 of record CM035235.1, read on the forward strand.
ATGATGTATAAAATAAGCCCTTATATAGTTCTTTCTATGCCATAATACTATTCCATAATTTTCACAATTTTTTTGCCTTCACTTTTTTTCTTACCATAACCATTATACCAATTATTAAATTAATAAATTGCATGATAATTTTCTTAATAGGTGCATATTTAGGTATTTGGATAATAACAATAGCATTCTATCTCACAAGATCTTATCCTTTGATCATGGTGAACCTTATAAAAATGGTAGGGCCTACCAAGATGGATGATTAAATTTAAAGCTATCAATAACACCATTTTTTAGTGCTATTGTAATCTTTCCTTTTCTGATAACATGTGATTATTGACTAGCAAATTTTATGATCATTTTTTAAATAAAAAATTATTATTAAAAGTTATAATTAATGCCAATTTAATAGACTTATAGTGTTCCAATCCTAGAACCACAGGCCTTTGAAATATCCTATCAAAAGCACATCTTTATATTATATATTAGTCGTAATATTCCTTAACTCTCATAATGATAAGTGTCATTCTTATAATTTACCATGTATCATTCCTGTAATAAAGGATTGAATCTCTTATTTACATAAAGCAATTTATATTAAATTGAGTAAAAAGGAAACTCCTTGATTTCTTCCTTCATATTTACATTTTCATAATCTCTTTGATCTCATCCATATTTAATTTGCATTAATCTTTATATTATATATTAGTTGTGATATTCACTGCCTCATTTTATACAAAGTGTCATTCCTATAATTTATCATGTGTTCATTTATCATTTCTTAATGAATATTATGTTGTGATATTCATACTCATGTAATTAATGTAAAAGATTGATTCTCTTATTTATATATAACAACGTATATGAAACTAAGAAAATAAAAACTCACTAATTTCTTTCCCTTATTTATTGTATTTTCCTAATCTCTTTGATTATTTTTCCTGATTTATTAAGTTTTCTAATTTGTCATGTATTTTCTTCCTTTATGAAATAATCTCTTTAATTTCTTTCTTTTATTTATTATATTTTAGTAATTAACTTGATCTCTTTCACTAATTTATTGTATTTTTATATTAAATCTCTTATTTATATATAATAATTTATATTAAATTAAAAAATCCTTAATTTCTTTCTTTCATTTATTATATTTTCATAATTTTATAATCATTCTTGTCTATATATGTTATCATCGATTTTCTTTTCAAATAAGCATCGATATTCTCTTTACTTCATCTTTTCTTATTGGTCAACCTTTTTTATTGCACCTTTCTTTCTCTCATATCTCTTAATCACAAATCCTAAAAACCTATGATTAGTTTTAACTCTAACTAAGCAAGCTATTCAATTTATAAATGACATTAGTTTGCTATTAATAATACCCATTCATTAAATTATTGTAATGTCATTTTAGTAAGCGATGGCTATTACCTTTGGTGATTCCTTCTAGAATATCACTTCATTATAGTTATTAATTGGTCAGTATAGATCTATTTGGAAATAGTTCTCTGTTTCTTTAATTCTTCTTCGAGTAATATTATTTTCTTCTTTGACTTTTTCATGTGTAGTTATATATGGCATGGTTGTATTGGATAATTTTTTAATAATATGCAAAAAATTTACTTTCTAATTTTTAACATTTATTCATTCAGCTACATCAAAATGCAATGTATAATATCATTAAAATTTTAATACTATGATAAAATTAGACATTATTCTATTTGCAAACATCATTCTCACAACATTTTACTTATAATAGCTATACAAGTGAGAACACATTTAGGTAATAAGTTTAGATAATGATATTCCTTAATAAAAAAAGCAAGCAAGGGAGAATTTCATTTTAACAAATAACCTTTTTGAACTCATATGCTCCTCTTCTTGCAAGTTTGGTAGTTTGTACCAATTTTTTATATAAAGTAAATTTATCATATGTAACTTACTTCATTATATAAAGTAAATTATTTTTTTATAATTCTAGATATGGCATGAGACTGATGTACATCCATTTTTCCATTATAAGTTGATAAAATAAAAGAGCTTTATATATCTTGTATTGAGAAGGCATGTAATGTAATTTTTTTTGTCAAAAATTGAAGTATATATACCCTTCAATTTCTATTAAAGGTTGATGTATATTTGTCTTTCCATTGTAGGTTGAATTTCAATCTTTAGCTATATTTAGGATATAAATATTTGCAATATAGTATGTAACTTTTTGAAAGACTAATGTATTTGATCAAATAAATATTCCTAATTTGAAAAGTATTTGCAAAGATTATTTACTAAATTAGACAATATTTATTTTTTTATTATCTATCATGATTTACATTTATATAGAATTAAGGATATATATATATGTATGAATTCTATTTTACACAATTAAATATTATTTCTTTTTATATGTATAATTTTATGTTATATTTTAAATTTAATTTTTTGATATTTAAATATGTATGCATCCTTTTTAATTGTGGTAATGATCACTATTAATATAATAATATAATAACTTTATTAATTAATAATGAGCTAAAAAATAGTACATCCTTTTACTTATTTTGAATAAAATTATATTAATTTTCTAATTATTTAATTGATATAAACATAACAACCTATTTTACATTAACCATTTGAATATCCTATAATTTAAAATTTAAAATTATAATTTATATTATAAATTATTATCAATTAAAATTAGTTAAATCTATATATCATATGAGTTACAAGCTAGTATATCCATAAAGCATTTCATTTTATAAACCATTACAATGTCCCAAAAAAAACTAATGGCTTTTATCTAATATCATTCTATGGACTTGCCATGCATCCTAAACATTGAAAAATTCTGAACCATGCAAATTTACTCATAAAACCATGGCCTCACTATCACTTATTCAACAAACGAACTTACTATCATGCTAGAGGTTAAAAACCTTCGCACCCATGTCTTTGTTTGCTATGTGTTTACTTAGATACCATGGGCATATGAACTAATAAGGACTTAGGGAGGATTATGCTAGCTAACGACCTTTTGGTTAAGGATAATGGCAAACAAAGCTATGAGGATGGAGAAATTTCTTCTTACAAAGCATATTCACTACAAAAAAAGGGGTTATATAGATGATAAAAGTCATTTATATAGATCCTATTTATTGTCTTTGTCATCTGTATAGCATCATGCCTGTTACACCATACATAGTAGACATTTTCTATGTCATCTATATAGACTAGACCTACATAGATAATAATTGTCATCAATGTAAGTTTAGCTTATATAAATGATAAATTTCGTTTATGTAGGTTCAACCTACACAAATGACATTTTTGTCGATATAGGTTGGAATTGTCTATATTAGCCTATATTTTTTTGAAAATAAAATTCAAAATGTGATTTTTTTATTAATTTTTTAATATTTTTGTTCATAATTTGAGAGTAAACAATCAATGGAAAAGAATTTAAATCTAATTAAAATATTTAGATATATATAAATAAAATAAAAATATAATAATTATTTAGATATATATATTAACAAATATTTAACATAATCAATTGCAAAAATAAATGAAATAAAAACTAACTCCGAATAATATATAATAAAATAGACAATCCATATGCATACATAATATAGAGTATTAAAAAATAAATGTATGATATATAAATATACAATAGCTACATAGAATAATAATCCTCACTATCATTGTCCTTATGCCCACCATTATCTGAAAGCAAACATGAGGGTTGGGGTGGAGGTGAGTGTAGCTATAGTTAGGATGAAAGCGAAGGTCGTTACATCTAAGAGGCCAGGGGATAGTGCGAAGTAGATGGTGATCTAAAAGTGAATCTGGATGGTACTCTTAGCTAAAGGATGTTCATCTAAGGAGAAAGAGGAGGAGGAGGAGGAGGAGGAGGAAGCATAATAGGATAAGAAAAAGAGAATCTCATGGATTGTAAAGTAGTATGCATGTTTTTAAGGAAAATATGGGTCTGCTGCTGCACTTGCTCATAATAGAGAATTCACTATCTAACTATAGCTAAAGCCTGCTAACTCTGGGTGATATAGGTCTAAACCTTCTTTGCAAATGCTATATCTTATTGCTGCCTCAAAGGAAATGTTGTAGTGGATGAATTGGTATAAAAGGTGTCATGTGCCATCTTAGCAAGCACATGACTAATTACTTTTCTATGCCCTCGAGAAGTTCCCAACACCTTATCAACAATAGTAAGCTTATTAAGATTCGATGAACTTATCAAAGAGCTATTGGAGGAAGCACTGGATTATGAAAATTGATAGGTAACTAATTCCAACATCTTAGCATTAATTTTTTGAAAATGAGCATAAAGTTTCAATAAAAAACTTTTCCTATGATAATTAAAATTATTTAATTAAAAAATAGTTACTCACATAGGCAGTTTGAGCATTTAGATGCACCTATTTCCCTATATGATATGTATTATGGTCATGAAAATTCTACCTCACTGGTTGCAATTCACCTATGTTTTTATTTCTCTATATTAATTTTGAAATATGGTATTATATAATAATTAGTAAGATTTTTAATAATAGCACAATGCAAGAATGTTAAGTTAAAATACCTTGTCATGTAGTGTCATTGCAATAGGCTTTGATCTATGGCAATCATTGTACACCTTTTTTGACCTATTGCCCGAATTTTTCTATATAGCTCTTAAGAATTGAAACCAAAATAATTGTAATTACAAGACAAACTAATTGAATGCTAGAAATGGCAAGTTACTAATTTTACTTTAACCTTACCATATGCTCATCACTATTAAAGTATATGCATAACCTATCCTAATAATTTGTCGAGATATCAACGAGACAAGCTTGCCTTGTGCTATTGAGATCATGAATGTTGTCATGACTACCATATTGCAAGAAATGCTGGTGAAGCTCAGACTTTCGATCTTTGTATTAGTCAGCTATTATTCACTTAATATCGATAATCATGTATCCTTGCTCTTTAGGCTCAACATCCATAAAATTGAAATGGAATTGCATTAGAATATGCAAAAAAATGTTTCAATTGTTGTTTCCATTAATCTTAGTATCAAATAAAAAATAATATAAAAAATAAATTTAACAATACTTACACAAACTCTCTACACAACACGCCTTTGTTACTCTTCACTCTTTACATAACATGCTTTTGCTACTATTCAAGTATTCGCTTCCAATTTCTATGAAAAGGCTCCTAATGCTACCTGACTAACACTCCTATGTCATGGGTAAAATACCTTAAGTTTGGACTAATTAGTTACCATGTACTTATCTTATCAAAATGAATAGGCAATGACCTCCCTCTATTCTTTTGTATTTTTTAGTAAAGGGTTAAGAACCTTGATTTACTATGATAATTGACTCAATGCAGTTTTCAAATATAACACATTATTAATAACATATATTTATAGGAAAAAATGTAAAATAAAATACTTGAGTATAACCAATTTTATTTATCTTATACTGGAAGAGAATGCAAATAGGGTCTTGTAGTAAGTTGTGTCCACAGTCTCCTCCATGATGGTGTGACATAATATAACACACTGTTAATAACATTAACTCAATACAATTTTCAAATATAACACATTGTTAATAATATATATTTATAGGAAAAAATGTAAAATAAAACACTTAAGTATAACCAATTTTACTTGTCTCATACTGGAAGGGAATGCAAATAAGGTCTTGTAGTAAGTTATGTCCACAATCTCCTCCATGATGGTGTGATATAACATCATCCATAGCTATCAAGTATTGTTATATATGATCAACTATACATAATAGTTATTATAATAGGAAGTAAGTAATACTTATGATAAATGTCATAATTTTTGCATCCACAGTAAACTACATTTGCATATATAATATAAATTGTTTGAAATAATTAGTATAACAGGAAATAAATGATACTTAGTACAAAATATCAAGTTGTTAAAATATAATACTCAATAACCACTTGGAAAATTAAAAAGTGTTAACCCTAATCACACTCATTATTAGTGAATGTTATAAGGTCATCATCCTCTTCATTAGTTAAATCATTATCATTGGACTTTAAAATCTCTTCCTCTATATGATCCCTAATCATTTGATCTTCTATATTATGATCATCACTTAGAAAGTTATCAAATATTTGTGAAGCAAGATGAATGCTTCCAAAAGATGAAACACAATAAGGGTCATGGTCCTGATCCCGTAAAGTAATCAAGTTAAAATCTTCAAGATCAACAATAAGAGTGAAGTTCATGGAGTTATTATCCTACAAATAAGATGCATTATTAGCACTAACATTATCATCATCAAAGATATCTCATACATCATGATGCACCACATTATTTATAACTCGCTAGTTCGGTCCATTAAAAGATCGTCAATATAAAAAATTTGTTGTGCTTAGGATGCTAGTATATATGGATCATCTCTATATTGCTGAGCACTAATAGAAATGCTTGTTATATTTTTATATGTGATAATTTTCTTCTATCTATGGTTAGTGTCATACCATTTACATTTGAATAAAGTTACAGAGTAATTATGTAAATAACTCAACTCTATAACCACCTTCAAAATATTGTAAAACATGTTATTTTCTGTTCTAGGCATAGAAATCTCATTATTCTACATCTTATGTTTTACATCTCAAGAAGCAATTGCTAATCGAACTCAATTTACCATATACACTAAACACGACATAATCATAAAGCCTAGTCTTGAAGCCAAAGACAGTAGCTCATCAATTGTCTTAAATGATTCATTCTTGTGAAAATGGTAAATATATACAATTTTTTGAAGTGAACAATAACAATACAAGCAAGTATAAAATAAAATTATGAAGCATTAAGTTGTAACAAAGATGATAAAGAATTATCTTGAAGTAAAATTAGGAAGAAAGCTAGGATTTCTATAAATGTTTAATGTTTTCACCACTGCATGCCTACAATTATCTCTTATGTTCACTACACAATACAATTGATTCATTAAAAACTAGAGTGACTTGGATGAAATGCAAAATAATTTGAAGGACTTACTCTATATACTTTTGGATTTCAAGACAATTGTTTAGATTGTGCCATATAACAATATCTCAATCTATCCTATCTAAATAAACAACGTGCTTTTTGCCAATAAGTTAACATTGAGATCTAAAAATCGATAGTCACCTTTTTATTCTCATATTGACTATATCCTAGTTGTAATGAGGCAAGTTAAATTTTGTTTCCATCCCTTGTAAATACACAGAACAAAATGTTAAAGTCTCATTTACAACATACCTTTTAATAATGGAACCTTTAGGTCGAGCATGGTTCCTAATATAATCCTTTAACTTATTTACATGTCTCTCATATGGATATATCCAGCTAAAATGAATAAGACTCTTAGTAATTCTTTTTCAGGTAAATACATCATCAAATGGACCATTATGTCAAAAAATGCTTAAGGGTATATTGTTTCGAGTTTGCAAAGATCAATATAATGTCTTTCTTAACTTGCTTAACATCCTACTTATTTAAAGTTCTTACACAGATTTAGTTAAAGTAATTATATAACTCATCAATTAAACATAGGTGTTAACAATTGTTGTATAATGATATAAAAATCATAGGATCTCAACCCTTTGATCTTAGTATCATTGTTGATCACATGCTTTCTCAATCTTTCAGCAAACTTATAAGGAAACTTGACATTTTTAATGAACTAGAAAAATCAACATCGATTGTATTAATTGAGTGTGTATCTAGGATGTGGTTTCATCTACCCCCTCTCTTTGCATAAGTACAATTCTAATCTTATATTCATGCTAACTAGGTCATACCTTACATTGTTCGTATCCTTTGATTTATGTTCAATGTCTAAGAGTGTACCTACAGTACTATCATATACATTTTTCTTAACATACATCACTTCAATATTATGCCTTAAGAACATTATGGGCTGGTATAGAAGTTCAAAAAAAGATATTCTTCATACTTTAATTAAGTTTATCTATACCTCTTTTTTGCTTAATGCCACCCCACTACATGTGTTCTCTAAGAAGTCTCTTATATACTCTACTTAATTGCTCCATGATCATGTCATTAGTAAACTACCTTAGAGGGGCTTTCCTTTTTGTCTTTCCATTAAATTCTTTATTGTTTCACCAAGTATGGCTCTTTAAAAGGAATCAATGATGACTAACATAAGCTATTTTTTCCTCTAATTTACATTGAGGGCATATCTTCATTGCAAGTTAGACATGCTTTGTAATTTTGTTCACTCCACCCAAAAAACTACTTTGAGTAGAAAAGTCATTCACTATCCACAATAATATTACTCACATCTTAAACATGCTATTCATAGTAGCATCCTAGGTTTTAACTCCAATTTCCTACAATTGTTTTAGTTCTTTAACAAGTGATCTTAAAAAGATATCTATGTATTTTCTTAGAGATTATGGTCTAAGGATCAATAGTGTTAACTTGAAAAATGACTCTCTCATATAAAGATAGGGTGGCAAATTATAGGTGATCATCACAATTGGCTATATATTGTATGACAAACTCATATCACCAAAATGATTGAATTCATCTATATTTAAACCTAATTGCACATTCCTTGGTTCTACTAAGAAATCAAGATACTTTCTATCAAAATCTTGCCGAATTTCTCTATCAATAGGATGCCACAAAACCTTGTCTTCGATGGATCTTCCTATTTGATGCAACATCGTATCCTTTGTCGTATGCCTTGATCCATATAACTGCTTCAACTTAAAGGTCAATGAAAAATATCGTAATACCTTATAAGAAACCTTTTTTCCTTTTTATATTTTTATTAATCCACTAGCTCTTCCTATAAATTGGACAATTGTTATCTTTAGCGTGCTCTTTTCAAAATAGCATATAATCATACTTACAAACATGAATTGATTCATACCTTCAATCCTAACTTATGGAACTATTTCCTTGCATCATAATGTGTTTCCTTTAGTAGGTAGTTGAATAATTTATTAGTCCACTTATGTATTACTTTCAAATGTATAAGCTTAACTAAAAAGTTCAATGCAAAAAAAGTTGTGTAATTAAAATACAATTCTATTTCAACTTCTATAAGTAGGTCATTAAAACTTAAGCCATGAGAGGTGTCCCCTCCAAAATATCCTCACTTTGATCTATATCATTGTTATTTACTTGATCAATTGCACGAGGGTCAATAAAGTTATGTATGATATCAATCATTTCATTAGCATCATTAATGGGTGCTTCACCCATAATCTCAGCCTTGGATACATACCTTTCATTGTGATAGACCTAATTCATGTACAACAAATTATTTATTAAGTGTGCCTTCATGATCTTTAATGTCTAGTACAACATATTCAGATATGTTTGCATTGACATCTTACCAACCCCTTGCCATTGACAAAGTTTCTAACTCTCTCCATAAATATAGTAGCACCATTTAAATATACATCGAATAATCAATCTTATAAGGTTATCTAACTTTTTTTAATAGATATGGTGTAACTAGCCTACAAAGTCACGAGTCACCATATAATTCAATTAAACGTGCATATTTGTTATGTGCCCTAAATTCACTTTATCACTCTAACTTTAATAGGTATGACCTTATCCCATTTGAGATATTCTTGTAATTATTGTCTTAAATGATCTAAAATACATTTCACAAATGACAAAATTTCAATAATATCCCCTATAGTTTTCTAAATGTGTATACTATATATCGATGTAGTACATATTCAAAGAATACTAGAAAAGGAAGAATTTCAATAAGGTGAAATGATGAATAGATAAGTTAAGCACAATAATTGAAGGACATTTCCAAACTACCCAAATTTTCAAAAACAATTCAAGGGTTGGTTCATTTAGGAAGATCAATCAATCATTGAATAAGTCTAAAATTATAGTGCAAATACATTTCAAACTTAACATGGTGTAATTTTTTGTTATAATAATTTTGATAAAATCATAAACTCAATTGTTTATATAATGTTATATTAATGATTGAATCGTATACATTATAGTATTTAATTATTCATTTAAAATTATTTGTTAATTTTTTTTACTATTTTAAATGATTATTTAATAATATAAATATTTGACTTGCATAAAAAATTGCACTTGCTTGATTAAATTAATTGTTACAACCTATTACATTTTTGTATCCTCTTACTACAATGTTCATCTTAGATAACATAATAAACTAGTTAGCATTATATGACTAAATCCTAATATTAAATGACAACATTTTTTGTCATCCAATATTATTTTTATTTTTGGTACTTTACATTATTACTTAAATTATTAAATATTTTGCATTATAGAAATTTTATGTATTAACTATTATTATTATCCATTATTAGTTATATTTTTAGTATTTTAAATTCTTAAATTATAACATCATTAACATCATAGAAATCTCTCTATCTTCATTAGTGTAATTGTGACATTATTGTACTATCCTTTATTTTCATTCTTATATAACATAATATGCTAATTACTTAATATGACTCACCTAGGAAATAAATTATCATCCATTTATTATGTATTTTGTTATCCATTACCACTTATATTTTTAATACTTTAAATTATTACTTCTATTCTTACATAATATAGTAAATTCATTACTATTGATTGACTCACTTATGAAATATTTATTATGCATTTTACTATTCATTACTCCATATATATTTAGAACTTGAAATAATTACCTCATCTTTAAAATATTTTGTATCAAAAAAAGTTTTTTATATGCATTAATGTAATCATCCAAATTAGTGGTTACAATCTTTTATTAACTTTCATTTTTGTATGATTTTATAATTTAATAAAAATTATATGAATTACTTCAACAATTAAATTATAAATTTTTTATTCCCTATCACTCTTTAATGATATATTTTCCTTAAGGTTGTGCAATCAAAGTATAATAAAGTCATGTATGATATCAATTTAAGGATAACAATAGAAATCTAATTCAATCATTTCTTTGAAAGTATGGTGTGGAAAAATTTCTAGTAATATGTTGACACAAAAATCTTTGCGTTATTTATGTCTAAATATTATTAAGTATTTTATGTTTTAATTTAAGAATTTAATTAAGTGATTTCATAAATGTTCAAATTATTTAATTTTTTATCTTTTAAATGATTACTTAAGTTACTAAAAGTTTTATATCATCAAAATTTTATATTTTTATCAACTTTAATATAAATTTTATTATTCTATTTTCTATCAAACTTACTACATATTTAACGTAATACATATACAACTTCTACAAAATATTAATTTTACTAATTAATCAACACAATGAAGTATTAAAATAAGTTCATATTCAACCATCATATCAATATCATTGAATATTTAAGATAATAATTATATAAAACAACACAAAATAATTATTCTTTTAAATTAACTATTATATTAAAATATGCAAAATAAAAAAATCATATACATTATATGTTTGTTGTAGCAAATGAAATTGGAGAACAATAACTACGAATTTCAATTAACATACCAACCATATAATCTAATTTTTTAACAAAATAAATATAAGAATTAGAAAATAAAAATAAAAACACTATAAAGATTAAGAGATAAAAAGGAAAGCATACTTGTTAGAAAAAGAGGAAAATGTAAGCGAAGAGGAAAGAAAAGAGAGAAAACAAAGCTCACAGATGGACGAAAATGGAAGACGAAAATGGAAAATGTCAGAACTATGCAAACAACACCCTGTTGTCTTAGCAGCTAGTTTGATCATCTGTATATGCTTTAAGTGGAGGGTACATGTGTATTTTGTGTGTCAAATCCTATTAAAATGACACCTTATCGTTTGTATATCTAGTTGAGTCATTTGTGTTACTCGCACAATTTTTTGGGCACCATACTTTCTTGCTAGCCAAGACTTCAACTCTATGTAGACGATATTTTATCATCTTAATAGAGTTGAGTCTTTTCAAAAATGAAAATGAGTCTTTCCTGTCTTTTGATATTTGAGTTTTATGGAAAAAGGATAAAATATATAATCTATTTATATTATACTTTATCTATAAATTTTTTATATTTTAAATAAAAAATTATATTATTAAATTATATATTTTGTGTGAAAAACTTTTTTATTTTTTTCTAAATTCTTAATATAGAGTATTTTCATAATTAATATTTATAATATGTTTAACTGCATAAAAATTAATTTTTCAAAATTAAGTTCACATTCAAAATTGAATTTAAATTAAATGCACATTTCTTACTATATTTTATGTTCAATGATTACATGTAAAAAATAAAGTTTAAGATTGAAATACCTTTCACAATTTTTTTAGAAGAATATTTTTATATATAATTAATTATGAATCAATAATTTAGAATTATTTAAATATTAACTTTGAAAGTAAAAATGATTATGTTCAATTTGTCATATTAAAATCTTTTTTGAATGCAAAATTAATTTTAAAAAGTCAATTTTCATGTAACTAAGTAACTAAAAAAACTAAAAGTAAAACTTAAGTAAAATGTTTTAAGTATTTGTTATAAGGTTATATGATATATGTATTAACTCCTTTATATAAAGAAGATAACTACAACATTGCTAACTATTGTATTTATCAAATTAGAATTATTAATGATAGTTAATAAATGAATAAAATAACAAATGTATTGTAAGTTAAATGAAGAATTTTATGGCACAAACCTAAGAAATTTCATCTAAATTTCATCAAAAGGACAAAAACACCTATATTGGTAAAAATTTCTAGGGCACATATTTTAAAAGTTTTATCAAAATTTTATTTGAAAAACAATGACAGAAACTACCTTTACAAATTTGAAGGAAATGATAATAAAAAGATTTTTCTTAACATGTTTAGTTTAAGTATATAATTGCACCTTTTATAATATTAAAAGGTTTTTTTACTTATAAAATATAATACTCAACATTATATGCATTTTAACTTTTTCATTCTCCAAGTGTAATGAGTCAAAATTATTTTGTGTTGGCATGTAGGAGTTTATCAACAAAATTTGCTTTAAACACATGTCAGGTTATCCTTACATTTTTGGTGTCAGTATGCTTGAGTATAGTAAAAAGAAGTGCTTAAGAAAATCCTACTAATTTTCTTTTCAATATAAATATAAGTCTACAATGTGAATTCATATTAAACTATCAAATAAAAGAAAACTTGTTAGCTTTCATCCTAATATAAATAGAATTATTTTTCACACATCATTGATATGAAAAGAACGAAGTCCACAGCATAAAAGATGTACCTTTCAAATTATGTTAAGTAGTTTTAACTCTTGTGAAATACTATGAAATATTGTAATGAAACAAATATTATTCTTAATAAAAGGGCATGGAACAAGTTGATATATTGTCTTCAATAATGGGATATGAGTTGAAAAAAGGTTTATATGCTCCGACCTTACTCCATTATCATTCATATCCCTATGTACTTTAGAGATCTTATATTGATCTTCAATAAATGTTTCAAGTTAAATTATTTTCTTATTCTCTATAGTTTCACTCAAATTTTAATTAGATCCTTATAACTTGGAATCTTGTATTTCTTTTTAATTTCTAATTATGATACTTCCTATTATATTCCAAATAAAATTGGTTGGCAATTAGTTTACATAGATTGTGATCTATCAAATGAATGATTATCAAGTGAAAAATATATGATTCATTCTTTCCATCTAAAAATAAAATAATATTGATTATTATATGTTATTTGTCACTAAAATAAAATTAAAAATTGTATACAAATTCTACATTAAATTATTAAGTGATATTAAAAGATTTTTTTTCCAAATTTGTAAGCCAATCATTAACAAAATTAAATAAATAAATGATGCAAAGTATTTAATTAAAAATATGAGGATGTGATTTAAAAAATTTTAATTATTAAAACATAATTAGAAATTAACTAAAATTATAAGGTCTTGCATATAATTTAATATATATGTTTATATTGAGGGTCCATTAATATTTCTTCTAGATTAACAAAAAATCACATTAAAATCTCTCTTAGTTGATAGATTTTTCTTATGTCCAAAATTTATTTTTGTTAAAACTAAATTTATTTTTTCTTGATAAAATTAATAACAATTTATTTACAAAAGAATTTTTTTATTTACAATATGTTATACAAAAGTGACTTCACTTGAAAATATATTACACAGTACCCGAAACTTAATTAAAAGTTAAATTTTGACAATATAGTACAAAATAAAATATTAATATTAGAGTGATATTTTTCTTTTAAAACATAGTTATCTCAAATAAAATAAATTTTTAAAAAATGATTGATGAATATAATCAATTTCATAAAGGTATCAATGTAGTTAAATTACAATGACAAATGAAAAAATTGAATGTTTTTAAAATTTAAAGCTGCGGTTAATTGGATTCTTATGTATAATCCTTTTGCTGTACTTCTTAATACTCACAATGGTATTAGCTGAAGAATAAAGTTGGTTGGTAACATTAACTATTGTTAATAATTATTTATTATTTACTTTTGAGTTTTTTTAAATAATAGTAAAAGTATTTTTTAAAAAAATATAAAAATTATTCCTTTATATTATGAAGTGATTGGATATTATTCTTTGTAATTTTAAAAATTTGAAAATTATCCTCTTAAATTTTATAAAACTTGAAAATGGTGCCCATCATCCACTTAATTAATCATTATATCAAATAATGCACTTTTTTAACAAAAATTTTAATTAAGAATCACAATCACAACATAATAGTTGGTTAATTATTTTGTTGTTTTTCACATATAATTTTTTATATTATATAATTAATAAAAATTACATTATATATAAAGAATTTTAATTAAATACTAATGTAAAATTGTGTCTGAAATTAAAAAAATAATAAAATAAATTAATATTTGATAATATTATAATTTTCACTTAAAAAATTTGTTAAAAAATACATAATTTGATAAAATAATTATTTAAGTTAATAATGGGCATTATTTACAAATTTTATAAAACTTTATGGGATAATTTTTAAATTTTCAAGGTTGAAAATTATAAAATCTAACTATCTTAAAGTTAAAAGAGTATTTTATATTTTTTTCCTTTCTCTTTTAATGTATTTTCTTATCATTTTGACTAAAATTCATATAACTCTGTAAACTATATCTCATGAATAAAAAGTTTGTAATATGCAATTAGACATCTAAATTATACAAATTATGAAAAAAATTTATTCACTATCTCTTCATTCAAATCCTCAATGGTAAAAAAGGTTTATGCTATTATTTTTTTAGTGCGCTTATACAAATTTAACCTTTTAAATCAAATTTATAACAAAAAATAATTCAAAATTAAAAATCAAAAATAATAATTTTTATTTTTAAATTTTATGATTGAATATAAATTTATAACCATTTTTTCTAATGCTTTTATAGAAAATAATAATTGTTATCGATTATATTCAAAATTATTTCTTATGCAAAATAATTTTAAAAAGATTTTATCTTTTAATTTATTTCATTTCGGTGCATTTAAGATGATTGTAAGGATGGAATATTTTTTAAAATAGTTTTATATAAGAAATAATTTCAAATATAGTTGATTATAAGTAATTGATTTAAAAATAATTATAAATTAATACTTTATATGTGATGATACTTAATCATTACTTTTGAAGGTAAACATTATTATTTCTAATTTTTAATTTAGAAATAATTTTGATTATAAAGTTGCTTTTAAATGATTCATTTTTGTACGATCAAGTAAGTTAAAAAATAACAATAAAAGTTTTTTTTTTTTTGTTAAGGATGTGGAAGAGGATTTAATAGAAGAAAATTTTTATATAAATTGTATAATATAAATATTTGAATATAAATTTTTAAATATTATAAATTTTTTATATGTAGTATGTAATATAAAAGGTTATTTTTATTTTAGGCAAAATAATGAAAGCATCAAAACAAAATTACTTTTACTATCATTACAAAAAAAAAAGAACTTAAAAACAAATCATATTCATTTAGTTCGGTAGAGGAACGTATCCAAGAATATGCCAACATTTTTAAAACCTATACAGACGGCATAATGTCTTCTATATAGGTTTTAATTTTTTTTTAAAACACTACACAAACAATAAAATGTCATCTTTATAGGATTTTAAACTTCAGAAAACTTTTGAAAATTTTTACAAATGACAATTTATTATTTGTATGTAATTTTTAATTTTTTTAAATTAGAAAAAAGTATATATATATATATATATATATATATATATATATATATATATATATATATATATATATATATATATATATGAAAAATGTCATCTATATAGACTTAGACTTTTCTTCTTTTTTTTTTGAAAATTCATTTTAAGACCCTATACAAATCACTGAAATTTTATCGTCTGTATAGAAATTGGTTGTATATTCCATATTTGTTATAGTGATTAAGAACTTCGTTGAATATAGCTTGGTAATTAAGATTACGTCTAAGAAGCATAGAGAGAATTACACATCATGCCTAGCCCCTCGCCACGAATTCCGTAGAAAAAAGCAAAGAAGGGAACGTCCCACGCCCTTCTCCAACCCTCAACCTTAGAAAGTTGCACTGAGCTAGTAAACTTAGCCATCAACTAACCTAATCCCACCAAATTGGCATTCCATTAAATACCTTGTGCCGTAACCACTTCCATTGAGCCATCATTATGCCTAAAACTCCTTCGCCCTGATTCTCTATCTCTTCCCTCAAATCCAAACCTCATAAAGAACCATTAAGGTCAATTATATCAATCCCATTAAACTGCTAATAATGCCTTTAACTCACCTGAAGTCGTATAAATTTACCTTTGGCCTTAAACTTCTCAGGATGTACAAATTACATACCTATAAACCTTCTCCCTCCAAAATCATACACCAGCAAATGCCAATCTAAAACCTTTAGTCCCTTTTTGTCTTACTCTGTAACTTCTGCTTAAAGCGCCCACTTTCTAACTGAGACAGCCATTTAAGCAAAAACTCTATTTAAACCTCTATATTCAAAGGCCCACCCTAAACATTTTGATAACTCTGCTAGGGAGGCATATGCATTAATGTCGTCTAGAAAAAGGCTGGCCTAAATTGTTGGCAGGGTAAATGACGAAAATTCCATCACCATTCTTTCAAAAATGCAAACGGTGTACCCTCATGGGATGCCTCCCAACTTTAACACAGGATCCACAGCGCTTCCTCTCTAGTGAGTGGGATTGTGCGTAACGAAGTTGAAATCAGCCTGATTGCTCTATTTCACTCAATAAACGACAAGGAAGTAGAAGCAGGTGCACCCGAGCTCAATGTTTTCATTGCTGAAGTTCAACCGGCACTAGGAAGAGGATTTGTTATTGGCCTTAGTGGCGGTCAACATTGGTAATAATTTGTTTTTGTGGGACTTGCCTATGATAACCGTGCCGGTCACCGTCTTAGAAGATCTAATGAGAAATTAGCAGCAGATGGTACAAATCCTCTTGAAAGTGACTTGTTTTCTTGGTAGGATGACCCAGAAAAATGATTCTTAGACTTGAAATCCTTTATAATACTCATATCACCAGGAACAAACGCACAATCAATTCAAACCACCAACAAAAGGGCCCAAGGTTGCAGTTCTTAGTGAAGTGAAACATTTCCAGCCCATTGTGATGCTAGAAACCCCAGTCACTATTGACCACTCATTGTAGTGTTGAAGATCAGTCGTAAAAGCTTACAATATCCCAGAAGGATCTCTTATGCTTCTTGGATAATACCAAAAGGAAGGTAATTTCTAACATCAACTTTAGACATTCTTTTCCATTTAAGTTCTCAACATGTTAATTATCCTGCAGAATATCAGCCACCTTCATTTCGTAAGTTTGATAAGAGTAAAAATGCTGGAGAACATATTGACTTGGATGTGTCTAGTGCTATTCATGAATTGCATTTAAGAAAATTCTGTAAGTCATTACGTAGGGAAGCTTACTCTTCGTATATGAAGTTCTAATAAATTTCAATTGAAACACAAAATGAGATGGTGACAAAATTTTCACCAAAAGGGGGAGCATTCATCATATGAACATAGGACAAATAAAATAGAAAGGAGAGGAAAACGTATTCTTATATGAGATAGAGTGATCATGCTTAGGATTTCCCGGAGGAGGTCGCTGAATCAGTGTTGGTGCAGAGCTGTATTGCTAACATGGATAACCCTGCAGCCCCTTATTTACATTATGGAAACATTTGTGGCTTTTAGGAAATAATGATTCTAGTGGGATGAGTTGTTGCTTCTTTTAGACAACAAATCCACTGGGCTAAGACTGATGAAGATAAAGAAAATATAATCTTGATAGGGGAACTTCCCAATAAGAAGAAGCCACCCACTTCCGGTTTAGGGTATACTTAAAAATAAAGAAAAAACACCTCCACCAACAAGTTATAGAGTCATGACTCAATTTCTTGGATTTTGATTTACTCAGATCCCCAGTGTTGATTCAAGAACCTATAAGTTGCTAACTTCTTAAATCATTTCTATAATTTGAAACAAGGAATCTATTTGTGAAAGATGCAAACAAATTTGCACATTGAGCAACCAACCAACCAACCAAACACTTTCAAAATATTGAAGTGACAACCATAAAAGCAAGAAGTATAGGCTCACAGGATCAAATGGGTAAGGAAAAACTTTGCAAAACTAATAGCTATTAAGCTAATGGGTAGCTTTCAAAACTAGCTACCACATCTGTGCTTTGCCAGGATTTAGTTGGCTTAAATGAATATTTAATTTTAAAAATCAAATGGTTTTCATGCAATTTTTGAAAATTTACATATAAAACTTTATTTTACAAATCCTTTCTAAAATCATTTTGATAGGCAACTAGTTTCACTTAACCTTATTCCAAATCATATACTTATCAGTCATGCACAATACAAAGAATTTGCTTTATTTACCATTTCTAATCAACTGAAAGACCTAAAATTGATAAATAGAGATTGAACAACTACATATTAGTGAGGGAGTCATGCCCCAACCTTTAGTGGAATTATTAGAATTTTTCATAAAATGAATTGCTATTAATTGATAATTTTTAATTTAATAAAATTGACTGATTAAAAGTTAGCTCAATTGTGAGACATATGAGGCTCATTTGAAATTGTAATCTTAAAGATATGAGCTTAGTATATCTACATAATTTAATGTGATTTGACAGTTGTGTAGGTCCAATGACTTAGTAATCCTTTTATAGAGAGGATTGCTAGGGTTTTATAAATAAGAATTATGACTCAGTAATCCATTAAAAGCTGCTACCAAGGAAAAAAGCAAAGTGGAAGATCTAATTAAAGAGAATTCATTAATTTTCTCAGAATTTAATTATGGCTGCAAATCCATCAGGTAAGTGAATACAAATTTTATATTATGATATTCTAATTATCATACATGAGATCCTAAAATTAAAAATTCTTACAAGAACGCTTATGGTCATGCACTCCATATACTTAAACATACACACGGGTACACATATAGTAGCTTTATGAAACTGTGAATCATGTGCATAGAAACACATTCCAATTTCCATACATATGTCGTCATCATTTCACAAACAATTTCATATAATCTATCATTCATGCAGCCACATTATTTTTAGCACTTAGCATGAGCAATTATCATTTCCTTTCTTATAATTTATGTCAAGTTCTGAGTCTTAGGTTTCTAATTAACTTCATTTTGTTCTTAACTTATACCTCACCTTTCCTATACCTATGCTCTATTTTAATTCTCATTGCATTAAGATATTGACAAGCCATATACATTCTTTTCCATGCACACAAATATTCATCATCATATAGATTCACGCAAGTTCCAAATCAGAGGTGCAATTGAAGGTCCAGCGTATCAACAAGTAAGTACAATGTCCTACCACCACGGAATAGATTGAGTCACATATCACTCTGATTGGTCATGTATCATTTCTTGATCAAACAATGTCTCACTCTAATTGGTCATGTAACACATTAGGAAGGCCAATATACATAGAACAAGGTTCAATCCAAAGAGTTAGAAGAAACTAAATAGATCTCCGGCCCACTACAAGATGGAAAGGACATTAAGTAATAAGGCAAACCTTCAAGGAAATAAAATTGAAGGATTATGAAAAAGAGGGGGATCGTTCCAATTGGAATACAAAGGAGCGCACCCACACACAAACACATGAAGCACATACCATAGCAAATAAACAAGATTAAACAAAGGAAATGAAACATTGTTCAAGAGATAGTAGTAGATAAACAAGATTAAACAAAGGAAATGAAACGTTTCTCAAACACATGAAACATTTTGCATAAAGAATGCATAAACATATAAGCACAATAGAAAGGAAATCATAGGATAAATAACAGTCAAAGCACAAAAAGGAATTTCAATAAAAAGAGCATTCCTGAAAAGTGAAAAGACCATAAACAAGAAAACAGTAACAAAAAGTGATGAAGGAAGAATACTCGAAGAAGGAGGACACTTATATTTTTTTCAATGGATTAAATCCATGAAAAGGAGAAACATTTAAGAGATTTGATGGTCAAAAGATGAAAAGTAGGATTTAAAATGAAAAGACAATCCCCTCATCTAATGGATGGGGAAGCGTGAGATGAACGATTGAGATTCGCAATCCCAAAGGCCAAACGATCTTGCCCATTCAATAGCACAAAAGTTTAGGTGATAGGTAGTTAAGATTATAAAGTAGGATGTGACAAATTTAAATTATCAAAATTCGTGCCATTTTAAATCAAAGTCCGACCAAACCTTTTTATTAGAAAAAATCTTTGACAAAAGAAATTCTCAATTCATGAAACAAAAGCTTTGAAGAGATATCTCAATAAATCGTAAACAATATGTCAGTAAATTAATCAAATACTCAACTTACCTCAAGGAGCAAGGGAGGCAATGATAAACACAAAAATGTCTAATCAAATATAATTCGGATGGACTATAACAAAGAAGCCATGTCTACAACAAAGAAAACCTGTTTTACCTTAATGTCAATCAAGCCTAAGATAGGAATATTAATCCTATTACTACTTGATTTCTAATCAAAATCTCTCCCTTTTAATATTATTGATAAGTTGATCGATAAGAGCAAGGAATCAACCTTTTTTTTTCCTTTAACGCCTCCTTTAATACCTCAAATCCTATAAAACTTAGGTATATAATTCCAATAGGATATGAAAAAAAAAAAAAAAGAAAACATCTCCATAACATTGTCCAGAAACTAATTTAGAGATTAGAACATTCTCAATGGACTTCTTCCCATTGTATACATTTAACATTGGTTCCTTGTCCAGATCTTGAAGCCGATTCTAACCCCCAGAAAGCAATTAGGCATCTTTGGAGACTTCAACATAATTGTGATGTTACTGTAAATTATTTTTGTAAATTTCTTGATTTTACCATAAGGGGAAAACATAAGTAGCATTAAAACCATAAAATATACAAATAAATGATTTATTTGTTCAAAATTTGTTATACAAAAAATTTTAATAGCATTGTTGACTAATATATATATATATATATATATATATATATATATATATATATATAGACCTCATAACTTAAAAGAAAATAAAAGAATTTAAATATAAAAGATTTAAATATTAGTATGGGTATTATAATTTATAATAAAATTAAATGTATCATTTATATTTATATTATTTTATGATATTAGCAAGTAAATTGTAAATAATAGTAGTAGATATGAAAAAAGGTAAAAAATATATATAATAGAAAAATAAAAATAAAAGAAGCAATATATAATGAAATAATTATATTAAACTAAATATTATAATTAATTTAAAATAATTTTATAATAAAAATAAAACATATACTGTTAGTGATATCGGAATTTGAAAAAAATAGGAAAATATGCAATGAAATAAATAAAAAATAGTACAATAGTTTAGATGTAAATCAATATAAGGGGTAAATATAATATATGTAAGTAAGCAATTCAATTTTATTAGATTTTTAATTTATATAAAATATTTTTACAATAAAAATAAAATATATAATATTATATTTATATTATTAAATGATATTAATATTATAATTATAAAAAGTGGTACATAAAAATATGTCACAAAATAAATAAAAATATAATATAATAAAGTAATGAAGAAATGAGAAAAATTTGGGCAGAAAATGAAAATGTGTTAAAAGCATTAGAAGCTGCCTAGCATTCGTGGAGAACTAAATCCCTCTTTTATTAATAAGAAAGAAAGAAAGAAGAGAAAGGAAGAAAGGGTAGTTTTCTTTCCCTTAGCTTTTTTGGATATTTTGTTTCTGATATTTAGTTTTTTAGTTGACTGTCCGGAATTTGTACGTGGCGTTTCACCTTAACGAGAATTTCGTTCATATTTGTTAGTATAATTTAACTTTATATTTATACGAATTACATATATATATCCGTGTATGTGTGTATTTTCTTTTAGGCTTTTAAACAATAAGGAAATCATTTTTTCCTTTTCACCATTAATCGAGTTACAAGCTTTTCTCCGTCACAATTAATAGCATTTATTGTAGATTTCCATTTTTTTTCCTTAGTTCTTTTAGATCATTTGTTTTTAAAATTTTTTTGTTTGACTTTCCTGAGCTTGTAAGAAGTAAGAGGCGTTTTACCTTAATGACTAATGAGCAATCGATTTACACTTATAATAAATTAATTTTAAATTTAATTAAAATTTTCATCTAATTTCTTTTTCTCTTTGAATTTTCTAGTAACAAATAAAATTACTTCTCAATTTTTTTCCACTATTAGTCTAGTAATAATCCTCTTGTTTTTCTCCCAACAAGCCTTAACTACTTTCGGGCCCATTGGCATGGCTAGGTTGCAACCAGTGGCATCTTACTCACAAACGTACAAATTCAAATTTAAACGGTGAGTATGGCCCATAAAAAAAAAAACAAAATTAAACGGTGAGTAATTGCTTCACGTGACGAAACCGTTGTCCGTTCCCAATGAAACTGCATATTTTGTCTCCTTTCTGGCTTTTATCAGTTTTATGGTTCTTGTGGTAATGAAGTTGCCACAAGTTCAGAACTTAATAACTTCGGGTTTGATCAGGGGATGACAGTTCTGAGAAAAATTTTAGGTTGCATCGTAGTAGTGAGATTTTTTTATTATATTTTATTAAATCAATAAATTACTCTTTTAATTTTCAGAATTATTTAATTATAAATTATAAATACTAATTTATTTAAATATAATAAAGAAGTAATATTAAAATCACAGAATTTGATTTTTTTTTTCAAAATCCTTTCTCCAAAAAAAAAAAGTAAAAAAAATGATAAATTATGTTATGGCATCGCTTCTTGAACTTCATTTTAAGAGATGTTAGTACTAATATTTATTTTAAAGAAGTGTTAATTTTATGAATTATTACTATTATATTTTTAAAATATATATTTTTTAATTGTGAGAATGCAGTTATGAATTAAGAATTTCAAAAGTATATTATTCATTGATTAGCTAACTATTTTTTGCATATAACCACTCATTTTCATTTTTTTTTCACATAATCTTTTCATGAAAAATAAAAAAATTTAGGTTTGATGAAATTCACCAGGTTAGAAACATGTAAATTGAACCTAAAATTTTAAATAACTATAACTTTATATTTGATTGTCTATTTTGGACTAATTTTTTTTATTCCATATAACTTTGGCATTTTGTTCGCTTTAATTGGTGAAAAAATATATATTTTAATGATTTTTTAAAATTTTTTTAAATTTTCTTATTATTTTTCTAATTTTCGTCTCATTTTTATTAATTCAAATTTATTATAATTTCACATTAAATTTTTTTCCCTAACTTTTTTGGTATCTAGTAGTGACATAATAACTTTTTTAACAAATAAAATTACTAAAGAATAATTTGTCACCATTTGTAGATCAAATAGTAATATATTACTATTTTATCACCAAATAGTAACATCAATGAAAAATGTAAAATAAATAAATAAATTAAGTCTAATTAAGTAAGATTTACAATGAAATTGTTATAAAACAACGTATTACTATTTAAATAAAAAATAATAACACCTTTTTTTTCTGACTTATTGCTATTTGGTTTAGAATTAGTAATATGAATAAAAAATAAATAAATACAGGAAAATCAAGTAAGATGTACATTACAACTAGCATAAAACGTGTTATTATTTGAATAAGAAATAAGAATATGTTATTTTTTGGGTATAGAATCAATAACATCAATAAAAAGATAGAAATACAAGCAAAACAAGTAAGATTCATAATGAAATTGTCATAAAATATCGTATCACTATTTAAATAGGGAATAGTAATACCTTATTCTTTTTGTATGATTTATTGCCTCCAAATTCTTATTTATTTTTTATTTTTATATTACTAAAAAATTATTTTAATCCTTAAAAAATTAAATTTTTATTAATTTTATTTATAATTAAAATGTTATATTAATTTAATTTTTATGAATTTTTAATCTTTCATTTTTAATTTTTATAAGATTAAAAATTTTCTAATTTTAATATCCAAAAATAAAAATTTTCGTTTTAGTGTTTTTATTTTTTTCGAGTCGTGTTATAAGTGTGTTATTTTATCTTTTAGAATTTGTAACAAATTATTATTTACAAGTAAATTGAAATGAAAAAAAAGTAAGTATGTATTATTTTATTATAATAAATTATAATAAATGATACTGAACAAAATTTATTTCAAAAAAAATTTAGAGAGTAGTGGATCCCTAGAAAATTGAGCGAGTGGATAACGAGTAGGTGGAAATAATAACAACTGATGGGTGGGAGCAGGACAGAAAAATAAATGCGACGACTATGCCCCGGTACGGAACCGGGGCAACTCGTCCTGTCTCGTTAGCTAGTTATCAATTGTTGGATAAAGTTGGTAAATAATGTAAAGTACGACGGATGGTAGCGATTTAATAATTTATACTTCATAAATTATCTATTTTATAAAATGAAATAATACTCTGCGAGTAAATAATAACAAAAAAAAATACAATTACAAAAATTACTTATCTGATTATGTTTTAATTAATTTTTTTCTTAATTTTAATTCATACAACCTAATTATTAATACATGAAATTTAATTATTATGTTGAAAAAATGAATGCAACGTATATAATTTAGTAAGTTTCTTGTAATTTATTTCATTTTGAAGTTTAGTAATGTGTTTAATTTAATTCACATATTGGTTTTATTAACATAAGTGAATGTTGAAAAATTAAGATAAAAATATTTTGATCACTCCTAAAGTTTAACGGAATATGAGGACCACCATTGAGATTTTAAAAGCCTACTCAAATCTTCCTACAAACGTTAAAAATTATTACTTGATGTATCCTGTATCCCTCATTTGAACTTCATGATTATCATTTTTCATCATTTTATAAATAAAAATTTTAAATTTAAATTTGAATTTAAGAAAATTTTTTCTATGTTTTAGAAAAAAAACTTGAATTGATTTTCAGATTTACTTATTGCACGATTAAATTTGTTTAATCTATATCATTTTTTAATAATCTTGTTAATATAGAACTAATAATACAAAGTTATCAAACATAACTACATCGTAAGTTCATGCAATATATAAATTTAAAATTAAATTTTATTTAAATTAAATATTTATTTATATAAATATATTTTAAATAAGTGCATATAATAAAATTATTATAAAAATGTTGAAATATAATTTATTGCATTTATTTTATAATCATATATATGAGTTTGTGAATCACAAATGTTCAACATATATGTTACTTTCTACTAAATAAATGAACATAAAATCAGTTGATTTTTGTTGCCCAATGTAAATTTGTTAAAATTTGAATTCATAACCAAATGAAAATTTTTAACATAAAAATAAATATTATAGAGAATAAATAGAAACTAAACAAGTGAAATTTTCACAACTTCTTTTACTCAAAATATATCATACTATATTTATTTTGTAATATTAGCATATAGACTGTTAAAAATAAAATGGATATAAAAAAAACATGCAAGATAGCAAACGAAAAAAAATAGTGTGTTACCTATTAAGTAATAAAATTTAAAAATAAAATATATAGTTAATTAGTTTAATTAATTAAATCTTTAAGTTATTTAAACAATTTTAACAATAATGAGAAAGAAAATATATTATAATATATCTATACTACTCAACAATTGTGGCATTTAAATTGTAAACAAAGAGAAGCAAATTTCAAAAATGAAAAACATGCAATGAAACAAATATAAGAGTTAAAAATAGAATATGCATTAAATTAATTCACATAAATAAAATGTTTAATCTACTTAGAATATTTTTATAATAAACATAAATTTTTTTTTATATTTATACTACTCAATGGTATAGATAAAAGGAAGAGAAGTACAAATTTTATAAAACCTTTGACAAAATTTCAAATTATTTATATTTATTTAATTTGAAATACAATATTAAAAAATTTATATGAAGAAAATATCAATAATTTTTAAATAAACTGAACTTTAATTTCTAATTAATTTTATTAAAAAATAAATATGTAATTAATTCAATCAATATATATTTTATATTAAACTTTTGACTTATTTAAAATATTTTTATAATAAAGGAATGATTTATTGGAGATTTTTTTTAAAGGACAAAAATGAAGTAGAGTGAATAATTGCAAGGAATGGTCATCATCCTCTCGGTTTGAATGAGTAAAATACACTTACTCTAAGAATAACTTGACATAAAAATAATAATACTATGTCTAATATTATATTAGGAGGATACTTAAAAATAGAATTTAAAAATAATAATATTTAGTGATTATTCACTTTAATGCAAAGTTATCAAACCAAATTAAAATTTTACTTGTTGAGAGACTTAAAATATTTAATTTTTTTGTTGCACACAAAAGCAATTTGATCCTTAAAATTTAAGTATTGAAATAAGTAAATGTAGTGTCTTTTTTCATGGAAAATTTTACACAAAATTAGAAAAATTTAAAATACCAAAAGTACAAATTATGTTATTTGATCTAATTAATGCATCGGTTTGTTTATTTAATTTGAGAACTTGCCCTCACTCAAAGCCAAGAGTGAAAAATAGCTTATATCGTCGATTTTCATAGTGCGTCATTGAAAGTAATGGCTGCAATCACTGTGTATGATATGATTTTGAAGTTTCTGATAGATATAAGATGGCGTGAGAAAGCAAGTAAAATTAAATGTCTCTAAAAACTATATAGTAAAGTTAGCCTAGAGTGAAAAAGTAATGGATAATTAGGTTTTTACGGGACGAATGTCACCATTTTTTGATAGATTTGATGGTTATATAAATATATATATTGATAAATAAAATAAAATAAAAAATTAGTGTTTGATTTATTTTAAGAAATAAAATTTATATGTTTAAATTTAGGTGAAGTGACATATCATCCATAAAAAAATTTTTAGATTCATTTTTATAAGAAGTCCAAATTCAAATTTAAATATATAAAGTCTAATGAAAAATTAAAATTTAATAATATAATATTTAAATAAGTTCATGTAAACCTAAGTGAGGCTCAAATTTAAATTTGAATTTAAATTATTCAAGTTTAATAATATTCGAATCAAATTTAAGCTTATTTATTTATAACAAATTTAACATTAAATATATAGATGTCTAATTTGATTTGGCTCGTTTGTATCACTAATTTGTATTAAAATAAATTTTCTCCGGGGCCTTATATTGTTTAGGATCAATAAGATGGCGAAGCATTGGCTTACAATCAATTTACATTTAGATTTAGATACTAGGAATGTAATATGTAATAACTAAGTATATTATAACTTCTTTATCATTTATTTTTAATTTATTTACCTTTTTCATTTTTATCAAAATCTCGTTAATTAATCTACAGGGTAAATAATCTTGGATTTATATGATAGTGAAGGAGAATTTAAACCCATTCCCAATATTTTAAATTTAAACCCATAGAAGTGATTCTAATCGACAAAATTACTAATTTTATTTTTAAAGTTATATTGCACTAGTAAAATGTTCTTTGAATTATCTAAAATTAATTTCTTCTCTAAATAATAGTTATATATATATATATATATAATTTTGACTATTCATACAAATTTATACAAATAATTTTTTTCTTAAATAATATGAT
Organism: Sindora glabra; assembly: GCA_020226215.1. Classification (NCBI taxonomy): domain Eukaryota; kingdom Viridiplantae; phylum Streptophyta; class Magnoliopsida; order Fabales; family Fabaceae; genus Sindora; species Sindora glabra. Next base: position 4,424,005 of record CM035235.1, read on the forward strand.
TGAAGGAAAAAAAATATACGCATAAATTATTATTTAAGAATAAATTCAATTTTACATAAAAGTGAAGGAGAATTTAAACACATTCACAATATTTTGAATTTAAACCCATAAAAGTGATTCTAATCGACAAAATTACTAATTTTATTTTTAAAGTTATATGGCACTAGTAAAATATTATTTGGATTATGTAAAATTAATTTATTCTCTAAATAATAGTTTATATATATAATTTTGACTATTCATACAAATTTTTTTTAAAAAATCTATTCTAAAATAATATGATTGAAAGGAAAAAATTATATTCATAAATTATTATTTAAGAATGAAATTAATTTTACACAATTTAAAGACTATTTTACTAATATTTTATAATTATAGAAATAAAATTAGTAATTTTATCCTTTTAAATATAATACCAAGAGCTTAAGTGCTATCAAATGAAAGTAATTTATTTAATTGCACTTCTCAACTTTCATTTTCCCTTTGATGTGAACAAAAAAAAATTTTTTTGAATCGAAAAATATTGGTTGAATCAACCTATTTTTTTTTTTTCATAAGAAAAAAAAAAGGTGGGAGTAAGGGTCGGCAGGTTATTGCTCCGAATGTACTGCCAACGTTGGGTTGTTCATTGCAGACATCCAACGGTCCAAATTGTACGGTGACCGCAATGGTCAATAAGATTTCTGTAGAGGGGCACCCTTAGTGCTTTAAGTGTTTGTTTGGTTGGAAAGATGGGGCAGAGAAAAAGAATTTTGTGATTTTAAAGAGAAAAGAGGAAAAAGGAAAAAAATTAATGGTGATAAAATTATAAATTTTTTTCTCCCTTGTTTAAAGAATAAAGAGGAAAAAAAAGGAAAATATACCGATGAAATATGTGATTATAATTTTTTTAACCTTTCAAATTTTAAAAAAATTTTAATTCAAATTTAAAAAATTTCTTTTTTTCTTTTATTTTCTCTCCTATCAAATAAAATAAGGGATAAAAGAAAAAGTAAAACAAAGTTGGAAAGGAAAGATTTTGATGCATTACTAATATTGTGATACATTACCACACTATTAAAGTTTATTACATATTAAATTTAATTTTTAAAAATTAAATATGATACGTTATATGATAATATTCAATAATTAAATTTAATAGCATATCGATATATCATTATATTAATGGTGTACCATAATTATCTCTAAATAAAAATTAAGTTTCTCTAAAAATGTAAAATATACATTAGAAAGTAAATCATCATATCCCAATTTTTGATGAAAAAGTTAAAGGAATAATAAGTGGCAAATTTAAAATTATCTTTTAATTTATTATTTTTATAAATTTTTAATTCTTAATTTTTCATTAAAAACTAAAATGTAATATTTTATTTTTTAAAATATATCTTGGACTTAAGTCCATCTCTATAGCAGTAAAATGGGAGAGAAACATCATAAAAGGAAAAAAAAATAAGAAAAGAGACAAGAAATGGAAAGACAGAGAGCAGACGTGAGTGGGAACTAGGAAGTACCGACACAACTTGTAGCTCAGTTGCGTTGGCCTCCCAATATTAGCCAGAGTGACTCCCCGTCCAGGTAAGTTTGTCATTCACCACCAAGCAAATGCTTTTCTTTTATCTGTATTCCTCAATCTTTCTATCTACAGCGTTTATTATAATTATTTCTAAAAAGTTCTTTTACAGTTTGTTTGTGCCATATGATGCCAGTATTTCTCATTCTCTCAGTACAGCATAAAGAAAAAAAAATAAAAAATAAAGAAAAAAGAAGCATAACCACCAGATCTGATCTGAGCTCAACTAATAAAGGGATCTACTGAATATTTTGCACATTTATAGTAGTTATTTTGGATCTCCCAATTTTTTCCTGCTCTTTTTTTTTTAATTATTTTATAAATGGAGTAGTTAATCTAGTAAAAGAGTGACGCAAGTAAGGATCCGAATGGAACCCAAAGTGCAAAGAAATATAAAGGGGTCTAAAAACATCGGATAGACAAAATCCCGGCCGGATCTCCCAATTCTATTACTTTATGTTGGTGGCTATACATACTCAGAGTAATTTACTAACCCAGCTACTAATAGATGGGTCTTCGTTTGCTTCCAATCTCTCTTCAAATAGATCCTTCGGCCCTAGTTTGATACACAATATATTAAGTTCCAATAGTATCAAGGGGTATAGTATATGTTTTTTATATTATATTTGATCTTCAGAAAAATTTATAATAAAACAAGTTCAAAAATTTTATTATTAGATATACACATGATTTTTAAATTTTAAATATATAAAATTTAATTAGATTATTATTCACATAATGCCGTACAGATTTATGCTAATGAAGTATAAAGCAAAGAGCTCAATCTTAATTGAAATAGGCATATTTAATCCCGATTTTATTTGGTACAGAAAAATAACCAGATATTAATAAAGAAAAGTCCAACGCCATGTAAGATAACGCATATCGTTTGCATTTTCTTTTTTTGCATAATACCCCGCTAGTTGTCTACTTCCACATAATGCATATCATGTGAGATGTACGAACATCTCCTCGTATAACGATGAACTATGAATATCATTTACTTAATATATCAGTTTAGGCAATATAAATAGGTTTTTACTAACAAAGTTGCCTGGCTATGAACTTACCAGTGTTAAATTTTGTGATGGATGAAAATCAAGCTGTTTATCATTTTTATGCAATTAATGGCCACTGCGTCTTTCTTGTCGGCAATAGGCAATTTATAACCATTTGAAGACAACTTCTTCCTTAAACCTCAAAATCGAAGTACAATTGTTGAAACATCTGCTGAAGTGTGAAGCTGAAGCAAGAATGATTCTACTTCCCAGTGAGTTTGATTTTGAAAATTTTGCCATCTTTCTTTAGTAAAATGTTTAGCAATAAATTTGTTCCAATTAGTCACTCCTATTATTAATAAATGAACACAACGATATCACATATTTTAGTTAATTCAATATTGTCGATGACAATGATGAAGGGTATAAAAAAATTTTCATTCGTCATCGTATAATTGATTAGTTATGAGCATTTGTCAACGAGGAAAAGGCATAAAATATTTTTTATTGCTCAATTAATAAGATCTTACTTGATCTTATAATTGATTAGTTATGAGCATTTGGATGTCCGTGGAAGGGCATAGAAGGCTTGTTCAAGTGGTTCCAGATCCAGTGCAGAAATTGTGGAACAAATATGAGCTCCGAGTAGTGGTCCTCATCAGTCTTGTATCACAAATCATATTGACAGTGTTTGGGAATCGTATGAAATTCAAACCTAATATTTGGAGACGGCCACTTGTCTGGGCTGCCTACATGACAGCAGATTGGGTGTCAACCTTTTCACTGGGTGTCATCACCAGTACGCTTGGTGACTACTGTGACAAGAATACTGGTGAACACAAGGATATGAATCCACAGCTGATTGCATTTTTGGCTCCATTTTTCCTGGTACACCTTGGTGGTCCAGGCACAATTACTGCATATTCATTGGAAGACAATGAGTTGTGGCGAAGGTACTTGGTTAGTTTGGTGGTCGTGTGACTATCTACATAATTCTTTTGTCTTGGAACAACACCAGTTGGCTTTCTTATCTCAGCATTCCCATGCTTATGGTTGGTTTTATCAAATATGGGGAGAGGATTTGGTCTCTTTATTCTGCGAGTATGGACCATCTTCGTGATTCTATGCTTTCATGGAAAAGTGATACTGCTCCTAATAGTCGTGCTTATCGCGAAGTTTCTGGGTTCATGGATGTCTTTATAAGCCTCTTTGTGGATCTGGTGCTGAATCCAAGTGAAATAATTGATCTACAACGGGATCTTCATGATCCTTATGCTTATGAGCATGCCCAGAATAGTCTAAGATGGATGTATGAAATTTTATACACTAAGGCTTTTGTGATATATAACTTTTGGGGATACATTTTAAGGCTGATCACATCACTAGCGATATGGTTGTTCTCATAGTATTCATTATTTTCAATAAAATCGATAAGGAGTATTCAGTACTTGATCATGTTATCACCTACTTGTTGGTCGAAGCACTGACATTGGAAATCTATGCATTAATGTTGCTACTTCGCTCAGATTGGTCCAGTGGTCGTTCGATAGTTTTAAATATATTCCAGTATCTTTTTACATTGGATTGTGTGTCAAGGGCATCATCTGGAGAATCAGAGTTGAAATTATCGTTTGGACAGACTAACCTTTTAACTTCAGTGTGCAATGAAAAATGGAATTTTTCGGGTAATTTCTTGTTAGCAAAGAAATTACGTGATGTCTTCAATGTTGGCCAACGTGAGATCTCTTCTGATTTACTGCAGATGATCGTCTCTTACTATAAGAAATTAGAAAAGGAAATATACTGATCTTTTCCAAGCATGTCTAGGCCTGGATATAGACATCATGTGAGCAATCATTGGAAAGTGCCTATAGCAAGTAATCTTGAATTTCACAGAGCCATTATTACTTGGCACATTGTCACAGATATCTGTTATTTCCATGATGAGGATTTATCTTCAGAATCAAGGAATGCGAGCAAGAATCTTTCTGATTATATGTTTTATCTCTTAGTGAACTGCCGTCATATGTTGCCAGTGGGGTCTGGGTTGGTCACTTTAAGACGCACGTATGAGGAAGTCAAGGAACATGTTCGAAAAGAAGAGATAGGGGAAGCTTGCAGGGATTTGCTTCAATCCACCCCAATTACTCCAGTATATGAAATGACAAAGTATGAAAGCAAATCTGTATTGTCTTATGCTTGTATAACTGCAAGAGAACTCTTGAAAGATGACCAACGCAATAGAGTGGAAATGTGGGAGTTATTGGCAGAACTATGGATTGAGATTTTGATGTACGCTAGTGGCCACTGCAGAGTTGATAACCATGCTCAACAACTAAGAAAAGGGGTAGAATTTCTCTCTCTCGTCTGGCTCCTTCAAGCTCCACTTAGTGCGTTGGAGCCATATCCAGGAGTACTCGATGACGTGGTAAGTTGATATATATTTAGATCAGTGATTTAAGGAATAACATATATATAGTCCTTCTTCCGGCCCAATATCACATAGATCCATAATTAATTAACTTAAATATGCTGCAAGAAGCCTAAAAGCATATAATAACAAAACTAAAATTAGTTAGACATCTGTGCAGCAACGGTTCATATTATTTTGATAATATCTTTGGCCCTTTTCCCTCCTCATCATGTCTACCATGTATTATATTCAAACCGAATATCTAACGTATATATTACCATGCCTACTATTAAAAAAAATAAATTATAAAGTAATTTTATAGATAAAATACAGAAATTTTGACACTGAAAATACTCTTGGATCTTTATTGATCCATGTGATTGATTCATAATTCAAGGAATAACCCACGTAATTTTAATTTTAACAAAAGCAATATTATAACATAAGAATTAAATGAAACATAAAACTCTAGAACTCGAATATAACCAGAACGTAATATCTACTTGAATAATAACTTATAAACAGAGATAACTACCCTTTGCGCATCATCCTCGTCAGTAGCCAATAGCGAGCTATTCCATGAAACAATTCAATTCACATTTGACATATATATATATATATATATATATATATAGAGAGAGAGAGAGAGAGAGAGAGAGAGAGAGAGAGAGAGAGGATAATTCTTTTATACCTGGATTGAAAGGCAGAATATAAATACCTTGACTTGTAAACCAATGTCTACATGACACTTTGATTCTTGCACACATTTAAAGCAGCAAATTTAAAAATTGCTTGTATTTATATTTTTATCCCCTTTTGAAGTTGGTGCTAGTGTAATTATATTTTCTAATTTTTATAATTAGGTTGAAATATTAATGTCTCTATTTTTATTGACGTGCTGCAAAAGAAAAGTTATTTTTATTTCTTTTGGTCTTATGTGAATAATGATATATATTCATTTTAATTAAATAGGTAAATAAATAAGAGTTTTTTAATATGATTAAAAATAAATTTATCATGTTACTTAAATATATGAGCTAGCAAGTATAAAAAATAAACTAAAATAATTTAAGTAATTTTACATGTATAGAGAAAGTATAGAAAAAATATGTTATACTTTTAAACATGTTGGGTGGTGTCAAGTAAATATACAAGCAAAATTATTCTCAAAAACATTGAAGAGTCTTTGATTATTCATTTTGTATATTTAAACAAATCATATTTATAATTTTTGTGTAGTAAAATTATATTTTTTTCAGTTTGCTAATTAAAAATACTTTGATAATTCAAATAAAAAGTTAAATACTAAACATATAATTTGCACTGACAAATAAATTGAGTTTATAGTTATTTATGTTGAATTCAATATGTTGTGACGGGTTATGAAATTGAAAAGTCTATATGGAGATCATTGGCGAATCCATTAGCTTGTTAAAGGTCAAATATACATATTAAAAATAAAATTAAAATTCTTATCAGAAATAAATATTTAAATAAAAGTAAAGTATTGTTTTTATTTCTGAATCCTCCTTTCATGTGTGTTAACATGTGTAATAAGTAAGATTTCAATTATTTTAATTTTTACATGGAGGAAAATTTTTTCCTTTAAATAAATATTATAAAATATAAGGGCAGTGTTAGATAAATTGTAGGGGCAATATATATAATTAGTATTTATGTGTTTGTAATTTTTCTTTTTTTTTGTTTGCCCCTAATACTTATTTAATAGATCTATCTCTATAATAAATAATATATATAGCATGTAGGCCATTGTTAAATTTAGAATTATAATGAAAGTTGTGGTTACAATTGTAAATATCATGTCTTAAATTCTTAACCAATTCAGCCAATCTTCCAACCTTTTATCATGACTATTTATTCTTGCTTTATTAAAATTCAATGTCTTTTGTGTTACTATATAATCAAAGTATGATATCTAAACTTTTAATTTATATGGTAAAATTCTTCATATATATATATATATATATATATATATATATATATATATAAAAGATTGATAACTTTTATATTCATATATAAAAGTTAGCAGTTATCGCTCTTTTATTTGAATTAAAAAAATCACACTACTAATTTAATAATAATAATAAAATATTTAAATAATTTTAATGAATAGATATTAATTTAAAATATTTAAGTTAACTCCATTCATTTATTTTTGTATCCACAATAATTATACTCATCAATGGAAATAATTAGTGGCAGTGGCAGATTAACTATAATATATATATATATATATATATATATATATATATATATATGAGAAAAAGAAGAAAACTTTCTTGTTATATACATGCGCGTAGGAATCAAATATCTGCTTAAAAATTTAATTATTATTTTAGTTGCTATGAAATTATAAATCAACTGTACGTACATCATCATATAACCGGCAACTAAGTGTGTGGTAACATATCATGAACGGCCTAGGATTAGATCCGGCTAAATTTATTTATTTTATTAAACAAATCAAGCATATAATTAATATATTATTCTATTTATTATACAAATTTAGCATATTTAATTATAGGTTTAGTTAGTTGATAAATTAGATTAGTCTATTTAATTAATATGTTACTCTAATAAAAAATTTTAAATTAATTGACATAATTTTATTATAATTATCACTATTTTTATCATTATGCATTCATCTCCTTCTTCAACCTAGCCATAATATTTTTAAATTTTCAGAGTATAATAAATTTATATTATTATATAATTATATTTTTATGATTATAACTTACTACATTAAATTATTAATAATTTTATAAAATTATAGACAAAATTTAGTCTAATATATTATTTATTTAATAAACTTATTATTGTATTTTTTTTTACTAATAAGTTTGTTTATGATTTATGGATTCAAGTTTATAAGTCCATCAATGACTTATTTAGATTTGTTTAAATAGGTCAACAAAATAAATCAATTTTTTTAAATTTTATAAATAAGGCTAAAATTTTGGCCTATAAATAAATTACAAATTATGTTCATAACAAAAAATTTTTGGAATAAGTTGGACTTATTTATGTAAAAATATGACTTCATTTGACTCATTTTCATCCTTAAGGGTAATCTCTCATTGCTTTCAAATTCTACGGCCTTACCACAGTAGAAGTCATCAGTAGTAAAAATCAAGAAAATTTCATATTTTAGATAATCATTTATTAGGATGTCTATAGCAAAAACAATTAGTTTAAAATTTGGGTGATAATCTATAAAAAATTTTATGTTCCAAATAAATTTTAATCAAATATTTTCGAACATGTGATTGTCTCTTGAAAATTTATTCATTTTGAATAGAAAAAGAAGGTGCTTGCATACCGTTTATCAGGCCAAATTGTTGCAAGTTGGTTCTTGGAAAGTGCACGATCTTTGGAGGAAGTAACCACCGTTCAAAGAGGCATCCCTCAACATGCTCTTCGAGTTTCCCCTCGGGAACATCATTTGATGCCTACACAAAAGGAGCTATTTCAGAAGTTCTGCATAACTCTTGTTGGTGAAGCTGCTGAGAAGGTAGTTTTATTAGGCCAGTTATTTACCTTTCCTAGTTTCTACAAACGACCAAAGACCTTTTGAGAAGTTCGTTTTTGGTTTAATTTTATACATACAACACTTTTTAGTAGAACCTAGTTATACAAAAATTGATACATTTTATTTAGTTAACTAGTTAAGAAGGTGAGTTTGATTATGTTGAAAACATAAAACTTAAATAAAAATTATGTACTTCTATTTAATTCATTTTAAACTAATTAAAAATTTTACTAAATAAATTAAATAAAGTACATATATTTTTGAAAAATGTATTTTTCCAAAGCAAATGCTTAATACTTTCTCTGCACTGCATTATCCTTCCAACCGAAAAAAGAGCATTTCACTTCTCACGAAGGTAAGATTAGAGTCAACTTAGGCTTTATTTGATTTTTTGGAAATTACTTTTTCAATAAATATTGTTATAAAATATTAAAATAATAAAAAATATTTTATATATTTAACATTAAATATTTTATTTTTTAATTACAAGTGATAGATACAAATATATTACCCTTTTATTATATATAATTTTTGTAAAAAAATCTGCCGATAAAACAAATAGAATCTTAGTGAGAGGGATGAAAATGTAAGAATTTCTATTAATTTTTGAAAAGATATTAAAAAATTTTCTTGGTAATACATCTTATTATGGGAATTTTATAGGATTTCAAGTTCAAGCTTTGTAAATGAAGAAAATTGTCACTGGGAGAGTTTTGTCCCACATTGAGTTCACCCAGCTCGACCCGAAATAGTTGGAACCCAATGAGACTACCAGATAACGAGAATCACGAACCCAAAAAAATTAAAATTTCATACTCCCTTATCATTAAAAAGTGAAAATGATCAGGAACTACATATGACTTTTTTGTTAAAAGAATTCTAATGAGACATTAATTATACTCTTTCTCTGTCAACTTCTACTAATCTTTTGTCCTGGATTTAGGTCTTATCAGGGGACAGAGACCCTGAAGTTGCAATTTGGATTTCAGCTCTTATCCCAAATTACAAATTTAGGTTCTCTGCGTCTGCATTATTGGAGGATTGCCTCCTTGCTGGAGCTGATTTTCATGAATTTCAGATGAAGGCTGCGGACCATACAAAAATGTTGATAGAACAACATAAAAAGAAAGTAGCCCAAATTGCAGGGTTATTGATTTTGAAGTTAGTCATACACAAAGAGGAACTGCTTAAAATATTAGGAGAGCGACTATTCTTGTCAGATCAACCAATAAATAATGAAAAGGGTTTCCAAGAAGATAAAGAGGCTAAGGAGATTACAGAAGTTGGAACCTCATCTTCTGCAAACGAACATGAGTAGTGCTTTTGAAATTGTATTTATAACAAAAATACACTTTCAAGTGCCAACACACATCTCGAACATGACTAAAACTGATGGGTATGCTCACACTTGCACGGAAAATTCAAGAAGACTAAAAAGATCTCGTATATTATCGTACTGATAAAGAGAAAAGATTTCATGTCACGTACATTTAGCACATGAATTTAACACGTAGAGCACTATATATTGGCAGAAAATTGCATTCCGTATGCGTGGAATTATGCTCAAAATGGTGATCAAACAATCGCAATCAAAATGTACAGAAGAATCATATTCACTCTGATTTTAATCATTAAATTCAATCATAAAATATAATCAATCGGGCTTTGATACCGATTATCAGAAATTTTACTTAATTTATAACTTAATGGATTATTGATTGTATTTCATAGTATGAATTTATAAGCAATTACAAAGAGAGAAGTTTCAAGAACCACCTATAAAATATAACAGAGCATATGACCATAACTTAAATCGTTTAAGAAATTCATGTAATTTTGCAAAATAGGCTACTTGTTCCCAAGGGTTGAATTGAAATCACCAATTCCTCAAATAATTTGATGCCAAAATTTCTCCCTAAAAATAATTATCAAATATAGAAAGCTAATAGGAATCACTCATTTTACAAAATCCTCGCTCTGCACACCTTGTAGAATTCTGATGGGATAAATCCTAATAGTAATAAGGTTAGAGAGGTAGGAATCCATAATAGAATAATTAAATTGGATCATGCATCTTATATATTACAAGATCTACACTCAATCATATCATATTTGGGCCTAAATACTAAATTGGATCCTTAACCAAAATGTCACTTAATTGGATCTTTAAATTTATATTAACATCAATAAATATAATTTATAAATTTTGTTTGGTTCAAAATTAAAAATCCTAATAGTAATAAGGTTAGAGAGGTGGGAATCCATAATAGAATAATTAAATTGGGTCATGAATCCCATACATTACAAGATCTATACTCAATCATACCATAATTGGACTTAATACTAAGTTGGATCCTTAACCAAAATATCACTTAATTGGATCTTTAAATTTATATTAACATTAATAGATATAATTTATAAATTATGTTTGGTTTAAAATTAAAAATCCCAACATAGCAGCTAAATATTATTCTTAATTTTTTTGGTTATGTAAATATCATTCTCAGATACTTAGATTAGATTAGATATTTCAACAAAAGATTTAAATTTGTTCCAAATTTGGTGTAAATCAAGTTTATATTATTATCCACTCCTATATTAATATTTGTCATTAAAATATTCTTATAATTATTTTACTACTAGTAAAAATTCTTAATAATTATTATTTTTTAATAACATGTCATTTTTATGTTTACTAATAATATAAAATATTTTTATTAATGGTGTATCAAATTTAAACTTCCCAGTATATAGTTCAAATCTGTATCCTTACTGCAAATAGTAAATTCTCATAACATTAGACGAATATATGTATGAGGATATATTATGATCCGATAACAAAATAATTTAATTTTGTAAAAATAATTGTCAATCAAATTATAACTCCATCACATAAAGGATTTTGTAAGAAATATAATAAACCAATCAAACGGAAACTGGATATCAATTACAAACTTATTTCTTCTATATGATATATAGTTTCAAGCAAATTTAAATGTTCTATATTCTTTTGCAATATAGAATAAAATAAAATTTGGTAAATAATAACTTAAGACACTAATTAAAAATAATGATATTCGATTAGTTTTAATTTAAGAGGGATCCGTTTTTCAAACAGAAATGTTTATATAACATAGATTACAACAATAGAATTGCTGACATTTGAAATGGAGAAAATTTTCAGTAATTGCTTTTCTCTCATGACTAACGTTAGATAGCAACAAGTTACTCATGACTGACTTGCAATTCCAGTCAGATTTTGACTTAATATGGCAACTTAATGAGATAAATAAAATATGAATTGAATTATGTAGCCTATGTTGTAAATGGGCAAAGTGGTTTATCTGTATCATAAGCTTACTCGATATATAAATATATAAATAAAAAAGAAAAAATATTTTTATCAACATATATTATGTTCATATATTATATAATATTTTTAAATAATATATTTTTACCAAATTGTATTATAAAACAAAAACATTACTTCATTTTTTATAAATGTTCGAAATATATCACTTTTCGTTTAAGAATTCTATAATAAGCTTTATGGTTATTTATGGGGACATCAATAAAGTTTGGAGTAATTACGGAAAATTTGAAAAATTCAAACGAAATTAAATTTTATATTTAGTTGTGGTTGTCATTTAACATTATACTTTGAGAAAAATTATCATTTATATTATATTAAGTATGGTTATAATATGAGTGATAGTATTATAGAACTATTTTTTTTTCATTGGTCTTTTCCTTTCAAGAGAGGAGGCCTAAACTTGTCAAAATGAATTAATCCAATCCTATCAGGCTAACCTAACTGACAAAAATTATATGTCAAACCAATCCCAATTTAGACTATTTTTTCACTAGGTTGGATTGTTACAATACTAGTTCCAATCTCAGTTACAAGTCAACATTTACTATACGGGTTTAAGTAAATTTTTATAATCCGTTACATTTTATTATTATTATTATCACCATCATCTTTATCATTATATTAGTTGTTTGTTTATTATTAATTTTATATTATTAATTAATTAAAATATATTATTATTTATTAAATATAATTATATATTATTATGACTTAAAATTTTATTATATATGTCCATGAATCATATATATTTTATATGAAAATAAATAAATATTATTAAAATCTAGTAAATGCATGAATTTACATTTAATAATGTATACATTTAATAAAATAATTTGAATTTTATATTGATCAAGAATTTTATATTATATAAAATAAATATATATTATTATATATTATATATTTATTTTATACATCTATTTTATTTAATAAAATAAATATATAATATTAAATATATATATTGATCAAGTTCAAAGTATTACATATAAAAATAAATATATTCAATAATTTATATATTATCAAATATATATAAATAATATATTAATAAAAATAATTATAATAATTTATATATAATAATAAAGATAAATAATAATGTATTATATTAAATATATATGTATATAATATATTTAAAATTAATATCAGAATTATTTGTTTAAATCTTTAAATAACTCAAAATTTTAATATTAAAGTACTAATTTAAATTTTAATATAATTATTTATTTTAATAAACTTATATAATATATATCAACAACATTAAATATATAAATTTATTAATTTTAATAATAAAAATTATTTTATATTGTTGATATATATAATTTTAATATATATATATATATTAAAGTATGATTTTAATAATTCAAAATTATTATTTTAATATGTATATAAAAATTAAATATATAATAATAAATTAATAATTTATTACTTATTATTATTATCAGGTTAGCAAGTTAACCTAATAACTTAATGAGTTAACACTTATTAATCCTAATCTCTTACCAGATTGGACTAATTAATTCTAGTCCTTATCAGGTTAGGCTATTATTATTGTTTTCTTATCAATTCCAATCCTAGAGTAAATAAAATTATATCAACCTCAAACTAACTTATTAAACCCAAACTATTTTTAGAGCTCTAAGGTGGCCTTATGATGTCCCATTTGATGTTTGTGGACAACAAAATGATTTTTGTGAGAGCTAATATTCTTGAAGCCCAAAACTTGGTCTGGGCAAAAAATCAACAAAGCTAAATTGGGAATGTTTTTCTCGGAAACATGAATCAAGAAGGCAAGCAGGGTCTTCATCATTTCATGGGCATCCCTCTCTTTCTATCCAAACAGAAAACTCATGACTTGCAATTTCTAATTAGTCAAGCACAAGCCAGGCTGGAAGATTGGCGCAAGAGAGCACTATCCTGGGCAGAGAGAGAAGTTATGATTGAAGTGTGGTTATCCAATAACTCCCTATCTATACCATGTCTACACTACAAGTTCCAAAAAGTGTTTGTAGTAAATTGTATTCTATTTGTCTTCATTTTTGGTGGGGGATGGACTCCAAAAAAAAGGATGCTCTAGAGCTTGGAGTGATCTTTGTCTACCCAAAAGATTTGGAGGCCTTGGTTTCAAATTATTTCAAAATTTGAATAAGTCCTTACTTGCAAAACTTACGTGGCGCATGGAAACAAAACGTGCGAAGCATTGGGTTCAGTATTTTAGACATAAGCATATTAAGGACTCGTTTGGTTCATACGGGAAATAAGTTCCCATGGGAAATGGAACTTCACAGGAAGTTGATTTCCCGTATGAACTTCCTGGGATATCTGAATTTTTGTTTGGTTGACAGGGAGCAAGTTCCATTTCCCGCAGCAGAAGTTCCTACGTTTTTGTTTGGTTCAACTTTGTATTTCCTACGATATAACAATGAAATGACGAAAATAGCCTCCAAAATAAACATTAACAGATATTAATTGATTGAGTTGTTTTTTATGTGGAAAACACTGTTCTTCGAGGCGGGAAAATGAAAGGACACGACATCAAAGCGACAAAATGCAATGGCCTGAATACGAAACGACGCACGCGAAGGGCGTTTCGGCGGGGACAAAAAGGCCGAAACAGTAACAGTAACAACACTTCGCATTCCATCTCAAAGCTCACCAGAACCAGTGATCTCAAGACGCAGGAAGACACCGTGGTTATCATCGCCGAATACACCAAGAGAAGATACCAAACGACTCTGAACAACCGGATAACCTCATTTATCCACATCGGACGCTGAAAGCAAGATCAAACAGCAACTCCGAACAAATGGGTCGTCCACAGGTAAACCCATCTCCTCTTTAGCATTGACTCTAATACAGGCATCATACTTCAGTTATAAGTGCAACGAAAATGTGGAGTTGCTTGCTTGGACTTGTGTTCCTACGTGAGTTGAAGTGAAATCCTAGCAGTTAGTAGGACCACAACATGCCATGTATTTTGTTGCATATTACTGTCACTCCACATAATATCCGTAAGACAGTTATACTACGATTATAGGCTCATGTTACTGTTTCTCGGTGAAACAGTAACACCCCACTGCGACGATGTTACATTGTTATTCATACCTCACAGAGTGGCACTTACCCACGAGTTTTGTTAAACGTGTATGTCTCATTTTGTATCTGGTGTTACTTTTTCTTGCTGAAACAGTAACACCACTAAGAAGAATTGGATGTTGCATTAGTGATCATACCTGGTTGTGACTATTTATGCTTGATCTAACTCTTGATTTGACGTTTACCCTAGCAGAAAGGCGCTAAAGCACTCTCACAAGGAGACTTTTCTGATAAAGAAACCCAGAAATTCCAGCAGTATAGGTCCAATCTCTTGGCCTGCATTAGGCAGGTTGATCAGCTTCAGTTGGATGACAGGCACACAACGGTGCTACGACACAACCTATTCTGGGTCCTGATAAACACAATAATAACAAAGGAACTGGATCGCAGCATGTGTCGTAAGAGCGATGTTGAAATTCAGTCCATATTTGCTACCTTCTCAGACAAGGATAATTATTTCAACATCGGGGGCGATCATCTCAGAATAACACCAGCATCAGTGAAGCTGATCTTTGGAATAAAAGATGGAGACCAGCCCATCCAGACAACCTCTGGCAAGAGGACCTTGTCAGACTTTGATGTTAGATGTTTCCGTGGCAAATCACGCCTGAGCAAACCAATCATATTCAAAGCTCTCCAAAGAGCAGTGCGGGGAACATCGGAGACTGATGTGCAGGATGTCTCCCGCCTCATGACGTTGATGCTTCTTGTCACCCTCTTCGTACCCAACAGGGCCCACACAATGGGTTGGTCGTATATCAAATACGTGGAGGATGTGGACGAAATAGCACAATATGGGTGGTTACAACACATTCACGACCAACTCATGAATTCTCTCAAAAAGGATAGCACCCCCAATGTAACCGGGTGTGTCATGCTATTGCCAGTAAGTCAAAGATGTCAAAACTGCTCTTTACTTGGTGTCCGAATCCTTTACATTTTCTTCATTCATATCCATTCATTTGAGTGAATGTTCCTGTCTCTTGTTGTATGTTTGTCGCAAGGCTTGGCTCATGTTGCTGTTTTAGGCTAAAACAGTAACATGACCCTCCTTTGTCTCTTAGGGGTTGCCCCAGGTTTTATGGCGTCTCTATTGTTAATGTGATCTCATTAGACAGTTAGTCGTGAGTTCTTAATCCCTGTTGTATGTTTCTTGCACTGGCTTGGCTCATGTTGCTGTTTTAGACTAAAACAGTAACATGAGCCTCCTTTGTCTCTGAGTGGTTGCCCCAAGTTTTATAGCGTCTCTATTGTTAATTTGATCTCATCATACAGTTATTCGTGAGTTCTTAATATCTGTTGTGTGTTTGTCGCAAGGCTTGACTCATGTTGCTGTTTTAGACTAAAACAATAACATGAGCCTCCTTTGTCTCTGAGTGTTTTACTCAGGTTTTATGGCGTCTCTATTGTTAATTTGATCTCACCAGACAGTTAATCGTGAGTTCTTCATCTCTGTTGTATGTTTGTCGCAAGACTTAGCTCATGTTGCTGTTTTAGACTAAAACAGTAACATGAGCCTCCTTTGTCTCTGAGTGGTTTACTCAAGTTTTATGGCGTCTCTATTGTTAATTTGATCTCACCAGACAGTTATTCGTGAGTTCTTCATCCCTGTTGTGTGTTTGTCGCAAGGCTTGGCTCATGTTACTGTTCTCATGTTGCTGTTTTAGACTAAAACAGTAACATGAGCCTCTTTTGTCTCTGAGTGGTTTACTCAAGTTTTATGGCGTCTCTATTGTTAATTTGATCTCACCAGACAGTTATTCGTGAGTTCTTCATCCCTGTTGTGTGTTTGTCGCAAGGCTTGGCTCATGTTGCTATTTTAGACTAAAACAGTAACATGAGCCTCCTTTGTCTCTGAGTGGTTTACTCAAGTTTTATGGCGTCTCTATTGTTAATTTGATCTCACCAGACAGTTATTCGTGAGTTTTTCATCCCTGTTGTGTGTTTGTCGCAAGGCTTGGCTCATGTTGCTGTTTTAGACTAAAACAGTAACATGAGCCTCCTTTGTTTCTGAGTGGTTTACTCAAGTTTTATGGCGTCTCTATTGTTAATTTGATCTCACCAGACAGTTATTCGTGAGTTCTTCATTCCTGTTGTGTGTTTGTCGCAAGGCTTGGCTCATGTTGCTGTTTTAGACTAAAACAGTAACATGAGCCTCCTTTGTCTCTGAGTGGTTTACTCAAGTTTTATGGCGTCTCTATTGTTAATTTGATCTCACCAGACAGTTATTCGTGAGTTCTTCATCTCTGTTGTGTGTTTGTCGCAAGGCTTGGCTCATGTTGCTGTTTTATTGTCCGCAGTATTGGCTGTGTGAGATTACCAACGTGCTGGGCGGGCACCACATCGAAAGAGTCTCAAGGTGCCTCAAATGGGACCTGAAGCTCCTGACACGCCAACTGAGGGATCAACTTATCAGCCAGCTTCAAGTAACAGTATGAAAATATCAACTTATTACGATGCCCGATACATGTCAGTGCAGGAAAGCATGTTGCTGTATTGATACCCATTGCAGCAGTTTACTTTGTTTTATGCGTGGTGTTGCTGTTTCATAACAGACACAAGCATGCCGTAGTCACAATGCAACATGTTGCTGTTTTCTCTAAAAACAGTAACATGCTGAATTCCCACACTAACCGTTGAAATAATGTTATGCTTCAGGTCGTAAACAGGGAGATTGAGCCCACTGCACATGAATACGATCTCCTGTACACAGATGAGACAAATCTGCGGTTGATTGAATTCGCTGACAAAACAAAGTCGCGCGACACACCCTCCCAGTCGGAGGACTCGGAGGGCGATAATGAGACAGCATCGGCCCAGTACGTGATCCAACCCCGGCCAACAAAGCTGGACCAATTCGCCGATATTGCGCTGTCCCAGAAGGATCAACAGCAACAAAACAACGATGAAGTTCTGCGGCTTAGGGATCAACTCACCAGTGCAAACACAGAGTTACTCAGATGAAGGATGAGTTGACGTCCCTCACTGAGAAACTTCATTGGTTAGAACAACAGAAAGAAGAAAACGCCGGGACAATATCGAAACTTAAACACGATAACGCACTGCTACAGGAGGAACTGTCCACAGCAACAAGTGAGGTAGAAAACCTCAGGGCGGTCAACATTACTTTGGAAATGGTTAATAAACAGCTCAATGCACAGCTATCAGAACAGATTGTGCAGGTGGTTGAACAAGTTGAGGTAGAAACCACCAGAGCTGAAGAGCAAGTTACATGCGAGGCAAAACAGCAATCAATGATAGCGAACATAAAGAAAAAACTAAGAAAAATAAAATGGGATGAGGAGTTCACGTACTCGGGTCCTTTGAAAAAACGAACGAGACAAGCATACGCACGTCAGCAGATAACAACCGCTGAGTACGTCTACGGGCAGACCGAAGAGGGCCCCGTTGTAATTGAGGATGAAACACCCATAGAAAAAAACATTTAAAAGCAGTCTCAGAAGCCATCCCACAGTCCAAAGTTTCCAACTTCAAAATACCTGACCAAGGATGTCAGGAGTAAGATGATGCAATTAAAACTGGCAGGCGATCCACAGTAAGTCATGTTCTATTTTGTCGTGGATGCTTTGCATTTACTAGGAAGTTTTATCTGTCGCCTCATCTAATCCCCTTGCCCAATCACCACATGCAGTATTTTTGTCTGGTCAATCCCCCAGCAGGATTTGTTCATCACATTTGAGGAATTGGTGGGAGTTATGAAGGAGGAATCAATCACGAACAACGTATGTATCATCTGGTCGTTGTTCATGCATTGTTGTTTTGTCATTAATCACACCTCTGTTCCTGTTACTGTTTCTTTCCTAAACACTCAATGCAGATCATAGATGCCCATGCCTACACTCTGAGCCTGGCTTCCAGGAACAGTGAAAGGAAGGTATTTGCCTTCGACAGCTGTTGCTGGGTAAGATTCTGAATCCATCTCACTTATACGAATCACAGAAGGTATCATTGATTCTGACGTAGGTTAAAACTATATTGACAGTCTTACATTGTCAGCGACCTCAAGTTTCTCCAGGAAGCCAGGCAATACAAATTCGATGCACACATGGAGGAGGCAATGGCTGCCGATGTTGTTATCTTCCCACTGAACTCCACGGGCGTCAATGACTTCAGCAACCCCAACCACTTCACTCTTCTCGTCCTGGATAATAAAGTGCGCAGGTGGACGTACTATAACTCGATGCGGCCGAGAAGAGAGGGGACACCGGATCCATATTTTCGTGATGCCACGATGGTGGTGAGTGATACTAACTACATTGTTATTTTATTGACGTCACTCTCTCCATCAGACACAGTAACATCATTGTAGACAGTTGCATGGAGTTTTAACCTTTCATTTTTGTTAATTTGATAACAACAGAAGGACTACTACGAAAAAAGGATGAATGAAATCCTCGCACGGGGTGGAATGGATAAGAGGGTAGGGCGAGCCACCTCAGGTCCACCGTTTGATATAATATCATACGAACGGTCACCTCAACAGGCAGAAGCATCGTAAGTAGCAAGGTCCTTTCTTACCGAATGTTAACATGGCTAGTGGGTACCAAACTAACTCGTTACTATTTTCTAGGCAAGACTGCGGGATAATCGTGTGCTTCCATATAGAGAATGTATTCAACAATAAAGAGTTTCAGGAACAATTTCCCTTGGAAGAAGTGAGACGATACAGAGCAAACTTAGTTAATAAATTCCTCCAGGATTTCACTCTTCCCAGCTGAAGTTGTTTAACATGCACATATATAACAATAAAGTTGGTTATTATGCACATATGTAAAACTAAATTCATATTTTATCCCAAAGTCTTAATATTTAAAATTCAAGTGTATGTATAACTCAATTGTAAATGTAATTCTTCTGTATAGATTAATCTTATATCCAGTTTATGTTAGCACCCAGACATCAGGTTGCCATGTAAATTACTCGCACACGTGTTGATGCTACTATTTTTTAACGGATACCCCACCCATCCAGTTGTGCGATACTATTATCGAAACCTACCACCAATATTTGTATGAATGAAGGACAATCAGGTGGACACAGCCATCAGGGAGCAATACCCAACAGCCAGGGCGATGTTGCTGTTTTATCCCAAAACAGCAACATCCCACACGAACACGTTTCTTGGACACACTGAGGAGAGGAACTTTTCAAGTGACGTGAATGACAACCTAGACCCGCCCCCCAGCCAATCTTAACCTCCAGGGAGCAATACCCAGCAGCCAGGGCGATGTTGCTGTTTTATCCCAAAACAGCAACATCCCACACGAACACGTTTCTTGGACACACCGAGGAGAGGAACTTTTCAAGTGACGTGAATGACAACCTAGACCCGCCCCCCAGCCAATCTTAACCTCCAGGGAGCAATACCCAGCAGTCAGGGCGATGTTGTTGTTTTATCCCAAAACAGCAACATCCCACACGAACACGTTTCTTGGACACACCGAGGAGAGGAACTTTTCAAGTGACGTGAATGACAACCTAGACCCGCCCCCCAGCCAATCTTAACCTCCAGGGAGCAATACCCAGCAAATCTTATCCCAAAACAGCAACATCCCACACGAACACGTTTCTTGGACACACCGAGGAAAGGAACTTTTCAAGTGACGTGAATGACAACCTAGACCCGCCCCCCAGCCAATCTTAACCTCCAGGGAGCAATACCCAGCAGCCAGGGCGATATTGCTGTTTTATCCCAAAACAGCAACATCCCACATGAACATGTTTCTTGGATATAATCAGGATAGGAACTTGTCAAGCGACGTGAATGACCACCCGCACCCGCCCTCCAGCCCATCATAACCTCCAGGACTCAAAACCCATCAGTCTAGGCGATGTTACTGTTTTCGTCCAAAACAGTAACATCATCTAATACATTAATTAGGAGTATCAATGGAATTGCCATGAGAAAAAAAATGGAATGTATTGTTATATTCAGCCACATCATCTAATACATTAATTAGGATCCGATGTCAGTGCCCAAAAAATAGGTGCACATACAGAAGTTCAACAACATAGTATGAATTTAGTCAGTGTCTTGGTTCCTATTAATTACTACTTTTCTAGAACTTCACTGATCTGGAAGTAACAAACCATGCACATAAGCAGATCTGTACTCCTCTGAAAGGCTAAAAAAGAAATCAACTTCTAGGGGGTTGAGAGCAATCTTCCTAGCCGCAGTCATAACTTGGGTAGGAGTTAACCCGTCAATCTTCATAATCTCACTTGTCACTTGCATCCTTCTCCCTGCAGAATCAGATTCATGTTGGAAACAAGACGCCAAGCGGCCTATATGTTTACTTGCATCCTCCATCACATCACTCATTCGTGCAAATCTAGAAGAGAATTCTCTCAGAACTTCTGAATTTTCTATCTTTGCCTTCTTTGACCTACGGTTTACTGGGGTGTTTAGGAAGAAGTTCCCGTTGGGGCACATGGAGGGACTGGGTAAGTGTCCTCCGCGGAAAAGGCAGGAACATTTTCTTCTTACTCTTTTTCCTCTCTGTCCCTTACTTCGTCTTCTATCCCCTCTAATGCATCTTGGAGATTTACAGCCTCGTCTCCAATGGCTCTATCCTTCCCAAATATTTTGGTTAAATCATCAAAAAATAGAAATGGCTTGTTTCTTAAACCCACGGCATTTTTGTGGCTCTAGCATAAAAGAAGGGAAAACATAATGAGAGAAGATAAAACTTTAAAAGCTGTCACCAATAAATAGAATTATACACATTTACACTTATGTGCATAGAAGAAAAGGCATAATATAAAATATTACCTTCACCCATTCATCCCACACTGGCTTTGAGCAAGTTACGTACTTCTCTTCATCATTCCATCCAAAGTCGCTAGCAGCTGGACCAAGCATCTCCGCAATAGCATTATATTGATTCCTCAAATACTTGATACGGGACTCGATGTGTGGCTTAGCCTTCATACCACACCCAGGAATCTTCTGATCCATAAGTTGTTCCAACCTATTATAAGCTCCATTCTTGAACTGGCCATTATTCGTTTTCCAGCCACTCAGCTCCACAAGATCCATCATTGCACCAATTAGTGCACGATCCTCAGCGCTTCCCCATCTTGTGCATCCTCTAGATGGGTTCGCACCCTCACCACCTTGGTTGGCATTTCTCTGAGCTTTTGGTTGACTCATCTGTAAAGAACGAAAGATGGAAAGACAGGAAACATAGGAATTCGTTAGAGCGGCATTCTGCTCATGATTTAGCAATTTAGGATGGTCATACTACCAATTCAATAAAAAGCGAAGTCATTACTCCCATCTTATTATAAATTCAGATAAAAATATTACAAGAATAAAGTGTATATTATCTACCAATCCATAAATGCAATACAAGTGAAACACGCTACATAGTCTTAGCTAAACCCTATTCAATGACGTGGTATCATGTAACCATGCATTGTACATCTCATTGGCAAGATCATGTCTGAAGGTAGTCCATGCAGCACTAGATTCCATAATTCCAATATTAAGTTCACCATTGTCTTCTTCCTCACCATCCACAAGCAAGGGCTCCATGGGATCCACACCCATGAATGTTCGAATGAAATTATGCATCAATGCACAAGTCAGGATAATTCTACCCACGGTTTTCCTAGGGTACCAAGTTGTACATCTTAGAATACCCCATCTCATTTTTAACAATCCAAAGCACCTCTCGATAACATTCCTTGTTTGCGAATACTTCATATTAAAATATTCCTCAGCAGATACAGGTTGCGCACCACTCTTCCACATACTGAGATGATATCTCTGGCCTCTAAATGGTGTTAGAAAACCCTCACAATTCATGTATCCGGCATCACACAAATAGTAGTTGCCTATAATTAACCAACATAAGTGTTAGGTACTGTCATCTCAAATAAGCTCCTTGGTTCAGATTGAGCAATGTCAAGGTACCTATGGTGTTACCTTGTGGAACTTGCAAAGCATTTTTTCTAGAAAGTGCATCTCGAAGCACTCTATTGTCATGTGCGGACCCCTCCCAACCAGGCAATATATAAATAAATTGCAAATCCCGCGTGCAAGCAGCTAACACATTAGTAGTGAGTTCTCCTTTTCTATTCCTGAATCTAGCTTTATCTTTATCCCCAACACGAACCTTAATATGAGTTCCATCCAAAGCACCTAAGCAATTCTGCAGTGTGTATATATATAACTTGTTAATAGATACTGTATATATTTATAAATATTTACGCATTCACCTAATCTTCCTAGAAATTCTAACTTACCTTAAACCATTTCCACCTCTCATCTTGGCAATTCTCAGTCACTGGCTCAGATTTCTTTAGTAGAATATCATGACATCTAAGGACAGCGAGGAGAACTGAATTGAAGTGCCTAGATATTGTCTCACCACTTCTCCTAAAGTACAATTGAGTTCTTCGATTTTTTGTGTCATGAGAAAGTGTGAATAGAAATAAAGCAACCATCTCCTCTAAACTAGTATTCCTATTTCCTTGTAACTTACCGACATCTCTAAGCATATAAGCATATCACATAACTTAAAAAAACAGGCTCTATTCATCCTAAGGTTGTCCAAGCATGCTAAGTCACTTTCTTGAATCATTGGCCTGAGATTCAAAATCCTAGCATAATATCTTTCTTCAGCACAGCTGTCAAATATATAGGACATAGGCTGAGGCAATCTAATGTCCAAAAAGGCCAAAAGATACAAGAATTCAGAAATAGCCTCCAAAATCATGAGCATCATCTATGTGTATAATGCAATACATGTAGTAGCAATCTTCTTCCTTTTACTCAACGGTAAGCGAGCCATAACTGTATGATATAGGCAAATTACATGTAAGAATGTTATAAATTAGAAGAGCAATAAAAATATGGTCAGCCACTCTGAGAAATTTGAATGCAACAAACTTTATTCATCTTTTTCAAGGTAGTCAACAGGCAAACAACAACGATATTATATCCAGAACCTCTTAGAAGCTCTGCCGTCGTGGTTGGATTAAACATACCAGTTTGCTAAACCATAAGCACACCCTTCTTTGTCAAATTCCACAACAAGAGGAAATATAACGAGCACTGTCGTCAAGGCTTACCTTGAATCGCTAGTGCCGTTGCCCGGAACTGTTGCTAGGGTTTAGGGGAGATGGCAGAAGCTCGAGAACCAGAAATAGCTACTACCTTTGCCGGAGGCTGCTGCTAGGGTTGAGAGGCGACGGGAGATGCTCGACAAACAAAAAGGCATACAGGAAGAAGTGAATCCTTTATATTCAAATTTTAAGGGCAAAATTGGTATTAAGTAATTTTAGCAGGGTCATTCTTGTCTATAAATTAGTTGAAAATGCAGCCAATAAAACTTACCGAGAGGGGGTGGGTAAGTGACTTCCTGCGTTTTATGGGAAATACAAGTTCCCGGAAAGTTGTTTTTCCTCCCATTTAGGTAACCAAACAACTATGGGGTCGTTTATTTCCTGGGAAGTCCAGTTTCCCACATTATTGTTGCGAACCAAACGAGTCCTAAGTCTGCTGACTGGTTGACATTTCAAAATACCGAAGGATCATGAGCTTGGCATGGAATTCAGCGATGCAAATCTTTAGTTGCAGAAGCTAGATGCTACATTATTGGAGATGATAAATCAGTATGTGCGTTTAGAGACCCTTGGGTCCCTAAATGTGAGAGTTTTAAACTCCAATTAAATCCTAATTTAAGTCGCAATTATGATCTGAGGGTCTCGGAGTTGATGGGCGAGTATAAGCAATGGAATGAGGCATTAATGATGGGTTTATTCTATGTTAATGACGCGTTAAAGATTCTGAGGACGCAAGTCAGGCCTTCTAGTAATGACTACCTAGTCTGGGTTTTAAATAACAATGGCATATTTTAAGTAAAATCAGCGTATCAATCTACAATCAAATTTCTCGTCCCTCAACACAATGAGAAAATGTGGTCATACCTGCGGATCTCCAACCTGCAGAACAAGTACAAAACCTTGATTTGGAGGTTCCTGAGTGGAGTGCTACCCTTGCTAACCCGGTTAGCATTGTTCTCGGGTTCCGGTGACATACTCTGCCCACTATGAGCGGCGACTCCCGAAACGGAACTTCATTATCTGGAGGTATGCTCTGTCATGCATCTTCTTTTGGGATATTCGAATCGAAGAGCTTCATTCTGCATCAGTAATTGATTTTATGAGCCCCATCTTCTGCGGTTCCCCTTTGCTCGGCATAGTCGGGAATGAAACCAGGCTAAGGCACATAGGAATTTTTGTCGCATCCATGATTAGATGCATTTGGGACGAGTGGAATGCAGTTCTCCATGGCGGCTCTTTGACAAACAGTGAGGCGCTGCTTGCCGGAGTCAAGCACGACTTTCCAGATAAGAGAGAGTGGATTTGCGCCCCGGATCAAGCACTCTTTACTACGGGCCTGATTTCTCAACTGATTCGGGCTCTTATGGCAATGCCAACTCGACCCAATTAGGCCTAGTCCAATTACCCCGATCCAGCCCAGTTTGGACGGCCCCGGGGCCGAATCATCCCATTGAAATTTAACATTGATGCTACTTGGTCAAATGACTTCGCAAGTATGGCAGTTGTAGCCAAGAATTATGAAGGTGGAATCATTGGATTTAGTATGATAATTATGAGTGCGCATCTGCCTTATCAGCTAAGCTATTGGCTATTCAAAAGGCTAATCAAATTGCTTTCAAATATATAGAAAAATTAATTCAAATTGAAAGTGACCTCAAAGTATCGATTGAGATTCTTAAAAGCAAAATCGAGTGCTATTAAAAAATGAAATCAATTTATGAAATTGTAATGAATACTTCTATTGATTAAATTATTAGGAACTACATTCCCAAGAATGTATATTTTCTTGTGAAAATATAAAATTTTATGAACCAAATGTCACCTATAAGAAATAAAGCTCCAAGCGACAAAAATTTTGTAATAAGTGATATTCTTGTCAATAAAGATAATACTTTAGTGACAATTTATCACTATTATCATCGAACCATTATTTTAGTGACAACTCCAATTTATTGTTGCAAAACTTAATAATCTTCTATGGCAAGTTTTATTTATTGTCGTCGTTGTTGTTACCAGAAGCTCAGGTGAAAATAAAAATGTAACATGTAGTGACAATGAAAAAAAATTGTCATGATTGAACTTTAATGGCAAGTTAGTTTGTCACTGAAAGATATTTTAATAACTTATTTGTTGTCACTGATATTTGAAACTAAACAATACAAAAGCTCAATATTGATACACTTGGAAAACGCATTCGAAGAAAAATTTGAGGATATTCACCCATTTCTTGCAATTTGGCATGTCGCTTCTCTTGACCATATTTGATTTCTCTCTCCTATCGCTACCGATCTCTCTCTTTCATGGCCTCCAAACTGTGGAAATGAAATAGTAATAGCTCAACTTTGAGTTACTATTTTTTTTTCTTCTTTCTCCATTTCTTTTCTAGCAACTGTAAAACTTAAGGCATGTAAGGTTCACACACTGAAGTGGCAATGTGCAATCTATCTCAAAGTGCTATCGTTGATGCTGATGGATAATTTGGTCCCATCACAGACCAAGTTTCATCACAAAATCAATGAAAGAACAATCTCCATTTGCAATATCTAGAACACTTTCAAAGGTATGATTTTTTTAGTCTTAAATGGGAACATATGCGCTAAATTCATGAATAACTTCGTATGTTGTTGGATATCCTGTATAATCTAATTTGTTTTAGACATAATTAATTTGTTTCACACCGGACATTTGGTAAAATGTCTCATTTGACGAGTTACATTATGGTCTGTGTAAAAGCATGTTTCGTGTCTTTTTTTAATAACAAGGGATTTAACACTTGAAGGTATGGAGTGTGTGTTTAATTTATTTAATTAATTTATTTATTTCAATATACCCCAACAATTGATATATGAAGCATTGGATGCATATTTGCACAAATGCTCAGTGGAAAGCCACTTTCTCCTCAAAAAACGCGATGCACCAATTAAATCTCCTGACTAATTTGCTTGGTACTCGACCAATTGAGTCCATTACATGGGTTAGTTTATCCAAATCTGGTTTGCAATTTTCTAATTTCAGTGAACAGTGTGAAGATATGCTATAATGTCCAGATTTGCCAGTTGAGAGACGTATGGAAAGATTTCCAAGTGATAGAAATATAAAATTTTCTACAGGAAAACAAGTGGCAGAATTAGAATGAGTGTGTAGTTTACAAACATTAAATAAATAAAGTAATTAAAATAGTATTTTAAACATACTACTTGAAATCCAAAGATTTACATAAATAAAGTTCAATAATTATTAATAATATCTATAATTGTAATTTGATTCTAATGAGAATGAAATATATAATTAATTAATAGTTGAAATAAGTAAATAAAATATATGTATTTTAATTTTATTACTAAATTCATATAATAAGTTAAGACACTTGAAACAGTATTACGAAATCATAAATTTTCAAAATAAAACCATCTATTAAAATCTCTTGAAGATAATTTTTTTTTTTTAAATTTTTTTCACATAAATTTAAAATATTTCTTAGCAATAAATTTTTATTGTTAGAATTTTGTAGGAGTCGTTCAAAAAGAAAGTTGGGCGTTACATAAACTTACCCAACCAAATCCAGATGATCTTAGATAAGTTAACTCTATTTCAGTTGAGTAAATTAGGGGCGCCAGGTTCGTTTCAATGGAGCTCTGAGATTTACTTGGTTCAGTTATTTTTTAATTATGGATTATATAGTACATTTTGCTTTCTACTCAGTTCTTCTTTGTTCTTTGCATGATTTCCCCTTCTTGCACAATATACAGGCGACAATTGTGATAAATGAAAAAGGTGGAAATTTTGTATCCATTGTTCTTACACAATGTATGGCATTAGGCTAGTTTCTTTCACATCATTTGGCACAGGGAGCTTAATGATATGAAAATAACATCTATGTTTTTCGTTCAATCTTATTCCTTTCTTAGCTTACAAAATTCTTGGGTATTAAGCATTCAATCTTTGATGCTTTATTTACTATCAAATTCTACATGTTTTTCTTAACCCAATATAACTTTGTTTCATTGTTTGTCAATATAATTCGGTCCATTATTAAGCAGCTTTGATATAATTCTCGTGCTCTAGATATGAAGAAGCCTGAATAGGATGCATTAGTTTCATCTCATTTTCTTACTAAGATAATCTGGATCCTTGTATATTGCATATAGTTTCCATTTTACAAGGAGTTCCAATTATTACAAATTATAATGGAAAAAAATCAAGCTATTATTATTTGTTACAATTTATTACAGTGAGATATCCAAAATTTACTTTCTTTCATTTAAGCACACCCACTTACGAAAATTTACTATGATACCTATAAGATAAAATGACTCGTTTATAGTGCATTTCAAGAATACAAAAAGCACCAAAATAGAAACCATTTTTGCCATGTATTAAAATTGAAAAAAATTTAATTTAATACAAATAAAAAATAAAATACTAAAAACTTATAAGAATTAAAATTTGAGTATTTTTAAATTAAAAAAATAAATTAATATAAAATTTTAATTATAAATAAAATTAATAAAAATTTAATTTTTTAGGAATTAAAATAAATTTTTAGTTAAGATAAAACTAAAAATAAATAAGAAATTATAAATATAATAACATGTTGTTATTTGTCAATTTGGTTATTAATTAGATTTAATTTATCCATTTATTTAGGATTTTTAGTTGCTATTACTATTTTAGAGCGAAATAGTAATATGTTACTATCTTAAGAACAAAATAGTAATATGATGTTATTTAAAAGTTTAGTTATTAGGTAGACTTAATTTATCCATTTATTTAAAATTTTTTATTGGTATTACTATTTTGAAATGAAATAATAACATCATTTTTTTTACAGTTTAATTATTAATTAGACTTAATTTATCCATTTATTTAAAATTTTTATTAGTATTATTATTTTGGAATGAAACAGTAACATGTTATTGTCTGAAGAACAAACAATAATATGCACTTCTTTAGTACTTTAATTGTTAATTACATTTGACTTATGCATTTATTTAGAGTTTTTGGTTGGTGTTGCTATTTTGGAACGAAATAGTAACATTCTCTTCTTTGGTAGTTTAGTTATTAATTAGACTTAATTTATCTATTTATTTAGCATTTTTGGTTGGTGTTACTATTTTGAAACGAAACAGTAACATGTTATTATCTTAAAAATAAATGGTAACTTGATATTATTTAGCAATTTTGTTATTAATTAGACTTAATTTATTTATTTATTTGAGATTTTTAGTTAGTATTATTATTTTGAAATAAAATAGTAACATCATCTTTTTTAACAATTTAATTGTTAATTATATTTAATTTATCTATTTATTTAAAAAAATTTATTAGTGTTATTATTTTAAAACAAAATAGTAACAGTAATATCCTTTAGTAGTTTAGTTGTTAATTGGACTTGATTTATCTATTTATTTGACATTTTTTTGTTAGTATTACTATTTTTAAAATGAAATAATAACATATTACTATCTGGTTGAAATGAAATAGTAACATGTACTTCTTTAGTAGTTTGATTGTTAATTAGATTTAATTTATCCATTTATTTAGTATTTTTTGTTGGTGTTACTGCTTTGAAATGAAATAGTAATATGTTATTATCTTAAGAATAAATAGTAACATAGTATTATTTAGTAATTTTATTATTAATTAGACTTAATTTATGTATTTATTTAGAGTTTTTAGTTAGTATTACTATTTTAAAATGAAACAGTAATATTCTTTTCTTTGACTGTTTGGTTATTAATTAGATTTGATTTATCCATTTATTTGAGATTTTTTATTGGTGTTACTTTTGTAAAACGAAACAGTAATATATTATTATTTATTACTATCTTGAGAACAAATAGTAATATAGTATTATTTGATAATTTAGTTATTAATTAAACTTTATTTATTTATTTATTTGAGATTTTTTATTAATGTTACTATTTTCAAACAAAACAGTAACATCATTTTCTTTAGCAATTTGGTTATTAATTAAACTTAATTCATTTATTTATTTTAGATTTTTAGTTAGTTTTACTATTTTAAAATGAAATAGTAACATGTTACTATTTTGAGAACAAATGGTAATATGGTATTATTTAGTAATTTTATTATTAATTAGACTTAATTTATCCATTTATTTAGGATTTATGGTTAGTGTTACTATTTTGAAATAAAATAGTAACATATTACTATCTTGAGAACAAATAGTAACATGATATTTGATAATTTTTTTATTAATTAAACTTAATTTATCTATTTATTTTAGAATTTTTAGTTAGTGTTACTATTTTTAAATGAAACAATAACATCATATTCTTTGATAGCTTAATTGTTGATTAGATTTTATTTATTTATTTATTTAAAATTTTTAGTTTGTATTACTATCTGGAGAACAAATAGTAACATGCACTTCTTTAATAGCTTAATTATGAATTA
Source organism: Sindora glabra (assembly GCA_020226215.1). Lineage (NCBI taxonomy): Eukaryota > Viridiplantae > Streptophyta > Magnoliopsida > Fabales > Fabaceae > Sindora > Sindora glabra. Next base: position 4,454,506 of record CM035235.1, read on the forward strand.
GACTTGACTTATATATTTATTTGGGATTTTTGGTTGGTGTTAATTAGGCTTGACTAGAGAACAAATAGTAACATGCACTTTTTTGGTAATTTGATTGTTAATTAAACTTGATTTATCTATTTATTTAGTATTTTTTGTTAGTATTATTATTTTAGAATAAAAAAGTAACATATTATTGTCTTAAGAATAAATAGTAACATAGTATTATTTGATAATTTTATTATTAATTAGACTTGATTTATACATTTATTTAAGATTTTTAATTGATGTTACTATTTTAAAACAAAACAGTAATATGTTACTATTTAGTTTATAAACAATAATATATTGCTCTTTGATAGTTTTGTTTATTAAGAAAATTATTATGGCAATACTAGACACTAAAAGAGTTAGAAAACAAAAGTTTAATATGAAATTCGAATGAATTTAAATTGACAAAAATGAAATTAAAGTTAGAAAAATAATAAGAAAATAAAGAAAAAATAAGAAAACTCATTAAAAAAGACCTTTTTTCACCAACCAGAGTGAACAAAATGCCTTTAGCATTTTATAAGCTCGTAGATCTTGAAAGGTTACATGAAATGAAAGAAAATCACCTAAAATGGACAACCGATCATAAAGTTATGATCATTCAAAGTTTTGAGTTAAAATTACACATTTTTTACTAGGTGAACCGTGCCGAACCCAATTTTTTTTGTTTTTTATTGAAAGATCATGGGAAGATGAATAAAATCAAGTGATTATATACAAAAATTGGTTAACTAATCATAAAGTTATACTTTTTTGAAGTTCCTAATTTATAACCACATTCTCATAGTTAAAAAAGAATATTTTGGGAATATAATATTTATAATTTATAAAACTAGCACCTATTTGAATTAAAGATTAGTGCTAAAGCACCTTGTTGAAAAGAAGTTTAGGAAGCGACACTATGGTACAATTTATTGAATTATAATTTTTATTAAAACAAATGCTAGGCAAAACATGATAAAATTATGCCTGACAAAGAAGATCCAGCAAATGTCTAGCCTTTCTTTACACTCGAGGTAAGCAAAATTTAGTCTTAAGTTAGTCCTCCAGAAATATTTGTCAAATTTATTCTACTTCTTATATACGTAACTGTGAAGGGAGCTTGGCCACTTGTACTAATGAAGTGAATGCTGCAAGTACATTCACTTTGTGAAAAAAAAACTTCAAAGCAGTCCTTACAAGAGAAGTTGAAATAGTCATCTCTAGTTATTGTCAACTTCAAAGGAAATCTGCAGTTTATAATGCAAGTTTGATAGAAACATCCCCTGTTTTTTGAATTGGTTCTGTAGCTCAATCAATTTTTTTTAGATGATTTGCTTGCAATGTGGCTAGGACAACTTATGTATTATAGTATAATAAATTAGAAATTAACTCATGAATTCCATATTATGATGTGGTATTTTTATGTCCTAGTGATTTTTTTATCCTTGTACAGCCTCATACGCTTGCAACCAGTGTTCATTTGCCTTCTGGAATAAGTAGGTTAATTTTTTCAAATTCAACTTTTTTTATTTGATCAAACAGCTAGATCTTAGTTCCCTTGGTCATTCATTTTATCTTTTACTGACTAGTAAATAGTAGATGGGATTGAAAGGGCTAGTAGATATAGTGGTCCTTGATCTTTTTTTATTAATTATGAGTAACAAATTTTGTAACTAAAACGAATACTCATTTGTAGTACTTTACAAATTCTATGTAGTCTTTTTTGTATACTTAATATTTTCCTTTCTCTCCATTGGTTTTCTTGCATCCTAATTGAAAATGACCGTTAGCTGTTTGGTAATTTAAAAATTCACTATTATCTCGTATGATTATTGTAGGTTCAGCAGAGTACAAGTAACATCACTTCTCAACTTTCAAGTTAATGTATTTGATAATTAATTTTTTATTATGTATTGTTGAAGAATATTATGATGTATGTATAATTGTTTGATTTTGTTGCAATAAATTACATATGATTAATGTCATGATTCTAACTCAAGTTTTATTTTAGATATTATATCAAAATTTCATCATTTACATTCTTCTTATAATATTAGTATTTAATACATGATAATATGTTAAAAATGTTATAAATAGTGCATATTTATAATATAAAAATAAAAATGAGTTTTAATAGCAATTGTGTTTCTAATGAGAACATTAATCTAATTATACTAAAAAGAGTTTTAATGACAATAATAATTATAAATATTATATTTTTTAGTGACAATATTAATATGTTGATATAGAAAATAATTTTGGTGATGATATTTATTGTCACAAATAACATGTTTTTATTGACAACATAATTATGTTGTCACTAAAAGGACTTTTGTGACAACAATAATTGTCCTTGAATGTAAACCCTATAGTGACAAAAACGTGATGTTGTCACTAACTAAAGATTTTAGTGACAACAGTATGTTTTTGTCACTCAACGTAAACCCTATAATGACAAAATAATTCATCATTGATATGGTTTTTAGTGACAATATAATTTAATCTTCACAAGAAATATCAGTTTACAATAATATAAATTTTGTCACAAAAATGAAAGCTTTTAGTGATGAGTATTATTTATTATCACAAAAACTTTTAACAATGGAGATTTTTGGTATGAAAATTTTATTATCACTAAAAACTTTTCATGGCAAAATGCCAACCTTTTGTGACAACTTTTGTTGTCATTGAAAGCAATTTTTTTGTAGTGTTAATTCAAGTTGAATTTGAATTGAAAAAATTATTTCGAATTAAGTTTGAATCAAACAATAAGTTAAATAAATCTATAATGAAGCCTAAGCTCACTACAACATTTTCTACTCATAGCAGCAGCTAGAAACTATTTCCTAAATTCCAAAAAGTGTTGCTAAAAAGTATGCAATGATTTTTAAGTATGGTGTTAGTGAATGTTGCCCATTGTTTTAGGTAATGATTTTTTGCAACTTTTTGCAATACTTTTTAAAAACCTTGGCCTATTCTTGTATCATAGCCAATGGAATCGGTCTATTATGCCTTATAGGCAACAATTTTAGCTTAATAGCGAATTTTTATCGTTGTCTACTCATCATTATAGGTTACGGTTTTATTTTTATTTAACAAAGATTTTTTTACCATTATATATGAAGAATAGGCAATATTTTTTCTTTAGTAACACATTTTGGATGTTGATTGTTTGTATTTAAACAATAATTTTAACGTCATTTGTCAATGTATTTTAAATGCTACTTCTGAATATTAGTTTATCTAATTTTTAAAATTTAGTTGTTTTAAATAATAATATGCATAAATTGAAACATTATTATTTCACTTATTATAAATTTTGAATCAAATTTTCAATATAAAAACATATAAAAATTCAAAATAATAACAATTTTTTTAAAGAATTATATATTTGTTCATTAATTCAAGTCTAGAAATTCATATAATAAAGATATAAATGATAATAATTTTTCTGTAAAATATTATACATCAATAATATGAAGAAACTTAAATATCCTCAACATCTAGATTATGAAATATATTCTTTCATATCATCTTCATCATCAATTCTTTCAACAAAATTAAAATTGAAAATTATCAAATATAGCACAGTATCAAAATAAAAACAACAACACAATTCTGTGAAGTTAAATCTAAGAGTTTTAACACAACAAAATACTCATCTATTTCACGTTTCATTCATGAATATTCAATCCCTCTTCTTCTCTTGATCTGCACTACTCTAAAAATGGTAAACAGACTAATACATGGGGAGATATCTCAATCCCACCAAAAATATCCAGAAAGGACGAAGGAGATCAACTATTAATATCTTCTAATATTTTAATCAGGGGAGAATATCAATTAACTTTTTATTATTTTATCAGAAAATTGATTACACTGTGAACGCTATTATTTGTGGGTGGAAAAGTGGCACATGCAATAATATGATTGATGAACCAAGTCTGTAAAGATAATGAGAAGTGTCTCCCTCTCGGCTTGAAGGCAAAATAGGTCTGAGTTTCTTCTGTTCACACACAAACTGCATATATATTCGCAGTTTTGGCACAATGCACAGTGTTTTCTTGTCTAATTTTCCGGGTTGTTTCGGTTAACTTTAACAAAAGACACTTAAGTATGTACGCACACCAAACTGTTATACGAACACGGGCAACCAAACTTGCAGCCCACCTACATAACTTAAGTATGTACACACACCAAATTGTAAAAGAATTGGGGCAAGTGTACCCATTGTAAAAATTATGGTGCTCCACGTTGTGAAGAAACACCCGATATTCTAAATTGTAGTTACAATCATGAATATAATTTTACTATAATTAATAAAATTGTAAAAAAAATACAATTATCACAAAATTACAAAAAAAGTATTAATGCAGTGCAATCTAAAACTGCGATCTAAATATTTGAGGAGCACTTTCTAATCTAATTCTGCAAGAGATGAAGTAAGAGAGAGTAGAACAATGAAATGGGAGCGAAATATCATGAAGAAATGATGACAGAGGAAGCAGGACAGAGAAATAACGGGCAGTAGGGAAAAAAATGAAATTGTTGTTAGGGCGAATAAATAAATAAATAAATAAGAGAGAGTAGGGGTCGGGAAAGACAAAAGGGAATGAGTGGGGAGACAGGGTAGGCAGGACTTGATGCAATTGTGTATAAAAAGAAAAGGATAAAGTTAATAAAAAGTAAAGATCTGAGTGCGAGATACCGACAAACCCTGTAGCTCAGTTGTCTTGGCCTCCCTACATCAGTTGCTGTGATTCTTGGAAATCTTAACTTGCTCATTCCACATCCAAGTAAATGCTTTTCTTTTACCAGTACTACTCAATCTTTTTATCTACAGCCTTTTTATTATAAATCAGTTGTGTAATGGGCGAAATCCTTATGAGTTCCTGGGATTGTTGAAAACATAGTACTGTTCAGGCAACTACGTGGAGCATGGTTTTAAATTACGGTTGCGGTCGCGGTTGCAATATCGCGTGATGCGGAAAAATACGAAAAATTGCGGCCATCGCGGAGCACAATTGCAAAAAAATACGGATGCGGTGTGGTCCACAACCGTAATATTGTGGGCGATATTACAGTTGCGGACCATTTTTTAAAACCCTGATGTGGAGTTGAGCCTGACTGATTCCTCTTCCAGGTAAGTTTCTCAATCCCCACCACCAGTATTTCTCAATCTTTTTATCTACAGCCTTTTAATTTTAATTATTTCGATTCTTATTTTTCAATGACGAGGGACATGCATATGATACCGGTATTTCACATTCTTATAAAGTACCCGAAGTTATGTCTATAAGTTAAGGTTCTGGAGTCTCAAAAAAACCATGTTTAATTTCTCGATTTATTTACATCCTCTATTATTATTGACTTAACCGTCTGATTTATTCTCAACTACTTTGAGTCATTTGTAATTGTAGTGGTCACTTTTACTCGAAATAACTTTTTAAAGTCCTGTAACAGAAAAGCTTCTCTTTGATTTTAATCTTTCTTTCCAGAGGTTCCTTAATCGTATAAACTAAATGTTAATATTTTGCATAATATATTATAAGTTTTTATATTTGCTCTATACCACATCTAATTATATATTGTTTGTTTCTAATTTAGCAAATTAAAAATTTAATTTAAATAGCACCATTTTTAGATGATGGTGATAACGATGGAGGAAAGATGTCGATAGCAAACAATAATGGTGGATAGAGCTATTAATAGAATGGAAGTAGTGGTGAATAAAGTGGTAGTAGTAGAAAAAAAATGGACTCAAGAAATTGATAAATTCCTTTTATTTATTTATTATGACCAAAGACACGTAATATATTGGAATATATAAAAAAAATTTAAAATGGTAATAGTATATAATGAATTATTTACTATAATATCCTAAGGGTTTTAAAATTTAATCTAACATAATAAGTTGAAATTATTCAATTATAACTATTTATTTTTTAATAAATATGATTAAATAATCTCAATCTAATACTTTCTAAAAATTGTTACATCACTCAAGATTTGAAAATTCTAAAAATATCATAAAATTTACAGTATAAGATTGAGGTAAAGATATCTAAGTAATTGAGTGGTCGAAATATAATAACAGCAATGATCGGTGAAGAAGGGAGTAGATCTCGTTAGGGCGAAGGAGAAATAATGACGGTGTATTAGTGTATTACGGTGGTGGTAGTGATAGTGGCGTTCGCTGTTTTTACTGCCACCACACTGCTGGTGGTTACTGTTGTAGCCGCTACTGTAATGGAGGTGATGGCTGCTATAGAGGTAAAAAGTGGCGGAGTAAAATTAATTCTTCTTATTCTATATGAGAGTAGAACCTTTCACATTCTCATATATACTATAAAATACCACATCGCTGGCACCTTCGCTCCCGTTAGAAGGTCAGGTATTGCTATGCATCAAGTTAAAAAACCTGCAATCAAATGCTTTCTTTATGCTTAATAAAAGATTCTAAAATTTGCTTTTTTATATTAACTTTAGCAATATCATTAAATAATTTAAACTTTATTTAATTATTATATTATATTATATTATATTATATTATATTATATTATATAATTAAAAATGATTCTTTATAATTAAATAATGATACAATTTAAATTAAATTAGTCACAATATACATTCATATTACTTTTCTCATGTATAAAAATAATTTAATTTATTCTACGTTTAATTCACTTGTAGTTTTACGTATTATAATTTATAAATCAATAATTCAATTCTTAATATTTTATCTATATAAACTATTTTTATTTAAAATTTGACTAAAAAATTTATATATATTACATATAATTTTTAATTTTTTAAATTTTAATTCAATTTAATATCTACTCAAAATTAATTTACTTTCAAAAAATTTTATTTGGTAAAAAATTTTATTTGGTACCCTCTATTAAAAATTTATTTTTTACAATTTAGTGCATAGTTGTTGAATAAAGGGCCAAATAGAATTTTTTAGAGATCAATTAATTCTTAATAAATATTAAATTGAGTTAAAATTTAAGAAAATAAAGAACGTATGTAATGTATATGAGTTTTCCGGATGAATTTTAAACATAAAATAGTTTAGATAAACAAAGTGTTAATTATTAAAAGTAAAAGTGGATAAATTGTAATAATTAAAATCATAAATACATTAAACAGAAAAACACAAAATCAAATTAAGTAAAATAAATTATCTTATTTCAATTTAAATCTGTATTGTGACTAATTTAATTTAAATTATATGATTATTTAATTATATAAATAGTATTGTTAATAATATAATATACTATAAGAATTAAATAAGTTCTAAATTCTTAATGATACTGATAAAATTAATAAAAAAGGCAAACTTTGAACTTTTTATTAAGCATACGGAAATCATTGGTTGCAAGTTGTTTAACTTGATGCATGCGTGTTGACCCAAAAAAAAAAAAAAGGCTTGATGCATGCGTGGCCTTTTTGATGAGGCGAAGGTATGCGCTTTGTTGCCTGGCGATTGACGTCAGCCCTCCCCTCCATAGAAATAAGGAGAGACCCATATTGTAACAGCAATTTTCTTTTTTTTCCCCTTTTTTTCCCCCTTTTTGTGTGAAGAAACCATTTTAGTACGACGTTGCTTGATAATTGTTGCCAGCCCTCCTCTTTTTAGAAATAAGGAGAGAGGCCCATATTATAACAGCAATTTTCCTTTTTCCTTTTTCATTTTTCTATTTTATCTTTTATCTTTTATCTTTTTTTTTCCTTTTTTGTGTCAAGAAACCATTTTAGCGCTCTCAGGCATGTTAATAACCCGATGCGAAGGGCATTCTTCCCAGATGGATTTTTTAGATAATATTTAGGCCCAAATTTTTGAAAATAAGTCACGTTGAGATTAAAAAAAATTGCTCGAGTTAATTTTTTTAATCTAATACTGATGTACTTGATGTTAAGAAAAACTTATATTAAAGTAAATTAAAAAATTATTAAATTTTATTATTACATATATTCATGATTTTTAAATATATTTAATTTAGCTAGATTATCTAATATAACCAGTCTCAAGCAAAGAATAAATCTCATTTTCTATCCCTATAAAATTTAGTTCTTCTCACTTTTGTTCTTATGAAATTTTTTTCTCAAGTTCATCCTTGAGAAATATTAATATATTTAATTTAATTATGCACTTATGATACGGTTGGATAAATTAATATTTTACGAGAACAAAATTAATAAAAACATTTCACAGTGATTAAAGTAAGAAAAATTAGATTTCATATGAACAAGAAAAAAGATTTACTTTAAAAAAAAGTTAAATCTTAACTGAAATGGCCATATTTAGTGCAGATTTTCTTTTGTACTGAAAAATTGTTAGATATTGATAGAGAAAAATTCAACTTCATATAAAATAATGCATATAGTTTGCATTTTCTTTTTTGCATTATAAAACCCCTTTACATGTCTACTTTTTTTGTAATGCATATCGTATGAGATGTAGGAACCTCTCCTAATATATGATTGGCATTGACAATATAAATAGGTTTTTACAAAGAAAGTTGTCGGGCTATGAACTGACCAGTGTTAAATTTTGTAATCAGTGAAAACCAAACTGTTTACATTTTATTTTATTTGCAATTAAGGGGCACTATGTCTTTCTTGTTAGCAATAGGCAATTTATAACCATTTGAAGACAACTTTTTCTACCTTTAACGTCAAAGTCGAAGCACATGTTGGAAACATTTGTAGAATCGTGAAGCTTAAGCAAGAATGATTCTACTCCCATGTAAGTTTTTCTAGAAAGTCTTGCCATGTCTTTGGTTTAGCTATAAATTGTTCCCCACTCTATTAATTATTATTAATGAACACAAACAAATCCTGACCTAAGTTAATTCAAATTCAATATTGTCAATGAGGGAAAAGTATAAAAAGTTTTTTATTGCCTATTAATAAGATCTTATCTGATCCTATGATTGATTAGTTACGAGCATTTGGATGTCCATGGAAGGGCATAGAAGGCTTGTTCAAGTGGTTCCAGATCCAGTGCAGAAGTTGTGGAACAAATGTGACCTCCGAGCAGTGGTCCTCATCAGTCTTGCATCACAAATCATATTGACAGTGTTTAGGAATCGTATGAAATTCAAACCTAAAATTTGGAGACGGCCACTTGTCTGGGCTGCCTACATGACAGTAGATTGGGTGTCATCACTAGTACGCTCGGTGACTACTATGACAAGAACAGTGGTGAACACAAGGATATGAATCCACAGCTGATTGCATTTTAGGGTCCATTTTTTCTGGTACACCTTGGTGATCCAGACTCAATAACTGCATATTCATTGGAAGACAGTGAGTTGTGGCTAAGGTACTTGGTTAGTTTGGTTGTCCAAACTGGTGTGGCTATTTACACAATCCCTTAAAACACCCAATTCTTTTTACACACATTCCATTTTGTCAAAATTTTCACATTCTTGAGAATTTATCCATGGTGATCTTTGGAGTTCTTTCAAACTGAGCTTCTAATTTTTTTTTAATTATTGTTATCCTCTAATATTTTCTACAACAACCATACATAGTATGAACAAGGTTTATGGATTCTGTTCTTAAGTATTTTATACAATATTTCAAAGAATTCTTAATAATTTTATTGGGTTCCTAGGTTTGCATGTGTGTGATCACAAAATATCCCAAAACAACATATCCAAATTTCTAATATCATTCAGAGCCAATCTCTAGCATTTACCAAAATTTATCATATGACATAAGTAGATACATTCATCAATATATATATATATATATGAATAACAAAAATTCATAGTAATTTATTATATTTAGGTATGGTAGAAAGGACATACCCATGTTTTCATCTAAAACATATAGATTTTGCAGAGAAAATTTTTACTAGAGAAAGAATGCATCACTCAATCAATTCCAAAATTACATTAAAAATTATATAGAATTCTTAGCCATAATTACAAACCAATCAAGTTTTGATACCAATTGCTAGTATTATTTTAAATTAAACATGTAATTTAATCATGGCATGAATACGATTAAGAAACAATTAGTTATGTATATTAATATAATAAATACTTGGATCAATTGGTGATTGATCTTGAATCCTGTATTCTTTTTTACCATTTCAATTAGTATCTATAACATTAGAAGATGTAAAATTGTTATTACAGAGATCTTATTGCCTTTATGATAACCTCTTTTTTCTCCCTCTCTCTATCACTTTGATAAGGGGATTGGTTTTGCATTAAGATGGGATAAATCAAAACCAAGATTAGTTACTAGAGATAAAGAACCTCTTAAATAAATTAGGTTAGGTTATAAATGCTAACCATCATAGGATCCATATCCAATTAACCCACATTTAAGCTATAAAATTGAATAGGGCCTAACCCAAATTGTTACTTTTATTTAAAGCCCACATAATAAATTTTAACATTAATTGCCATTTATAAATTAATGTGTAGCCCATATTAAAATTTCTACAATTAATATTTTTGTTAATTTTTTCCATGATGATGCACTTATGTTAATGTTAAAGATGATGATGATTTTGTTTATTTTGATATGCATTTGATTTTTTGGTTATAGCATATAATTTTTACTTATAGGTATATATTTCTTAAGCTTGTTTGAATTTTTGTATTTAATGTACTAGTGGTATCTAATGCATTTTTATAATTTACGTAACATAAAATTTTAGATGGTTGGCCTTTGTAAAGAAAAGCAATCTATGAATGCTAATAATATTGGTACAAGAAAGACCGGGGAAAACCAAGGCAATAATATGGCCTTGCAAACAACAATAACTTAGAAGAATCTATCATGGTAGAATTATCAATAGATGGAACTCATGGTTCAGCTAGCAAGCAAGGTGACGTATCTAAATTCAATTTTTCCTTGTTGCTATGGACTTTGTTTTACACGATAAATAAGTTAACTTATAACTTATTAACAAATTTAATAAGTTTATAAGTTATAAGCTAACTTCTTGATATGTTTCTCATATTAGTTTATAAGTTATATATAAGTTATCTAGAGTAACTTATAACTTGTAAGATATTATTTTTAAATTTTTTTTTAAAATTTATTCTTATTCTTTTTATTAATTTACAACTCATACCCTTTATAATATAAATTTAAATAATTTTTATAAAATATAATTAATTATATTTTAAGTAATTATAATTTTATAATAAATAATAAAATAAAAATTATATAAGTAAATAAATATATAAATTTATAAAATATGATTAATTAAATATTAAATATTATATTTTTATTTTAAATTTTTAATTATGTTAATATAATTCAATTTTTAGATCAATATAAATTATTTTAATTATATATTTATTTTTATTAATATATCATTTTATATTATTTTATAATTTTAACTAATTTAATAGTTAATTTTATGAAACACTTCAACTCATTTAATAACTATCAACTATCGTTACTAACAAACTTATTAGTTATTAATTAATTTATTAGTTACTTGCATAAAATGGGGCCATGATATTTGCCCAAGTATGAATTTAATTTGCAAAAAACTAAACCTTGGAATGGTACATGCATGTATCTGAATAAATTATATTGTTATTTTTACCATACTTATAGGTTCTAATGGTAAACAAAAGAGGAAGTGGGGGCATACATGAAACCTTGCGTTATGGCACTTGAAGAAATAAAAAATGACATCAAATGGAGAAACAATAGGGCTATCGATCCAAATGCAAAAATGTTCGAGTCTAAATGCACTGTTCTTGTTTGTGATGTGGAAAATGCACCATTAAATGTCATTGTATGGGGTTAAATTCCTTATGAGAAGAAATAAAAAGTATTTGATCTTTTCTCGGTTGTCATTTTAACCTTGTCATTTTCAATTAATTAATGTTATGAATTTATTGGACAAAGTCTTATACCCTTTTCTATGTGTGAAATAGGTTCATTTCAATGTTGAAGGCCATCAACAGCTTTTATGGCCACTGATGAACACATGTTAAAGAAATTATCGTCATCACTTAGAAAAGAAATTTAATGAAAATGATCAAGAAGCTCTTGTTAATACACTTTCAATTATGGCAGAAGAAGATTGGAAATTTCTTCTCAATTTCTGGAACTCAGATGGTTGGAAGGTTTCTACTCTGATTTTTTTAAAGTAATATTATTGATATACTGTGAAATTTTTTATGAATGTCATTTTTGTACATAGAAAATGAGTGAGAAAAACAAAGTTAATCAGTGTTGCAAACAACATTACATACACTATTAGTTTCAAAAGTGTTCAAAAAATTGGTGAAGAAGAGTTGTGCAATTATATCTAATCAATTGCTCTTATATCTCCAGTTATTACATAACTAAAATTAAGTTGCCTTTATTCATTTTGATATTATATGTAGTTTGAGAAGATAGTTACAGAAATTGATCGAGTTTGCCTTTGGGAAATCATCTACACTAAAGCTGATGGAAACGCTATTAATAATGAAAGTTGGTAATGAAACTTTTAAAAGGATTTAATTTTGAATAACATAAATTAATAATTTTTAAACTAATAATTTATTTATCTGTACTTTTTTTAACTATAGGAGGCTTAGGGTGATTACAACTCAAGTAATAATGAGATGATGGTGGAAGTTTTTGGGCCTATAGGAGGCTTAGGGCGATTACAACTCCAGCTTATTTTGACCCCATCACAATTGTGGGGACCCAAATCCTCACTTATTCATGATCTTTCGAAACAACTTTAAGGATATGAGAAAAGTTGTGATGAATTCAAAGCAAAAGGGAAAGCTTTTGAGAAGAAAATGGATCAAGTGAAAAATATAATGACACAATTGCTTGGTGAAAAGTTGACTCCCTTTCATACCGTTCAAAGCATCCCTAATTGCCTTGCTCGTACAGATGAGTAGGTAAAATTTCTGTTCGCTAAATTGCCTTTCCTAAGAACTTTTCCTTAATGCAGATAATTTGTAATTTACTTCTTGTAAAACATGATTGAAGATTAAGGCTTGAAGATGGAGCATTTCATTTTATTAGTTCCTTGTTAAATGCATCTATTCACAGGACTTAGAGTAAAATTAAAGCCTTTATCTCACTTCAGAATCTCAGACTTTTGATAAGCAAAAATTTAGGCCAAACATTTGTTATGTTGAGATTCTCTAATCACAAAGTTACTTATTAATATGTTTTTAGCTTGACTGTTAGTATTATGTAGTCTTTATTAAAGCTTTTTTCATTTTTTTTCTTTTCTAATTGGTGATGATGAGCGCCATGTTTAAACATGAAGATCCTTTATGGCATATATATTTTGATGGAATATAAATTTGAATATTTGAAATTAATTAGATATTTTGTCCTCTATTGTCATATTGAATAGATTCTATTGCTGGACTATGTACTTTTTATAATTCGGGCATGACAAAGATTATATATTACATGAAACATACGTGATTTTTCTGATTATGGAAAAAAATTTTAATTTTCAGGTGTTTTTTGACGGTCAACATTTGTCAAGACATGTTAATGACTTTAAATCCTTTTTAACAATTTTGATTATTAATACAATCAAAATTGTGTTTTCAAGTCACATATTTTCAACGGCCAATCAAATTTAGAATGATTTATTTCGACAACCATGCATTAATATTTTTGACGGCCAATAACCGTAAAAAGAGGTCTGGAATTAATTTTCGACAGTCAAGGCATGTTGAAAAATAGTTTTCTCAACAAGTGATTTATTGGCGTATTGTGATAGTTACGTGAGCGTTGAAAATACTAATTTTTATGGTCAGATTGATACTTTCCAACAAATCAAACCTTCGTAAATACAGCTTATTTTTGTTGTGAGGTAAAGCATAATTTTTTTCTAAAATAAAAAGGAAACACAAACAAACGGGAGAGAAATATGCAAAGGAAAAAAGAGAAGACAAGAAATGGTGAGATAAAGTGAAGACGTGAGTATGAATTCTGTTTATTGACGGATCTTGTAGCTGAGTTGTGTTGAACTCCCTGTATGGGTTCCTGTGATTCTTGAAAAACATAGTACTATTCAGGCAACTATGAATGGAGTTGAGCCAGGGTGATTCCACTTCCAGCTAAGTTTGTCAATCTACAGCGTTTTTATTATAATTATTTCCAAAAAGTTCCTTTTCATTTGTTCTTCTTTTTTTTTTTCCTTTTTTTTGCCTTATGATACCAGTATTTCTCATTCTATCGGTACAGCATAAAAAATTGAAAAAGAAAAATGAAGCGTAAGATTTGATCTGAGCTCAACTACTAAAGGGATAGTGAATATTTTGCAACTTCTGTAGTACTAGATTTAATTATAATTATATATCAGATTGATAATTTCTCAAAATTACACGATAACACATAAAAAATGAAATTTGATAGTATATCGGTGCACCGTATCCTCACCGCATTACAAATTCTACCTTACGCTTTTAGAGTTTACAGTACCTTGGTTTTTATAGTTGAATGTAAAATATAAATGATAAGTAAGAGACTCCCAATAGTTGAAGAATCCATGTTGAGGAATGCAAAAGAAAATATAAATAAATTGAAAGCAGATAAATGCAAAATAGAAAAGACTTACCTTATTCTATTGCTGCCGAATTCACATGTTTGCATGAACCTCGCCACTAAAGAATATTTGATATCAAATTCTAAAACGAACAGGAATAGATCAATACAGACCATTAATCTTATTGTTTCTTCAAAGCCTGCCTTCTTTGAAACCACTTGCATCTATATTTTGATGTTTGATAGAATTAAAGAGCTTAGAAAGATTTGGAATCCGCACAAAAGAGAACAGATATCTATATGATGCAACAACAATTGGTCTCTAAATATATATTATCTATACATGTAAATATATAACTAAGCCTAATTGAATTTGTTTGCATTTTTTAAGGTTATAAGAATTTGTTTCACATAACATAAATAAGCCTAATCGAATCTACTTAAAAGGTTTATTCCGCATAACTTAAAAGTTTGTAAAAGAAAGAAAATAAAATGGTTTGAAATGTCACATGAATTTGAATATAAGAGAAAACTATATGAAATTGGAGAAAATATAAATCTAGCTTTTGGAAATTGTTTGTTGTACTTTTGGTATTTTAAGTGAATTAAGAAAATGTCACTGAAAAATAAGACGATCACTAATATTAGGTATGGTATTCATTTAGAGGCCACTTATATGGAAGAAAATTATTAATATATATAATTTAAGATTAATCTTTCTATAATTAATATTACAGAAATACTCTTTAATATTCGTTGTTCTAGAATTTTGACATCAATTTTGACCTGGCGTATATATGGGTATTATTGTAAATGTAGTATATTCATTGTCAATTTTTTAATCAACATTGAATATCATAATAGTGTCAATTTTTTAAAAAGGAAACCGTTGTCTTTAATTAAAAATACAACATTGGTTTTTTGTTGTAATAACCAATGTTGATAATCAATTTTTCATTAGTTAAAAAACATTTAAGACATCGATTCTTATAGTATAACTAACACTTAATTTTTAATATGTCAATGGATTTATAAAAGAATTGACATTATTTTTTGGTTTTTTTAAAATATCAATGAATTTACCTAAATCTTACTACTTTTAAAGTAGTATTCGAACCTCCTAATTGTAGAATCCAACAACTCACATTATCCATATGGTCAAGATTAGTATTCCAAATATGATAAATTGAAATAAAAATGAAGAATGGTACATTTATTTATGTCTAAATAATGGAGGGACATAATATGTGGATGTTGAAAAAACTAAAAATAATGTGTCTTAAAACCCTATCTCAATGTCTTTATATTGAGAAAGAACTTACATTTCCTTCCAAACATGGCCATTAACAAAAATTCTTGTAAATGCCACTATGGCAAACAAGGGCACAAACATCAGAATTGATGTTGTAGGTGAAAAATTAATATAATATACTTTTATTGAAGAGAAATTTGTTATCTAGATTTTACTATTAAATTTTGATGAAATTGTATGTTGTGCGATTTGCTTATATCATCCTAACCTTTTGTATAGAAATATCAATTAATTTGTTTATAGGTATTTATAATTAGGATGAAATTAATTTGTATAGAAATATCAATTAATTTGTTTTTGTAAGGATGAAATTCATTGTCTTTTCTTCAAGAAATTCATATTAACTAAAACCTTAATTAATGAAATTAGAAATAAAGAATTCAAACAAATTAACATAATATACAATAAATAGCTATTTATAATTAGGTTTAGAGGAGAAATGAGGCATTTGAATGAACCTTAATGTTGAGAAAAAGACACTAGCAAGAGCGAAAAATGGTTAGACTCAAGTAAAGGTGATATTTTCTATTTCAGAGCAAAGGACCTTAACTTTGTAATATATCTATAATTCAATTCACTCTTTAGGGCACTCTCTATATATATCTATAATTTGGTGCCAAAGACAAGTTTCCAATTTCAACTCCTACCTTTGTTTTCATAAGTTAGAAGGAGAGAAAAATGGTGTCATTTAAATATTCCATATCAATTATAAAATTAAACTAACATCTTAAGATTAGTGATAGATTGAATTTTCCATATCAATTTCATAATAAAGTCAATGTCAAAATTATATGATTCATTCTCTATGAACCTCTCAAGATACCTATGTATCAATGCGAAAAAAGCCATGCTTCTTACTCTATGTATGAAAGTTTGACACAACATATAAAGCAAGCAATATGTCGATTCTTACATTGAAACGTAGGAATTGTCAAAGGATAAGAGTAAATGAAGGAACTAAAATCTCCCCAAGTTCTTTCAATTAAAGGAATTATGTTCATACTTTGGCAATGGACACAAACATTCTATTTAAAAAAAACTTGAAAGGATTTTTGTTCAAAGTCCTTCCAAATGCTTTGTAAAATTCCTATGTTCAAGGTCAAAATATGGATACAATTTGTTGAAAGAAAGATTGACCAATTATAAAACTTTCTAAAAGCATATTAAGAAAGTCCATTAATTGATAACACTTCTAATTTGTAGATTATAATATTAACATTACTTAGGTTATTGAGAAAGTTTAGAAATCCCAAAAGGTTCCTTTCAAGGTGTAGCTACAAGTCCCTGTAAAAAACTTTGGAAGTTCTTGAACATTCCAAATAGACATAATAATGCCAAATACCAAAATCTACATGCCATAAATTAGAAGCCTTTTTTCTTTTTACATAAAAAGATATATCTTGAAAGATGATAGATTTGATAATAAGGAAAGCCCTATTTATAGGCCAAGAGTAAATAAGTAGATATCGATTATTACTTTAAAACTAACATAGTAGGCTCCAGTTTATGAACCATTATGACAATTGGACTTCAATTCCATTCATTTACACTTCTTCATAAATGCTATTAATTTAGATATTTTAAATTTTATTCATTTAAACTTCTTCATATATTACACATTGTTAAATGTTTAATATTTATCACATATTAGTAAATATATATAACCATGACCTAAACATAATATTTGGTAATTGGTAAATGCCTAGTATTTATTATAGATTAGTAAATATAATTACAAATTAGCTTGTGATATGGACCTTTAGATGTTGGTTATTATTAAAAATTGTCATATTTTTACAACAATATTTACTAACCACATTGGTTTTTATAAATAAATAACATTGTTTAGCAAATTTTTTTTCTTACAATTTCTTTGTGTTAAAGAACTTTACTAGATTCTACAATACTGGATGAAATATGATGACAACACACCTATCTATTTAAAAATAGAAAGCCATCAAAATATGGAAATTGGGGAATATAAAAAAAGGGAAATATATGAGAAAGAAAACAAGGATGAATTATGAAATAGCAATTTTATTTTTTTCCATAAACTTTTTTGTACCATTACATCAATGAAATACAATGTAATAGCAATATATAACTTTAAAAAAGAAAAAAATAGAACTATGTTCTCTTTCATTCTTATTGCCATTCTTGATGCCACTTCTTGTAGGCATAATCCAAAAATCACTTTTGATATTTATTAAATTTTGACTTCTTCAAAAATTATGAATCTAAGCAATATATTTTCCTTCATTATCCATGCTAGCTAACATTTGAAAAGGAAGAAAATAGCTTTCCCTCCATCTCACTTGACATATTAAGAGATGATAATAGATAAAATAGTAATAATTAAATTCTATGATGTCTTTAAAGGTGTTAGATGAGATGGAGGGGAAGCTATTTTCCTCTTGCTCAAAAACACACTATAGTTAGATAATGAAGATTAAGGCACCATAGAGATGTTTGAAAAGGAGAATAGAATGTTATTTATAGATAATATAAGATATTATACGTTGGTTATATAATTGACATTTAAAAATAAAGATTTTTAAGGCATAAGTCTATTCATATACCCTTTAGATGTCGATTACTTTTAACAACAAATGTTGTAAGTGATATCCTTGTAACTCACATACTGTATTTTAGATGAGCAAAGCATTGAAATACAAATAATCTTTAAAATTTTTAATAATAACAAAAATATGAACATTAATTGGCTTAATATAATTTACAGACATTGGTTTTAAAATTCAACTAACATATGAAGTACAATGAGATCTTAAATGGAAACATTATATTCATTTAGACATTAGTTGTCAATAATAATCATCATCTTAAGTTTTCCTGTCTAGATACTTGATATCTCATTAGAAACTAAAAGTTTATAACATTGGCTTATTATGTTAGGCCATATGGTAGGTTGAACTTATTTATAAAAATGTCATTGCACCATATATGATGTCAATTTTTTCTATAACTAATGTCAATGTGCTAATGTTAAAGGGCAATTTTGTACTAGTAAATCTTGTTTAATATCAAAATTGTTGAAATTTTATGCATAATCATCCTAACTCCTTTTTTTTAGTAAATAAAATGGTGGGTAAATAAAGCAATCACTCTAAGGATTAAAATATTAATGAATTTCTCTTTTTCTAACAAGCATTTTTTCAGGATTTGAATTCTTATCCATTGACAATTGAAAAATAAAATCCACTTGGAGCCATTTTGCTTTCCATTGAATCAACATTTTGTTAGTGTAATTTCTTTTTCTTCTTCTTTTTTAACTTAAACCTTACTACTCTTTGATTGGTCTCTTAATTTTATTTAAGTGATATAAATTAATTTTAAATGTGGGAAGAATCATTCTTACTTTAAGAGTATCTTTATTAAGACATTCATTGTCATTAATGGAAGAATGCTTAAACTAAAAATTAGATGAGAATGAGAAAAAGAGAGGATTTGAATCTCTGCCTTTATGCTTATCAATTTATAAACATGTCAACAAAATGTAACCATTTGATTGGTACAATCAACTTAACTTTGAAAGAATATATAAGAATATTTAAGGGAGTAATTAGTTTATTTGTATCAAAATAACTTTTCTCCCAAGGTTTTATATTATTTAATACCATATATTGGCCTTCTTGAAAGTGCAAGATGAACTTTAGAGGCTAAAGTGTAAAATCTTAGCCTTTATGTAAGAATCAGGAGCTCAAAATTTAATAAATAATAATAAACTCAAAAATAATTTTAAATTTGTAATTATCCACTACTTTTTAGAGTACATTTTATACTTTAATAAAGCTAAATCATAAGATTACCAATGGTGAAGCATTAGTCTACAATCAATTTAGATTTAGATACTAGGAATGTAAAAGCTAAGTATTATAAATTCCTCATCAGTTATTTTTTTAATCCATTTACTTTTTTCAGTTTTATCAAAATCTCATTAGTCTACTAGGTAAATAATCTTGGACTTAGATAACAATGATGGGGAAATTAAATCCATACCTAATATTTTGAATTTAAATCCATAAGAATGATGGAAAATATTTCTAAGCTCAATTCTATTATATATCAAGTAAAATTCAATATACATGAATTAACTTTATTGATGAGTTGTGACCCACTAAATTAAATATTTCTTATCTTAAAAAATATAAATTCCATGTGAGCTACTAAATTTTATGCATTAAGTTCTTAATATATGAAAGAATTCACCTATTCTTAATACAATTAGCTAGCACACATGTACGAGCAAATATAAGCCATTTACTTAATTGCACATTACAACATTCATTTCACATTCACTTTCTTTTCATGTAAGGAAAAAAATATTTTGAAATAAAATAGTTCATTGAATTATGGAATCTTCTAAAACCATTACTATAAAATTGAAAATTGACATCAGTTGTTTAAGGGATTAGACTTCAATTGTGAACTATCATTTTATTGAGTGTTGTAGTAAATATTTTATAATGATGGTTACAAAATTGTCATAAAAAAGAAATATTATGTTAGTTTCCTAATAAATAACCTATTGTCATTTCTTATAAGTTGCGCCAATTAATAACTAGTAAAAATTAATGATGTTAATTTTATCTTGATAATTATTGATAAAAATCCTAATTTAATGTCAAATTATTTTATTGACCGATATGAAATATTTAATATACTATTTCAATAATTCATATAATTGACATTGTATTACATTCTCTCTTAAACCAAAAATTCAAAAACCCATTCCCTACACCCTTTCTATTATGTACAGCATCTCATGATACATTTTACCACACTACATCCAACCTAAAATACATCTAGAATCTCCAAAACTATAATACTACAACTTTATAATACATACATACCCTATATTGTATAGAAAATAATGTATATGTTATTTTAATTATAGTACACAATCCTAAATTTAGCACAAACAATTTATAATAAATAGAATAGACTTATTTTTCTCTTACATTAATTCCATATACTTATACATATGGTCAAGGAACATTTAATGAGTTGCATTGCTTAATGGCATATCTAGAGCATCAAATTGCAAGGGAATAAATCAAGAAAAATGAAATTTTGAATATTAAAACAAATATAAAGAAAAGATCTATCATAATAAAAGAAAAATTACCTTCTAATTTGTTAAATATCATTCTATCCAAGTGTGTTTAATGTATTGTTCTGCATCTCTCAAATGGGACTTGCATTATCCAAATATATATATTTCAAATACTATATGAACTAATAATTAAGCAATTGTGTATATAAGCATAACTTAAAAAAAAAGATGTTAGTACCTCAAACTTGTGGTATAAGAAATTTATTTGGAAGAATCATCAATCCATATCCCTTCTTTATGAATATAAAACTCCTCCAAATTACTTTCATACATAACTAGAGGTAGTTCTAATAAGAAAGAAGTTATGTCTTTAACACTAATGGCTATATATTCTTTATTCTTACTACCAACAATTTATCTTTTAACTTAAAGAACTATAAATCACTTATTATTAATCAAGTTCAACATATGGAAAAACTTAGTTTGATTGGAATGCCATTATGAACAGCTTCCCTTTATAACCCTCTTTACTAAAATCCATCAATGTGCATCCTAGCTCATCCACTTGGATGCCATTATTATTTACCACCCACTTACATTGAAAAATAGGCTCCCTTAATTGGATGTAGTTGAACCCCTATATGTATTTGATTATCTTGTAATATAATCTTATAGCATAGATGAGATTTTTGTTTTTAGCACTATATACATACATTGCTAAAGCTACCAGAGTGACTCCACTATTTTGCACAATGCTTCTCCTATCTTATTTCTTCTTGTAAAATGAATATTCATTGATATTATATCATTAATAAGATATGACATCCATATGAGGCCTATTGACCAACCATCTTATAGTCTCTAAAAGGGCACCTTGTATCTCCTCCATCATATTACTTACTAGAATGCAAAACCACTTGATGAATGTAAGATTATGTTCAATTTGTATCCATTTATTATGCTTGCCATAATAGAGCTTTGTTATTAGAGTAATATGCTTATTCATGTAAGGCTTAACTTTTTTTTCTATTTTGTAAGATATAAAAGTATATTTGTTCCCATATTTCATGATTTATGCTATTCATTTGGTTCCTTAGTATGCTTTTCTTTGAAATTCTTCTTTCATGGTGAGGCTTAGGAAGCTTAATAGTGTTCATATTTGATAGGTATGATGTCCAAAGTGTGACAACTTTCTCAATAATATGCCCCTCAATAATAATTCCTTCGAACTTATTCCAATTGTCCACATACCCTTTTAGGATGTTCATGTAATGCTCAACCAAGTACATCCACCTCAAGTGAACTAGACCATATAGTCTTACCTCTCCCACCAAATGCACAACCAAATACATCATGATCTCAAATAATAAGGGTGAAAAATATATCCCAAGTTGGCATAGTGTAATAATAACATCCCTTTACAAGTCATTCAAATCCTCTAGGTTAATGATTTTAGCGCATATTGCATTGAAGAAGAAATAAAATCTTATAATAATTTATCTTACATATTTAAGTAATATTTCTTGAATGACGATCGGTAGAAATTATTGCATCAAAGCCTAACAGTTATAAAACTTCAGATTAACTAATTTTTTATCTTTAATTGAAATAAAAATTTTGATGTTGGAAAAATGGCCTTAAGGCACTTTAATCCTAATTAGAAACTTGTAAAAACTTATTTTTTTCTTTCCTTCCAAGACAAAGTATGACAAGCCAGTAACAAGTATGTTAACCCTTTTTTTTTTTATAATAGTTCTCCTAATATGGTTTTCTCTTATAAGTTTAGTTGAGCCTTTATTCTATCATTTGTCATTCCTAGTATGTTCAAAAGCATTTCAACTAGACTATCATATATATTTTTCTCCATAAGCATGACATTAATATTGTGCCTAACATCTAAATCCTTCCAATATTAAAGATTGAAGAATATGGACATCTTTTTGACAAAATGTTGTTACTTGCTAAAATATTAGGTTCGCCAAAGATAACATTAATATTTTTCACTATATCATAAACTTTTCCTTAATAAAGGCTCTAGAGCCATTGCTTCCTTTGATAAACCATTAAATGTTTTTCTTAGCCTTTAATAATTATAAGAACAAGATAAAAATATCATGCAATCAAGATACATTATTTTTTTCAATATTTAAATTAATAAAAGAACATATCATATTCTCAAATAAGGCATGCTTTAACACTATACCTTAATATGTTTCCATAAGCTAGGAAATCATTTATTGTGCCAAGAAACATTGCATACAACATGAATGACTCTTACTTGTATGCATTAAATACTAACATAACTTCATCCCACATAAGTTATAGGTCTTTAAAGAGCATTGCCAAGAAGACATTTATGTTATTTTTTGATTGTTTATGCTTTAATATTAATAATGTTAACATTACATACTTCCTTTTCATGCATACAAAAGAGGGAGATTGTAAATCATCAACATTATAGGCTATATGTTATGTTTTCTATTCATGTTACTGTAAGGATTCATTCCATTAGTACATAATATAACTTTAAGATTTCTTACTTCATTATTGAATTTGATGAATAATGAGTTAATTATTCTTTATTCAGAAGAATTCACCGAAGAAGAAAGCTTCTTATTAGTAACCAATTTCTCTACATGCCATGCTAAGTTCTTGACATCTTTTATAGTAGCAAACATGCTTTTAAACCTTAGTATTATAAGAAGATACCATAACATATTAGTTAAGACCCTTTTCTTGATGCTGTCATCATATTTCTTCAATTTGTAATGTGAAACACCCTATTTTGGACACTCAAGCAATCTTTTGTACTCTTTTTGATATAATATGCTATCATTAGGATAAACATGTATCTTTCTATACTTCATACCCATCAACCGCATTTTTTTTCCTTTATAAACATGAGTTGATAGTACATTATCTTTAAGAGGCATATCCTTTAATAATTACAGCAATTCTATGAAGCTTTTATCATTCCATCCATTTTCTATTTTCAAGTTAAATAATCTTCACATGGCAAATAAACTATATATTTAGTGCAACCCAATTATGATGACTTCTTTGTATCATTTAATAAGGTATTAAGGGCTTGTGGCTACTTAAAAAAATTATTTACAATATCAAGTATCATATCATTTAAACAATTATTGAAACCATCATTTTCATGAGCAATTGATATGTTGCCTAATTTACTTTCATCATGCCTTGTGTATCACATATACCTATTGTTAGTGCCAAATTAAAATAAATGATCTCTTACATGCACGATTGTTGCTCAATTCATATTACAACATTTATGGTATGGGTAAAATATAAAGCCATCACTAAATTTATTCAATTCATGAGCGATTATAAATTTGATGAATTTGTTGACTCCTATTTTCATTTTGAGTGCCGACCCAATCAACACCAACCTATCTTCAATCCATGACTAGCTAATCTAATAAGAACCATACACACAAAAACATTAATCAAACCCTATATCATATGAATTTGTGTATATTCTCAAATAAATTATAAAATATATAGATATTCATATATTTACATAATATAACTTAAATCATATAAAAAAGTGTTTTTTAGAATTATACATACCTAAAGGTAAAACATTTCCATGCATTTATGTAGAGAATATTCTGTTTGTAATATATTTTTTGACTAATATTATGAAGCATGTTTATGAGCTAACAAAGAATTAGAAATGTTTTAATAATTCATCATAACCTTAACATTCGATATCTTAAGTTGAATAAATTAAGACAAACTTAAGGAAAGCAAACTCACACATCTGCATAGAAATATCAAGATACATAATGAATGAAAATTTAAAAATATTTTGTGGGTGTACCTTGTTTGCATAAAAAAGTAAAAGATCAATTTGTACTTTGTAATTCTACTAAAGTTTGTGAGATAGAGCTTTGTGCTAGTAAAATTATTAGTCTATAAATAGTGCCAAAGCAAAATAGTCTTACATTTCAAACTTTTACCAGGGCTCTTGTATTTTTTATCACTTTTTATATTGATTTATATTAACAAATGGCGTTAAAACAAATAAATGATAAATCAAGGTAGTTAATAGACATTAGTTTTGTTACAATAATTATCATCTATATTAAAGTGAAGCTGTTCTAATTAAAAAAAATCACATCGATTGTAATATAGAAATCACCATCTTATTTTTATGCATCGGTTATTTTTAAACAACTAATGTCATTTTGTATGAGATTTTCATTACTTATATATCACATGAGTTTTAACAAATTACACAGTCCATCCTAGAAACTACCAAGAGAAAGATCAAGTGTGAGAAAGCTAGTAATTTGCAAAAATATGATAAGTTGTTTACTATATTTTAAGATATTAATTTTTTTAAGTTTGAAGAAAAAGGTTAGTTTCAAAATTAATAAAGAAATATTTTTTTAAATTTATCAAAAATTAACAATTCGTGATAAGTTAAATGCTTTTTTTGCGTATTTTTCTCACAAGTATACAAATATCAACACGTTGAACCTAAATATAAAAAAATATGAGAAAAAAGGCATCAATATAAGAAAAGTTATTCTGCAATTTTATTCATTCTATATTGTTACATTAATAAATATAAATTTATAACAATATTACGTAAAAGAAAAAAGAAAACTTTAGTCTTCCAATCTCATTGCCAAACTCAATGTCAATTATCATATCCATCATCCATTATTACTTCAAGTCTGGTAAATCATGGATCTAAGCAATACATTTGTCTCCACTAACAACATTAACATGTGCTCAAAAAGGAGGAAAATAGTTCTCTCTCGACCATCTCATTTAACACATATAGATGACAATGGATAAAATAATAATAATTAGATTTAATAATGAAAGAAAAGGTGTTAGATAAAATGTTGAGGAATCTATTTTCCTCTTCCTCAAACAAATCCTAGAATTAAACAACAGAAGCTAAGGCATCGTCAAGATACTTTCAAATAAGGAAGCAAAGAGAAATATCAAGACAATTGAAAAAAAAACTAAAAATGTTGATTATTAAATCAAAACCGACATCCAAGACATGCACAAATTTTCAAATAAATGGTGATAGTATTGTTTAAAGAGACTTTTAAATACCTTTACATATTGGTTTACAAAAAAAAAATCATTATAAGATTGTTAAACATCCTTTCTTGTGATATTTGAAATACCTTTTGGACAATAGTTATATAAATAATAGGCTTCTTAATTTCTCAATGAATTTTTTATGTTCCATTCCTATTGACTTTACACATTAGTGTTTAATTCAACTATTGTCATATATTTTCTTGCCAATTTAAAAAAATCACTACATAACTATAGACATTGATTCATCTTAGTTTTCGTAATAATTTCAAAAATATCACTATATTTATATAAATGTCAATTTTTATTATGATTAATATTTATTGACCATTGTAGAATTGAAATTCTGTAGTAATAAATGCCTCACTATAGTCATACATTACTAAATTGGATTGTTCATATTTATTGATCTACATAGTACTGTATAAATTAAATGAAATCTAATAATTTAAATTCATTGGTACATCATAAGAACGTACATCGTAATTTTGTTCTTAAATTATTCCTACTTTTTTCATGAAGAAAGAAAAAGATAAGGGAAGTAAGTGTCCGAAAGTAACTACTTCCAATGTAATGCCAACGTTGGGCTGTTCATTATAGACAACCAACGATCCAGACTCTTGAAAGCTGCAATGATCAATGGGATTTCGAGAAGCTACAGTGCTCCACGTTGTACAGCAGTGCCTTTTAATTTTCCAAAGAATAAAATGGTGGAAAAAAATAGAGTGTATTTAAATAAATTTTTGTTTTATATTTTTAAATATTGTTTTTGCATAAAAAAATAAAGACTCATAAAAATAGTTGGTGTTGCAAATAAGAAAATATTGCATTTAATCATAAAATTAACATAAAATAAAAGAATAAATTAAGAAAACATCTAAAATAAGAATTTTTCATTCTCTCAGTACAGCATTTTTATTATAATTATGGTAAATCCCACAAGAGAGATAAACAAGATCATAACATTATGGTAAATCTACAGCATTTTTATTATAATTATTTCCGAAAGTTTCCTTTTCATTTTTTTTATCTTTGCCATATGATCCTGTATTTTTCATTCTCTCAGTGCAGCATAAAGACAATGAAAATAAAAAAGCATGAGCACCACATCTGATCCGAGCTCAATTACTAGAGGGATCTGATATCTTGCAACTTCTAAAGTCGTTTTGGATCTTTCAATTTTTTTTTCCTTTCTTTTTTGCTATAAATGGAGTAGTTAATCTCGTAAAGAGTGGTACGAGTAACGATCCGAATCGAACCCTAAGTGCAAAGATATATAAGGTGGTCTAAAAACATCGGATATTATTTGAGATGAAATTCCAGCCGGATCTCCCAACTCTACTACTTTATATTGGTGGTTATATACATACAGAGTAATTTACTAGTCTAGCTAGTAATAAATAGATCTTCGTTGTTCGTTTGCTTCCAATCTCTCTTCACACAGATCCTTTGGCCTTTGTAGTGAATATATTAAGTTCAAATAGTATCGGTGTGTAAAGTTTAAGTTTTTATATTATATTTGATCTTAAGAAAAATTTATATTAAAATAAGTTCAAAACGAAAAAATTAATATAATTTTATTGTTAGATATACATGATTTTCAAATATATTTAATTTAATTACATAACTATTCACATAATGCCATACAAATCCATGCTAGCACAGCTCAATCTTAATTGGAATGGGCATGTTTGGTATTGGTAGAGAAAATTATTAGATATTAATAACGAAAAACCCAACGTCATGAAGGATGATGCATATAGTTTGTATTTTGCTTTTTGCATAACACACCTTTATTTGTCTACTTATGAGAGGCAGGAACCTCTTCTTATGTATTGATTAACGATGAACTATGAATCTCATTTACTTAACATCACTTAAGGCAATATAAATAGGTTTTCA
This sequence comes from Sindora glabra, assembly GCA_020226215.1. Taxonomy (NCBI): domain Eukaryota; kingdom Viridiplantae; phylum Streptophyta; class Magnoliopsida; order Fabales; family Fabaceae; genus Sindora; species Sindora glabra. Next base: position 4,482,399 of record CM035235.1, read on the forward strand.
CTAACAAAGTTGCCTGGCTATTGTCATGGACCGGCAACTCAATAGTCGGGATGTGTGGCGCTTAGACCTTCACCACCTGAAGAATAAGTAGGCCTACCGGTTAATACATCAACCAAGCTTAGAATAAACGAGCCAAATATATAAGCACAACACAATCGGGGCAACCGTAAGCACATAAGCATCATATAAAGGCAACCAACACATATAGAAAAGCAACAATGGTGCATAAAATGCAATTCGGACACATGCGGGCAAATGCAGCTAAAAATGGTAAAATTCGGGACAATCGATTTTTAGAAGAGGAGCTACTTCTTTTATCAATATGATCCTTCATTACAGCATTGGAAATGTGCAAGGGAGGCACCAAGCCGCACATTCCATCCCTAGGCTAGTGCCGGGCTTCCACCAAGGTCACCAGGCACTCTCCCCCTAAAGAGCATTATGAGCCAAACCCAAAATTGCTTAAGATGACATACTTTTTTCGAGTTGTCATAAGGGCTTTTCAACTTGCTTCGGGTGGAACTTTGCTACCAAAATACATCGATAGAAAGATAATAATCCAAGGATGACGGCTATGTACTTTCCTAGTCGCACTGGACAAGTTTCCTTGGTCAAAAGTACAAGCAAAGTGCAAAAACGGAAAAAATTAGGAAAAATAATACACAAGTTGGATTGGTCCCAAATTTGGGTTACAAGCGCTCCATCATATGCTTGATTTATCTACCAAGTTTCGTCCCAAACGGAGCTCATTTGCCCAGTCATTTGGTTCACAAGGCCGACTTGTGACATTCTCCCCCACTTGAAAAATGTCAATGTCCTCATTGACGACTCAATCTGACATAGCTTCCACGAGCATCTTCAGTCTGCTTCACTTGAGCTCCTCCCTCGATATCTCTGCTTGTCCACATGAGCTTCACCAATAAGCAAGTTATCTTTAACACCTCAGCCTAACTGGGATTCTTGGAAAGTCTTCAGTCTACTCCATTTCAGCTCCTCCTGACTTCCTTCCGGCTTGTCTCTCCAAGGTTGTTGTTGATGCTAAACTCTTCTGCCTCCGCAGCTTCTTGAACTCTCAAACATGGTTAGATTCAATTTTGACACCCAGCTGGTGTCCCCTTATCCCCAGCTAATAAGGTTGAACAAAGAGTTGGCATTCTTGTTCTAACAGTGCACTCTCTAGCACTTAGATGGTTGGCATGCATGATCTCCAAAATGGGGGTTAGTAGCTTCTACCATAAGGTTATCCGGATATTTACAAAGCCCACTGGCATCCTAATAGGCTCCTCTCGAAAGATTTGCTTTGCTCAAAATATCCCACTAGATGTGGCACCCCGCTAGGTGAAAAACCGTTTCCTTCGTCATGATCATATGAAAGAAATGCTTGGCTGGTACTCCGCTAACCTACCAAGCTTATTGTGGCAGACCCCTATTGGGACCTACCGCTCCGTGTTGTTGGTGAAGTTACTCGTGTGGGTCTAGGACCCGCATTGCCCCAATCCTAACATAAGACCCATCGTCAATATCAGAATCTTCAATATCGCCCTTAACGCTCTTTTTCCCCTTCTCTTGTATTTTGGCTTGTAGAACTTAAGGCATACTTATGTGGGCAATCTGCCACTTTGTGTGGTCCGCGGCATAAGAAACATGATAGGGTCTTCGACTTTTTGCTCGTGTTGGAAACCCGAGGGGATATGGATCCCTGGGAGCTTGTAGATGAACTGTTGTTCCCTCCCCCACTCTTGGACTTGCTCCCTTTGGACTAATCGCCACTCCCATTAGAAGAATTCGAGGTACCACCCTACGAGTTCTTGCTAGAAGGGAAACCAATGTTGTAGTCACAAAGGCGCTCTGCCGCAGTCACTGCTTCAGTGAAGCTTTGGACCCTTCTCCTTTGGAGTTCCATTACAGCTTCACGTGAAAGACCGTCGACAAAGTAGAAGAGCTTATCCTTCTCCGTCATGTCTCGAATGTCCAACATAATGGTTGTGAACTTCTTCACATAGTCTTGGACCGAGCCAGTTTGGCGCAGCTCTCGTAGCTTGCGTCTTGCCAAGTAGTCAACATTCTCGGGGTAGAAGTGTGCCTTCAGTTCTTGTTTTAACCTTTCCCAAGTATGAATATGGCACCTACCAGCTTGAATATCTTGATATTTTGTCCTCCACCAGACCTTGGCGCAATCTGTGAGGAACATGGAAGTGCGGTTCACTTTAAACTCCTCCGAATCTATTTCTGCAACTTGGAAGTATTGGTCCATATCGAATAAGAAATTCTCGAGCTTTTGGGCATCCCTCTCTCCCGCATATGGCCTAGGTTCGGGGACCTTCACTTTCCCCCTGCGCTCTGAGGCACCACCCTCTGGTGGATTGTTACCTAAGGCCAACATCATTACCCTTACACTCGCAGCAAGGTCGCCTATTTCGGTTCGAAGAGTTGCTACAACATCCTTCACCTCATGGGTAAGGTCCTTGAAAGCGTCCCCAAGTTGCTGCTGGGTGTTCTCTATTGCAACAAGCCGCTCTTCGACTTGTGGAGCACTACTACTCCCCGAGCCATCGACCCCCTTGTTAGCTTCGAGAGTCTTAACTCAGTGCTCAAGAGATTCCCACCCTTTGGCCCTCTGAAAGAGTTCAGGGATCTCCTCAAGTTGCATGTTACTTACTGCTTTAGCGACACCTTCGAGATTCCCGAGTGCATTCTCAATAGCTTCAAACCGTTCGGCATTTGTCATTTTCTTCGCCATGGTAGGTGTATTGATAAGAGCAGCGGAATTTATGAGCGTGGATTAGACCACGCTCTGATACCAAATGTCATGGATTGGCAACTCAATAGTCGGGACGTGCGGCGCTTAGACCTTCACCACTTGAGGAATAAGCCAGCCTACCGATTAATACACCAACTAAGCTTAGAATAAACGGGCCAAACATATAAGCACAGCACAATCGGGGCAACCGTAAGCACATAAGCATCATATAAAGGCAACCAACACATATAGAAAAGCAACAATGGTGCATAAAATGCAATTCGGACACATGCGGGCAAATGCGGCCAAAAACAGTAAAATTCGAGACAATCGATTTATAGAAAAGGGGCTACTTCTTTTATTAATATGATCCTTCATTACAACATTGGAAATGTGCAAGAGAGGCACCAAGCTGCACATTCCATCCCCTAGGCTAGTGCCGAGCTTCCACCAAGGTCACCAGGCACTCCCCCCTAAAGAGCATTATGAGCCAAATCCAAAATTGCCTAATATGACATACTTTTTTCGAGTTGTCATAAGGGCTTTTCGGCTTGCTCCGAGTGGAATTTTGCTACCAAAATACATCGATAGAAAGATAATAATCCAAGGATGACGGCCATGTGCTTTCCTACTCGTACTGGACAAGTTTCCTTGGTCAAAAGTACAAGCAAAGTGCAAAAACGGGAAAAATTAGGAAAAATAATACACAAGTCATATTGGTCCCAAATTTGGGCTACAAGCACTCCATCATATGCTTGATTTATCTACCAAGTTTCGTCCCAAACGGAGCTCATTTGCCTGGTCATTTGATTCACAAGGTCGACTTGTGACACTATGAACTTACCAGTGTTAAATTTTGTAATGAATAAAAACCAAGCTGTTTATCATTTTTATGCAATTAATGGTCACTGAGTCTCTCTTCTTGGCAACAGGCAGTTTATAACCATTTGAAGACAACTTCTTCCTTAAACCTCAAAATTGAAGTACAATTTTTGAAACATCTGCTGAAGTGTGAAGCTGAAGAAAGAATGATTCTACTTCCAAGTAAGTTTGTTTCCGAAAATTTTGGCATCTTTCTGTCGTATAATGTTTAGTGACAAAATTGTTCTTATTGGTCCCTCTTATTATTAATGAACACACCGATATCACCTATTTTAGTTAATTCAATATTGTCAATGAGTAAAGAATATGAAAATTTTTCATTTGTCATCGTCATCGTCATTATTGCCCAATTAATAAAGATCTTATCTGATCTTATATATAATTAGTTATGAGCATTTGGATGTCCATGGAAGGGCATAGGAGGATCGGTCAAGTATTCCCACATCCAGTGCGGAAGTTATGGAACAAATGCGAGCTCCAAGGAGCGGTCCTCATCAGTCTTGTATCACAAATCATATTGACATTGTTTGGAAATCGTATGAAATTCAAACCTAATATTTGGAGACGGCCACTTGTCTGGGCTGCCTACATGATAGCAGACAGGGTGCCAACCTTTGCATTGGGTGTCATCACTAATACGCTTGGTGACTACTATGACGAGAATAGTGGTGAACACGAGGATATGAATCCACAGTTGATTGCATTTTGGGCCCCATTTTTTCTGGTACACCTTGGTGGTCCAGACACAATTACTGCATATTCATTGGAAGACAATGAGTTGTGGCGGAGGTAATTGGTAAGTTTGGTGGTCCAAACTGGTGTGACTATTTACGTAATTCTTTTGTCTTGGAACAACACCAGTTGGCTTTCTTATCTCAGTATTCCCATGCTCATAGTTGGGTTTATCAAGTACGGCGAGAGGGTTTGGTCTCTTTATTCTGCGAGTATGGACCATCTTCGAGATTCTATGCTTTCAGGGGAAAGTGATACTTCTCCTAATAATTCTGCCTATTTGGAAGTTTCTCGCTTCATGGATGTCTTCATAAGCCTTTCTTTAGATCTGGTGTTGACTCCAATTGGAATGATTGGACAAGACTATTCTGATCATGATTTTGCTTATAAAGGAGCCGAGACTCGACTGGGATGGATGTATGAAATTTTTTACACCAAGGCTTTTCAATGTATAACTGTTGGGGGTTCATCTTAAGGTTGACAAAAACACTTGCCACAGTGGTTGTTCTTATACTATACATTATATTCAATGAAATCAGTAAAGAGTATTCAGTACTTGATCGTGTTATTACCTACCTATTGTTGGTGGAAGCACTGATATTGGAAATCTATGTATTAATTTTGCTACTGACCTCAATATGGATGGCTCTTAATTTACAAACTGAAATACCCTTGAGACTACGTGGGGCATTACAGAAAGTGATGAAAAAATCAGAGGAGTTCAACTTAACATTGGAACAGACTAACTTCTTAACTTTATTATGCAAAGACAACAAGAAACTTTCTGGTAATTCCTTATCACAAAGAAATTACGGGATGTCCCCAATGTTGGCCCATGTATGATCTCTTCTAATTTAATGCAAATGATCTTTAATTACTATAAGAAGTTAGTAAAGGAAATGCAGTCTACTTTTCCAAGCATTTCTAGACCTGGATATAGACATTATGTGAGCAATCAGTTGAAAGTACCAATAGCAAGTAATCTTGAATTTCACAGGGCCATTATTACTTGGCACATCGTTACAGATCTCTGTTATTACCATGATGAGGATCTATCTTCAAAATCAAGGATTGAGAGCAAGAACCTTTCTGATTATATGTTCTATCTCTTGGTAAAATGCCGTCACATGCTGCCGGTGGGGTCTGGGTTGGTCACTTTAAAAGACACGTATGCGGAAGCGAAGAAACATTTTCAGAAAAAAGATATAGGAGAAGCTTGCAGGGATATGCTTCAATTCAATCCAAATACTCCAGTATACCTAGTAACAAAGCAGAAAAGTAGATCTGTATTGTCTTATGCTTGTATTATTGCAAGAGAACTGTTGAAAGATGACCAGCGCAAGAGAGAGGAAATGTGGAAGTCATTGGAAGAATTGTGGATTGAGATTTTGATCTACACCAGTGGCCACTGCAGAGTTAATAACCATGCTCAACAGCTAAGAAGAGGGGTAGAGCTTCTCTCTCTTGTTTGGCTCTTTCAACCTTCTCTTAGTGCGTGGGAGCAATACCCGAGAATACTCGATGATGGGGTAAGCTGATAGACACTTGCATCAATTAGATAAGGAATAACATATATATTATCTTTTTTCCAGCCCAATATCACATAGATTCACAAGTAATTGACTAAAATATGCAGTGAGGAGTCTAGAAGTATATAGTAACAAATTGATTAATATATATGTTAGATCTAATCAAATACTTTTCAATTAATTGACATAGTTCTGTTATAATTGTCACTATTTTATCATTATGCATTCTTCCTCTTCAACCTAATCATTAATTTTCTTAAATTTTTAGAATTTGTGAGAATAATAAATTTCTATTATTATATCATTTAAATTTTTTTATATCAAGTAAATATGATTATAATTTACTATATTGAACTATTAAAAATATTATAAAATTATAGGAAAAATTTCATTTAATGTATTATTTATTTGATAAATTTATTATTATAATTTTTTTATTAAGAGATCTATTCATGGCCAAGGAATCCAAATTTATAAGTTTATTAATGACTTGTTTTGATTTGCTTAAATAAGCCAACAAATTAGATTAAATTTTTAAAATTTTATAAACAAATTAAGGTTGGTTAAAATTTCAGCCTATAAATAAGTTGCAAATCAAGTTCATGCCAAAAATTTTTAAAATAAACTTGATTTAATTACGTAAAAATGTGATTTAAGTTTGACTCATTTCCATCCTTACTCATAAAATATAAACAATCTCTTGTTGCTTTCAAATTTTATAGTCTGATCATGGTGGAAGTCATTAGTAATAAAAATTAGGATAATTTTCATATTTTAGATAATCATTTATTAAGATACTTATAACAAAGACAGTTGGCTTAAATTTTGGATGATAATCTATAAAGACTTGTATATTTCAAAGAAACTTTAATTATATATTTTCTGACATGTGATTGTCTCCTGACAATTTATTCATTTTGAATAGAAAAAGGAGGTGCTTGCATGTCGTCTATCAGGCCAAATTGTTGAGAATTGGTTCTTGGAAGGTGGGCGGTCTTTGAAGGAAGTAATCACTGTTCAAAGAGGTCGAGTTTTCCCCTCTTGGTGGTGAAGCTGCCGAGGAGCTATTCCAGAAGTTCCAGTTAACTCTTGGTGGCGAAGCTGCTGAGAAGGTAATTCTATTAGGACAGTTATTTACCTTTCCTAGTTTCTACAAACGACCGAGGACCTTTTGAGAAGTTCGTTTTTAGTTTAATTTTATATATACAACACTTTTTGGTAGAACCTAGCGATACAAAAATTGATACATTCTATTTAATTGACCAGTTAAGAAGGTGAGTTTGATTATGTTGAAAATATAACACTTAAAAAAATTTATGTATTTGTATTTAATTCATTTTAAATTAATTAAAATTTTCACTTAATAAATTAAATAAAATACATATATTTTTGAAAAATCTATGTTTCCAAAGCAAATGCCTAATACTGTTCTCTGCACTGCATTATCCTTCTAACACCGAAAATAGAGCACTTCACTTCTCAAGATGGTAGGATTAGAGTCAACTTAGGCTTTATTTGATTTTTTCGGAAAATGCTTTTTCAATAAATAATGTTATAAAATAGTAAAAAATATTATATATGCTTAACATTAAATATAAAAAATTTAATAGAGAATAACTTTACCTTTTTAAAAGAGAAAATTATTTATCTCTACTATTATGATTTTATGTATTATCTTTTTAATTACAATAGATAAATGCAAATATATTACCCCTTTATTTATATATAATTTTTTAAAAAAAAATTGTTGATAAAACAAACAGAGTCTTAGTGAGAGGAGTGAAAATGTAAGAACTTCTATTCATTTTTGAAAAGATATCAAAAGATTTTCTTGATAACACATCTTACTATTTATCAGAATTTTACACTCTTTCTTGCCCTTATCATTAAAAAGTGACAATGATCACTATCTATATATGATCCTTTTTTCAAAATAATTCAAGTGAAACATTAATAATACTCTTTCTCCATCAACTTCTACTAATCATTTGTCCTGGATTTAGGTCTTACTCGGGAGCGGTCATTGGATTTTAGATCTTATCTCAAATTACAACCTTAGGGACGAAGACGATGCTTTATTGGCGGAAAGCTTCCCGGCTGGTTTTGCAGACCACACAATAAAGTTGATAGAACAACATAAACAGAAAGTAGCCCAAATTGCAGAGTTATTGATTCTGAAGGAAGTCATACACAAAGAGGAATTGGTTAAAATATTAGGAGAGCCGTCATTCTCGTCAGATCAACCAATAAGTAATGAAGGTGGCTTCCGAGAGGACAAAGAAGCAAAGGAGATTACAGAAGTTGCATTTATGCATTTGTCGCGGTGTCATATAATCAGAAGCTAAACAACATTGAGCATGATCTATTATGCATGTTACTTGGATAGTTTTGGCTTTTCTTTGTTGGTTGTTTAATGTAAGGCATCGTAGTTTTATTCCCTGTTGACTATTCTCTTTGTGACAAAAAAAGCAAAATGACACCCTTTTATATAGAGTAAGCGTTACATTTTGTTAAAATCTACTTTATATTAAAAAAAGGTTTCTTTGAGATATTTTTTGAAGAGTAATTTTATCATTTTCCTTTAAGCAATCACAACCACGTTCTCAAAGAAAATAAGTAATTGGAGAAATCCCTTCAATGGATAGCAATTGTAATGGCCCTGCCGCTATAAGGTAATTTAAATATACTATAATATAGTAGAACCCAATGATATATTATATTTAAGAGCCGTTTGGTTCAAATTAGGGAAAAGGAATGGAATTAAGAAAGGGAATTAGAGAAAAAGAAAAGGAATGACTCCTAATTACCTAATCTGTTTAATTCAAATAGAAAAGAGAATCAAGTATTTTTAATTTATTTTATTAATAGTTACTATACTAAAAAATAATTTACTTATAATTATTATTAAAATAATTATTATAATTATTATCTTATTATTTTTATTTTATTTACTAATATTATAATTTTTATAACTATTTAATATTAATTATTAATATCTTATTAATATTATTTTTATTATTACTCATATTATTTCAATTATTATTAATATCTTAATAATAATTAATATTGTCATAATAATAATTATTATTTATTTAATTTTTATTTATAATATTTATTATTATTTTATTAACATTATTAATTATTAATAAATTAAAATATTATAATATTCAAAATAATAACCATTAAAAAATTATAATATTATTAATATAATTAAATAATATTATAATATTTATTATTTATTTAATATTTAAGATATTTATTTATTAAATAAATATTAATAATATTATTAATAAATAATAATTATTAGTTATTTATTATTTAAATGTTATTTGATTATATTATAATTTTTATTTAAAATAAAATTATTATTTATTTAATTTTTAATATTTTATTAATATTATTACTTTTTTATATTATTAAATATTTTATTATATTAATTATCATATTGAAGATGGAGGGAATGGAATGGGATTCCCTAAAGGGTTAAGGGGAATCACCACCCCCTTAAATGGGATAATTCCATTAAGAGAAAATAGGAAAAGGGAATGGATTTTTCTTGAACTAAATAAAAACAAAGAGAATGAAATTCTATAATTCCCTTTCCCTTTTCTGATTACCCATAATCAAATAGCCCCTTAATTGACTAGTTAAGAGGGTGAGTTTAATTATGTTGAAAACATAAAACTTTAAAAAAAGTTATGTATTTCTATTTAATTCATTTTCAATTAATTTAAAATTTTAGAGAATAAAATAAAATAGATATATTTTTGAAAAAAATCTAAGTTTCCAAAGCAAATGCCTAATACTATTCTCTGCACCGCATTATCTTTCTAACACCAAAAACAGAGCACTTCACTTGTCAAGAAGGTAGGATCAGAGTAAGTTTAGGCTTTATTTGATTTTTTTGGAAAAATACTTTTTTAATGATCATATAGTTATAAAATATTAAAATAATTAAAAGTATTTTATATATTCAATATTAAATATAAGAAATTTGATAAAATAATAACTTCATCTTTTTAAGAGAAAAAATTATTTTCTTTCATTACTATAACTCTATATATTATTTTTTTAATCTCAAAGTACAAAAATAATATATTATTCTTTCATTTATTTATATCTAAATAAATGATTTTTTTTGAAAAAAAATCTGCTAATAAAACAAATAGGACGCGAGCGAAAGAAGTGAAAATGTAAGAATTTCTCTGAATTTTTAAAAGATATTAAGAGATTTTCTTGGTAACACATCTCACTAGTCATGGGAATTTCATACTCTTTCTTGCCCTCATCATTAAAAAATGAAAATGAACGCGAAGTAATTTTTTTGTCAAAAAAATTCAAATGAGACATTAATAATGCTCTTTCTCTGTCAACTTCTATTAATCTTTTTGTCCTGAATTTAGGTCTTACTATGGGACAGGGACCCCAAAGTTGTAATTTTGATTTCATATCCCATCCCAAATTACAACTTTAGGGTCTCTGAGTCTGCATTTTGGCGGAATGCCTCCGGCTGGAACTGATTTTGATGAATTTTGGAATAAGGCTAAAGACCACACAAAAAAGGTGATAGAACAACATAAAGACGCCCAAATTGTAGAGTTATTGACTTTGAAGGAAGTCACACAAAAAGAGGAACTACTTAAAATATTAGGAAAGCTGCCATTCTCATCAAATCAACCAATAAATAATGAAAGAGGTTTCGAAAAAGACAAAGAGGCTAAGGATATTACAGAAGTTGGAACCTCATCTTCTGCAAATCAACATGAGTAATGCTTTTGAAATTGTATTCATATATTTGTCCTGGCGTGATATAATTAGAAGCTAAACAGCATTGAACATGATCTATTATGCAGGTTACTTAGATTGTTTTGGCTTTTCTTTGTTGGTTGTTTAGTGTAAGTTATGGTAGCATTATTCCCAGTTGACTGTTTTTTTGTGTGATGGAAAAAAATGACACTCTTTTTTATGGAGTAAGATTTATATTTTGATAAAATCTACTTTATGTAAAAAAAAATTCTTTGAAATATTTTTTAAGAGTAATTTTATCATTTTCTTTTTGGCAACCACAATTCATAACCAGGCTCTCAAAGGTAATAAATAATAGGAGAAACCCTTGCAAAGGGTAACAAGTCAATAATGATATTGGTTACAGTTCTGGGGCACTTTCAAAGGATGACTACATCCGGTGACGGAGTTAACAACTCACAGCTAATGGATTTAAATTTATATATTTAATTTTTAAACTTAGGATTATAGTTTGATAATACACAAATTTTCATCTTGTAATTTTTGATAAAATTTTTTATATTTTACAATTTTTTTACTAAAAATTGTAATTTTTATATAAAAGAAATTTTTTTATACTTTATATTAATGAAATTTTAGTTTTTTATGCAAGTGTTATGCACTCAATCCATTCAAAATATAAATATTGTGAAAAATTAAAAGATTTTATATATAAAAATACAAATTTTAAGCCAAACATTCATAAAACATGTAAATCTTCTCACATCTAGTAACATATAGCAAATCACTATCCTTAATTAAATTTTGATCATAACAGCATCAATTTATTAATCTTGATTAAAGAATAAAAATATAAGGAAAAAAAATCTAGTTTTAACCAAATTTCATGTGTTGAAAATTCCAATAATATGTTATTAATGATATTAAAAAATATACACATGAAAACTATATCAGATTATTCAAAAGAATACAAAAATATTATTATGCTTATTTATTTTGATTCATTTAATCTTACTTCTTATATATATATATATATATATATATATATATATATATATATATATATATATATATATATATATATATATATATATATATATATATATATATATATATATATATATATATATATATATATATATATATATATATATATATATATATATATATATATATATATATATATATAAAATAAAATTTGATTAAAATCAATTCGTCTATTTATTAACCAATCCAATTTGTTCAAATTATATCATTATAATACTCATTCATATGCGTTTATATTATGATTTAAACTTCTAATTACAATTTACTACAATATATTAATTGAATAAAAAAAGAGTATCAGTCAATGTTTACAAATATTAATGAAGTAACACCAAGTAAAAAACTACGACTTTAACAATTGGTTCACTATTAAAGAGTGAATGTAGATTATCACTTAATCTTCTCATATTTCAGTAGATTTAAATCTTAAAATTTAATTCACAAAAAAATATCTTAAGATTTAATGGACTTAAATATAATACAGCACATATCTTATGAGAATTTTGGAGTTCTAATATCTTCACTCACAACAATGGGTTGCTCGACCTCTAATTATACCATAAGATTTACTTGGATAGTCCCCTAATTGAAAAGGGAATAATGAAAAAATTCTGTGTAATTAAGTTTTTGTAAAATTTATAATTTTTAATAATATTTTTTTACCTTTTTTATAAAATTAATTTGTAATTTTTGTTTTGCATTATACGTATGACTATTTATATTATAAGAATTAAAAAAATATATTGCAAGATCAGATAAAAAATTGTAAAATTTTATGAAAAAAATTATAACTTAATATTTTAAATATTTGCATAATTTTATGGAAATTTTCAAATTTTATGCAAAAATTATGAAAAAAAGGTCAAATTTTTTTTTTAATAAAATCGCATTACCGGATTGTGTATGGAACCAAACCCTTGTTTTATGTATTCACAATTTCATTTAGTCTCTGATTCTATTCTTTAGATCATGTTTTGCCTTGGACTGTTGATTATAGTTTCACCCATAATCCATCGTCATCAGGCTATCCCACTCATTCCTATCACCACAAAATTATTATCTTTCGTTTTGTTGAGAAGAACCCAAAAGTATCACTTCATTTTATCTTAAAATTTTTACTTCTTGTTGTATATGTATGGAGTTGAAATCCAAAATTTTAACGTACATACGTTAATGTGAGTTATCAATTCTATTATGATAAAAAATTTAAATAATCAATAACTTAAATAATAAAATTTGTAAATCAATTAATGTGTGTGTCTCTATAAGTTATTAAATTTAAACATAAAACATGATAATAAAATTTTAAAATAATATCAAATATTACGGTGCTCTCAAAAGTGTTACCATATAATTAGACTCTATCAAAAATATTTAATTTGCTCAATTAAAACAATTTGAATCTCAAAACATTTTAAGTCCAATAAAAAAGTCTTGATTTCAATTTCTGAAAGAATTTTTGTTAGGAAGGATTTATTGTCTACACATTAAGGATAGAAATAATCCTTAAAGAAAATGCTAACAACACACCTTAGATAAATTTCCACCAACAATCCTGTGTATTATTTTTGTGCAGATAAGTTTTGAAAAGAACTACAAGAAATTAGTGCTTTTTCAACCATTAATTTTTTTACAACCGTAATAAATGATAAAGAAAAAGATATAAGTTATGGCGTTTATTTTGTGACCGTTGATAATAATAAATGAAAATATCTTCTTTAATGACCATTAATTGTTGATTTTATTATGATTCGTTTCTTATTGATCTTGGCTGTCGATAAACATTTTCAAATGAAAACGACTTCAAATCAAGGTATTCCTTGCAATTTTGCATTTCAAGTGCAAAAGCCACTAACACTACTTACACTCAATAATAAGGGTGGCAATTCGAGTTCATGGGTCGAGTTCGAGTCGGGTTGGGCATAACTTGAACCCATTTATGCTCAACCCGATCACGACCCATTTAATAAACGAGTTAACTCAACACGACCCGTTTATTAAACAGGTCAACTTGATACAACCCGTCTAAGCCGAATATACATAATATGCTTAATAGTAGTAACACAACCCATTTAATCCAACACAAACCTATTTTTATTAATTTTTTATTTTATATGAATTAATAATTAATAAATTTATATATTATATAACGGGTTAAACAAGTTCACGGGTCAGGTTGACCCGTTTAATAACCTGTATAACTTAAATGGGTTTAAAACAGGTTAACCCAAACCCGACATAAAATTTATTAGGGTCAGATGGGTCGACCTATTTATGACCTAAACTCAATTAAGCCTGACCCAAACCCGTTTAACTCGTGTCATGTCAAAAATTGTCATCCTTACTTGATAGCTACCACTGAAAACCTTCTCCTTCCCCCTTCGATTTCCTCTAATTCTCTTGCCCTATTGTTAACTTTGCCATAAATTCTAGCATCATTTGTGTCTTTACTTCAACTTCATCATCTACTTCTTCTCACATCTGGCATCTAATTTCCAATTTTTTTGTGCCACTAATTTTTCCAACTTTGATTTTTATGTTGCTTCCCCCTATGTTGATTTCAAGTGATATGAAATTATATAGAAGGTTTGTGTTAGTTACTTTACTTTTATCGATGGTTTGTGATTCAATTATTTGAAATTTTTAGATCATTTTAGGTGTGGGATAGGAAACTTGCAAATTTCCATGCATTAAGTTATCAAGAATCCATCAATTAATTGTTATGCTCTCTGAAGTCAGGGCAATTGGCACTCCACACAATCATTAGTGAGTGAAAGATTTATAAATCTAGTTTTTCTATGCATAAAAATGCATATAATTAAATTAGAAATAGGTAGTATGTATAATTTATTTAGTTGAGTGAAAGAGTACTTCAAACTCCCCCTATCATGTTTAGGTTTCATAAAAATTAAATGAAATAGTGTAGTACATAGAAGATTAGTTTGAAGAGAGATAAGTAACGAATAAAGGTATTTATAGAGAAATGGGCAATGAGTAGATGCAAGAAGGAGATTGTTAATACCTATGATTTACTAGTAAGAAAGAGAGAGAGAGAGAGAGAGAGAGAGAGAGAGAGAGAGGTAATAATAGTTATAAAAATTATGCATGTTCATAAAATCAAAATAGGGGTGAGAAAATAAGTAATATATAAGTAGCATTTGTCCTATATGAATTCTCTTTAATGATTTGAATTTTTTTAATTAATTATATTGTCTTCACAACTTTCAAGGTTTATAACTTCCATTCATATTTATAATAAAGTAAATGAATTTTTTTATAATAAAGGAGTACTCCTATTTTTATCTAACATACAATTTATACTTATTTTCTTACATCCATTAGTTATCAATTTTCTTAGTTAATCTATAGCTCTAAATTTAAGCCTTGTCAAATAGGTGATTAGTGGTAGTTTTATTTTCTTTTGTCAATTCCATGAATTAAGGAAAGTTTTTCTTTTTCTACTTCTTGCTAGAAGGTTCTCTTTGTGAGAGTAACAAGAGTAATATTTGATTGTTAATTTTGAAGGAGAAGAGAGGGGATTGTTTCCCTAGATTTATAAGGTTTGTTTATGCTCATTTAATTGAACCACAACATTTAACTAGGATTAGAAAAAAAAACTTCATTTCAATCACAAATTACGAAGCACATTGAAATCAATTTGAGTTTTTATAAGAAATTTTGGATTATAGAAATGAAAAAAAGATTGGCAAACTAGTGTTTTTGTAAGTAACATTAAACACTTGTCTCAATAATGATTTTTGCTTAGTCATCTATTACCTTTTTATTTATCAACTAGATTGACATAGTTTTTTATTTCTCTCAATTTTAATTCTATCTCTACTTTTTATTATGAAAGGTTTGCAGGTTAGAATTTTGTGTTTCAATTATCATTGTTATGCTTTAACTCTGCTTTTCATGTGTTTAAATTGAAATTAAAGGTTTCTTATATATGCATTGAAGGGATTCCGAGGTCTATTTCCCAGTTTGCATTATAACAAGCAACAATTAGTATACATGTTTAAAGCCACTGACTCTTTTTCCCCCTCATTTTATTTATTATTTTTGTTCCTCTACTACAGATATAATGTGTTGAACCATTATCATCTAAAGTTTTTTGGTATTAAATCCAATTTTGTGCTTTGACAAATGTGCAACATTTATATTGATACTATAATACAAGAACATAAGTGACTATATGTCAATTTCATAGCAGACCATTTAAATCTATTGCATTAAGTATTATCTTAAATGTCAAGAATAGTTCTATTGCATTAAGTATTATCTAGACTATCTAGAATAGATTTGTTTAAATGTTGTTCTTTAACAAACTGGAAACATAGTAATGAACATATTTCTATTTTGTTTTGTCAAACTAATTGTTTTAGATAATTTATTGTGGTTCTTTTAGAGAAGATAAAGGACTTAAAGATTTGATCCTTGGTAAGCATCAACTTATAACTTAATGCATTTGCTTAATGGTTTACACTGGATTCATTAAACCACTACTCTAACAGCTTTTATGGCATTGAATGATAGGTTGAGATCATCCATTTTTAGTAAATGCATTAACCCTGTTGATTATCCCAACTACAGGTTATTCTATTCTTATAATTCCTTTCTAAAATTAGGTAATTAATTAAAATAAACCTTAACCTCTTCTTTTTCTTTAATATTGCAATTGAAAAGATACTACTATTGACTTATGTCTTTCATCTTAAGGCTACAATAAGGGAACTCTATTACTTTACAATGTTGCCATTATGATCTATTTTTGTCTTGCTTATTTATATTTGCTATGAAAGAGTATGTATTTTACATGCATAAGGGTTGTTTCTCATGTGCAAATATTATCGATATATTGCATGTTAGTTCATATCAAAATCATTTCCACCAAACTTACGTCTTCTTTTATACTTTTCACAATATTTTACTAGGTTCTTTAATTAGAGTATATCCACCCATTCAAAGATTTTTACCTCTTCCCACCACAATTCCAATTTTCAAATTTTAGTTTTCTTTTCTATGTTTCAATATAATGCATTAAATTACTAATTTGGTATTATCTATTTAACTATTACCTGTAATGAATTATGCAAGCTTACTTTTGTATAATAGATCATGAACATGAAAAGGCTATATATCATGACATGGTTATAGTTGCAATGATTATGAATGCAACCTTTGTTTTTCCTTCTCTAGATCATGAAATTTGGACTAATTCAAGGTATTTTCATTTTGAGAAATGTGGTGCTATTAATTTACCTTCTCATATAATCTTTTTTCAAAAATATAAAGTCTTTTATATTTTTTCGTGAATTTAAAGATATTTCAATTGGAGACACTTCATGGAAACCTTAAAAGACAACATTGAGATAGTTGAGTATCTACCACCCCATTATGCAACTGCGACCTCTTCTTAATACTTCATGATAGTCTAAAACTTTGCAATTCTTGATGCAAGGCCAAAGGCAAAGTTCAAATAGGTTTATGAAACTAAGAGGTTAAAGAAATGTCAGTTGAAATACTTGAATAAAGATTGGTAAAATTAGAATAATATTAGTGTTGAATTCATAGTAAATTTTTTTAGTTAGGTTTCCTAGATTGTTGCATGTTTATTGTACTATTTTCATGTTAAGCAATTCTAACCCTGTAAATGTTCTTTCTCTATGCCATTATTATGTCAAGTGTTTTTATCAACTCAAAATTTTGTTTGAATGGATAAACAACTACATATGTATGTGTATATTCGGGGAATTATTCTAATCTTTAAAATAAATAAATATCTTTATTAGTGACGATTAAAGTTAGTTGCAATTAATTTTACATTATTTTTTACAGTCACTATGTGTTGGTATAAGAATATTGCTCATGAAGACATATGAGGTTTATTTTTATACATATTTCAACAATCATGGTAGTAAATAATTATATAATACTTTTATTGACGATCATTGGTCATCAATAATGCAATTTATGACACCTTTTGTTGCAACACTTGTCAACGGCCAGATTTTTGTCACTAATAGTATTCTCGATGATAATATTTTTCTTTATTGATGGCCATGGCCATCAATAAATGTCTTTTTTCTTATGGTGAAATCTTGATTCATTATATTGTTCTCATATTTTCTATTTTTCTCTATATATTCCTTATAAGTTTTTAACAATCTCAAATAAATTCACTTGATTATATTATCTCAATACATTGTTCCACATCTGCACTGCTAGTTCTAGTATTTGTTGTTTATCTCCATATAATCTTTCATTTCTACTGAAAGGTATGAAGAAAATAAACAAAAACAACTAGAAATTACAATTGGTTAGCTATTTTATATTATTTAATCCCATATATGTTAATCCAAATCACTTGAAAGTTTTGTTTCATGATTGACTTTGATCTCCACATGCATTTAATTTCCATATGGAAGACTCATGTAAGAAATTTAAATTTTAATCTTATATAGAATTTTAGATATCATGAAAATAAAATTAATGCAGAAGTATAATTTTAGATATCATGAAAATAAAATTAATGTAGAAGTATAATTTTAGATATCATGAAAATAAAATTAATTCAAAAGTATATGTTTATTGTGAATTTAATTCCCCTAAAAATGACAATATTCAAATGAATAAGCATTAATATTCCTCTTCTTCTCTTTTTCCTTCTCCTTCTCCTTCTCCTTCTCATAAAATATACAGCTTTCAATAGGACAAATCAATATCTACATTAAGTTAAGAGTAGAAAGGAAACTTGACTAAAATAAATAAAATTCTATTAGGCCTTCTCATTACTAGCAAGTAAATATATAAGCCTACACTTTAACTACTAAATACATTAACCAATAATTAAATATCAATAAATTCAAGTAATAAATTATTTTAATAAATTAGGCTTCAAAAAATAAAAACTTCTCAGATCATTGTTTAGCCAATTTTATCAAATAAAATATTGACAATTAATGGTAGCCTATGTAAAAATTTTAACATTCTCCCACCTACGTATTATTAATTATAAAGATTTTATTTTTAAAACATTTTACATAAAAACAAACCTCATTTTGAATCTAAAATTTACAATACATGACCATGATTTTGAAAATATATCATCTAAGAAATGATACCTGAAACATAACTCATGTTTAAATAACCAATAATATTGAATCATGGTTGTAATTGTATTATTATCAACAAAAGACCTTCCATGGTTATATATATTATCAACTATTTAAATATAAAGCATTAATGTAAAAGTGTAACAAGAAAAAAGTATCAAAAGCATAATCTAACCAAATATGTTATTTTTCAAGTTAATCCTTAATGATTTTTTTATAACAAACTCAATAATAAGATGGAAAATTTTTTTGACAATAATAAATTTAATTATCTTAAAATCCCAATATAATATCAATTAAGAAACAAATATTAAACATAGGAATTAGTGACTGACACTGAGCCCTAATCTTCATAAATCTATTTGCCAAAATGTATCTAAGTTTCAAAATGATATTAATTAGGAGACAAATATATAATTTAGAAACTAACAATTGACATCAAATGTTAGTCCTCATAAATCTATTATCAAAATGTCTCAAAGTTTAAAAATAATGTCAACTAAGGGATAAACACATATATTAAAGACTAATAATAAATACCAAATCTTAATCCTAATAAGGCATTACATAAAATAACATACTAAACATGATACTTAACTTTTATTAAGGCAAGTCTTATTATTTCAATATGGTGCTCATAAAAGATCACATATACAAACTCAAGAGCTAACAACTAGTACTAAGTCTTAGTCTTCATAATTATAATAATTGGTATGTTTTGCAATATAGATATACATGTATTGATAAAGAAACTATGAATTGTATATTTAAATACACAATAATATGCCAATATTATCAAGAACAAATATGATAATCATACATAACATAAAGATTAACAAATTATGTAATAATATATTTGACACAATTATCTTGTGTACCAATAAATATATTATGATTATCAATTGAGATGAAAGGTTCTATAATATATAATATAAAATTTTCACTAAGCCTATTATAAGAAAATAAAATTAAATGCCTATATTTTAACAACTTCTAAAACATCTTATAAACATTAGAACCTTCATTTGTCCAAAAAATATTTCAATTCTACATACAAATTTTAGTGGTATGAAAAATTATGATTTGTCAAATTACTAACTTGATATAAGTTATAATTTTAAAGAAATTGAATATTGCCGAATGCTTCAGCCAATACACCTTCAAGCGATTTCACCATATATTGAATATGCATGAAAGTAAATTTTATTCTCCTCAATACAAATGTTGTCATTAGAATTTTACTTTGGCAAACATGATTATCATGATCTAATTTAAATAACTTAATATTGATCACCTTTCTATTTGGAACAATTTGTTATTTCATGCTTTGCCTCCATCTTGGATTTTGAAATTAATTATTCTGTCTTATACCTTTATGCAAGGGTCACTATTGTTAAAAGCTTGGCCACCCCAACTTCCTTATAGGTTTGTAGCACATATGTATGTATACATGCTTCCATATAATCAAAGGACTTTCTTCCCATACATATCCTTTTTGTAAGTTAACATTTCCTTTTATTTTTCTTTGTTTTATTTCATGCCACTCTTCCAAATTTAAATACCCAAAATCAATTTGACAGATTCACAGGGTGAAGAGGTTGAGTTCTTTCTCTTGTATTGAAGGATAATTTCCATTGCAAGGACAAGGTATGCGAAAAATTTCCCATTTCATTCCATTCTACCTTTCATTACCAGCCAGGGGATTTGTGTTTGTTTTTAATTTCTTTCCTTTACAGTTGGATGGTCTTTCACAAGCTATTTTTAATTGATATTTCTCTCATTCTATTAGCACTTTTTTTGGGAGGAGCATAATATGGAGATTGGCTCATCTTGTCAGAGCAGGTACTCGTTCTTTTCTCGTCTGAGTGCCATGAAGTCGGTTGAAGTGCTACTTGAGACCTTACTCTAAAAACTAGTATGAGGTAAAAGTATATCACCTCTTTGTACTTCAATCCATGGACAAAAAAACACCATATAATTTGAAAAGGAACAATTTAATCGTTAAACATTATTAGCACTATCTTTTTCAGTCTCTATTAATTTTCATTAGTTCCATATTCTATTGTTCTTTGACCAATTTTCTTAATTTGGGTAATTTTTCCCCTCTCTGATTGATAGAAACTTTATAATTGCAAAGTTGGCAAGCCCAGATCTAGAAGGACACTCAATCCAATGGTTAAGTGTAGTATTATGCATCAACCGAAAAGGTAAACTTATTCTTTCAAAACATCTCAACGTTCACTCTAAAACCCATCTATTATGAGCCCTTATTTTAAGTATTTGATAGGGATTGTTAGGGATGTGTATAGAACTAAAAGGCAGATTCCTCAAATTATTATTTAGACCGAAGTAATTATTTTAAATTTTAATCTACCATTTGTTTAGCTTGTTTTAAAGCCATCTATTTTAAGCCCTTAATTTTATCATATTTGAAAATTGGAATTTTTATATATATTTTATGCAATGTGGTGGACAACACAAAAGAATACATATGCTGGGAAATGGTGATTGTTGTCGATCATTTTGAGAGGGAGGGAGGGAGGGAGGGAGGTTAATATTGCCAATTTTTTTAGGAAAAGTTAATTTATTAATGACGGTCAAATCGTGTCAAAATTAATATTATTGTGGCAGTCAAAACTTATCAAAATTAAGTTATTTTTTACAGCCATTAAATGTCACAAAAATTATTGTCTATGGAAAACAAGTGCTCTCCTTCTATCAATATTTTGACAGCCAAGGCCATAAATAATTAATTATTTTCAGTGGTTATTGATTGCCAATAATATAATTTGTGATAGCCTTTGTTGTGATAGTCATCCACAGCCAATTTTATGCTACAAAAAGAATTACCGCTAATTATGGCCATGGTCATCAATAATTGTGTAATTTCCTATAGTGTTTATTTTTAAATTATATATTTATAATTATAATTTTTAACATATCTTCATATAGATTCTTTTGTTTTTAAGAATAGAAAAAGGGAAAATGTTTTTAAAAGCAATAAACAAACAAATTTTTAAACTTTATGTATATGCGATTTTTTTTCACTTAGGCTTTATTTATTTCTGAAAAATATTTTTTATAAAATATAATTATAAAATTATAAGTTAACAAAAGTATTTTATTTGTTTAATATTAAATATAAAATTTTTGAGAAAGATAATTTCCTCTTTCTCAAAGAAGATTTTTTTTTTCATTATTACGGCTTTGATAACATTTTTTTAAAATTACAAATACAAGTGGCATGTTACGCTTATATGAATGTACAAGCAAATAATATTTTCTTATAAAAAATAATTTTTGATGAAATAAATGAAAACTTAATCTATTTATAGTTTTAAGTATTATAGTTATCTACCTATACTTTCAATTATTAATATTTTGCCCATCTAAATTATTTTTATTCAAAATTAATACAAAATTTACATATATTAGATGCAATCTATACTTTTCTTTTGATTCAACTTGACACTCACTTAAAATCAAATCATCAAAAAAATTCTAATTCTATTAAAAATTTATTTCTACAACTTAATTTATGGTTATTGAATAAATGAATAAGATTTTTAAATTTAATTAATTTTGAATGGATATCAAATTAAGTCAAAATTTTAAAAAAATAAAAATGATATATAGTATATATAAATTTTCTATTAAATAGTGGATAAGAATTTTGTTAATGAGTAAAATATTAATAATTAAAAATTAAAAATAAATGAATAAGTTGTAACATTTAAAATTATAACATGAATAAAGTGAAAGTAACAAAATCATTAAGGGAAAAATTATGGTACACCACTTAATTAATGGTATACTAGAACACTATTATATCTGATTGTACATCGAGTGTACTTTTTTTAAAAGTCAAATTTTAAATTTATTTTTATAATATATCAATGATCAAATTTAATAGTACACTGATACAAAAAAAACCCTAACAGACCTATTCTTTCTTGACGACGTATCAGAAATTCTTTGATTTTCTTTCCGTTATCTTTTTGAAACTCTAAAGTTTCGAGGGGAGCTTAGTATCCATGTGGCTTTGGGGTTTTTTATTTTCATTTTCATTCCAGATCTTTCTTCAATCCAAGTTCCAATTTCAAGACGATGAGTGAAACCTCGATGGAAATAAGGTAGATTTCAAATGACGAGGAGGACCTAATTACTAGAAGTAAGAAGAAAGCAAAAGGAGCAGAGGATTTGGAAATTCAAATGGATGACACGATGGATGAAGGAAGACCGGAGGAAAAGAGGGAGAGGGCTTTGATCTAAAATAAACAAAACATGTTTGAAAAATTACCTGACCAGATACACTAGGTAAACTTTGCAAGAAATTTAGTCTCATATAAAGATACTCTATTAGGCATAAATAGAGGAAAGGAAAAGGATGATGAAGTAATGATAGGAAAGGAAGATGATGAGGATAGTTTAGCAAATTTAGTTGAGGGTTTAGAGGATGAAAACATAAGAAAAGATGATGTGATTTGCCCTAATGTGGTAGTTTCTAGAGAAGAAAGAATAGAATTATGTAAACCATGGAAACTATTGCTTATTATTAAATTGCTAGGCAAAAGATTGGGATTGAGATTTCTGAAATAGAGACTGCAAAGATTATGGGATATGCAGAGAGGTTTTGAATTCATTGACATGGAAAATGATTATTTCTTAGTGAGATTCATGAATGTGTAGGATTACAATTATGTTCTACAAGAAGGTCCTTGGATGATTTCAAATCATTATCTAATTGTTCAAAGATGGAAGCAAGATTTTGATCCATTTGATGATGAATTCAAGAATATTGCCATTTGGATAAGAATTCCAAGCTTACCTATTGAGTACTATAACCATCATTTCTTATGGACACTAGGTAACCATTTTGGAAGAACTCTGAAGGTGGACAATAACACTTTGAGAAGGGGGATATAGGAGAGGAGTTTGTTATGGAAAAGGCTAAATTTGCTCGGATTTGTATTGAAGTTGATTTGAGAAAGTAGTTTTTATCTAAATTCAAACTACGAGGAAGAATACATAGAGTGGAGTATAAAGGGCTTCATGCCATTTGTTTTAATTGTGGGAAGTATGGACATAGAAAGGAATCCTATCAACTTGGGCAGGAAATAAATGAGGGGGAAAGGAAGGAACCTAGAGTTCATAAATAGGAGGGTAATTTTGAAAAAAACAAGAACTGAAGTGGGGATTGAAGCTTTTAGGGCATGGATGTTAATGCAGAAGATAAAGGGTACTTATAGAATAAATGGAGGCAAAAATTTGTATGAAATAAAAAATCTTAATTCGAAAGAAAAAGAAGTAGGAGATATGCGAGAAAGAAGCAATAATCAAGCTTTTGAAGGTTCTAGATTTAATGTCTTGGCCAACATGGAAGAAAGGGTAATATGGTCTCTCTAGTAAGGGAGGAAACTCCTAGAAAAGATCTTAATAAACAAGAAGGAATAAGGGAGAATTCTGGTGATTTAAAAGGGAGAATTCAAGAAGTGGAGAGAGTATCAATGCATATGAGCCCTAGTGCTAGGAGAGTATTGAAAGAGAAAAACATAATGAATAAGGGTAACACTAACTTCAAAGAGCAGGGGAGAAAAAAGAATAATAGAGTTTTAAAGAATTAGTTTTGATTAACTAAATCTAAACCAATGATGGAAGCCTCACCCTCGAAAGGATTAGGAAGGAGATCAAGGTTAATCATGAACAATAGCTCTCCTCAAACTAATTCTGGAAAACCTAGCAATTCAATGACTTTGGAAGAAATTGAATTAAATAAAGGAGCTCCAAAGGAACCTCCTAAACCTCTAGATAAACAATGGTGTATGGATTACATGCGAAGGGCAAATTGTTAACTTCAGATGATGGAAAGTGAGAAAGCTATTAAAGCCTTAGGATGTACCAAAACACACCTCTTATTGTAAGGGGTTTTCTAATTTCTTACACTTATATAATGTCAGTTTTAGCTTGGAATTGTATGGGGACTGGAGCAAAATTTTTTCCTAGTCTGATTTATGATTTGAAGGGTCTTTATAAAGTCAAAGTGTTAGCCTTATTTGAAACTCGCATAGGAGATCAGAGAGCTGATATTATAATAAAGAAGCTTAAATCTGGTTCTGTTCAGAAGGTAGACCCAATTGGTTTTTCAATAGGGATTTGGCTATTATGGGATGAGTAGGAGGTGAAAGTAGATATTTTAATGTTACACCAGCAATTCATTCATACTAAAGTGAGGTTCATTCAAGAGGAGTATGAAAGTTTTATGACTTTTGTTTATGCTAATCCAAGAAGTCATGAAAGGGAGAATCTTTAGAGTTGTTTGAGGACATTAGCTTTAAATATTGATGATCCCTAGTTTACAATAAGGGATTTCAATTCATATCTTTCAAGTAATGATAAATTAGAGGGAGATGATCCTAATTGGAATAATATGAGGGAAATTTGCTAAATGTATTGAAATTTGTGGTTTGTTTGATATGGGTTACTCTAGACCTACTTATACACGGGAGAGAGCTGAAGTTAAAAAGAGGATTGATTGGGGTCTTTGCAACATTAATTAGAGATTGCAGTGTCCAGAAGCGAATTTGTTTCATTTACCTCCTTTTAAATCTAATCACAGGCCGTTGCTCCTCTTTTTGAAAGGGGTAGAGTAAAATATTAGAAGAAGTAAGCCTTTTAGATTCTCCGCAGCTTAGCTCCTTGAAGATTCTTTTCAAGGAGTTGTATCGGAATCTTAGGAAGGATCAGTGGATTAGAAGAATACAGTAAATAAGTTTATACCTAAAGTGACTGATTGGTAGAAAAATGTGTTTGGTAGTGTATTTAAAAAAAAAGAAGAATAATGGGAAAATTGAAGGGAATCTAGGAAACTTGCTGAGCGGTCAAACATGTTTTTAGAAGACCTTTAAAATCAGCTCTGGAGAGATTATGAGAGGATTCTATTGTAAGAAGAAATCCAATGGTATCAAAAATCTAGATGCAATTGGATTATGTATGGGGACAACAATACAAAATTCTTTCATGCTTCAACAATTATTCATCGAAGAAGGAATAAGATTACAGCACTACAGGATGATAATGGTAATTAAATTACAGAGGACAGTAAGCTTAAGGAGACTGCAGTTGATTTTTTCAAAAAGCTCTATAAAAAGGAGTTTCAAGATGTAGATTTCCCAACTAGAGATGCATTTCCAAAGTTACAAGAAATGGCTATAAAAGAAATGAAAGCTTTTATGAGTCAAGAAGAAATTAAAAAGATTATATTTGAGATGAATCCCCACAAGGCTCCTAGACCAAATAAACTGCATGCTTGCTTTCTTCAAAGCCAATGAAGCATAGTTGGTAATTCTGTTTGTGAACTTATCTCAAACATTTTCAAAAACTCGGAGAAGGTGAAGAATATTAATGAAACTCTATTAGTTTTAATTCCTAAAGTTGAGAATCCTGAATGTATCAAACAGTTCAAGCCCATTAGTCTTTGTAATGTGGTGTACAAAGTAGTTACGAAGATTATGGCAAATAGAATAAAACCTCATCTAGCCCATCTAATTTCTCCTAACCAGTGTAGTTTCATTCCAGGAAGACAAAGTTCAAATAAGACAGTAATTGCCTAAGAAATTATCCACTGTATGAAGACCAAGAAAGGGAAGAAAGGAATAATGGCCATCTAGGTGGATTTGGAGAAGGCTTATGATCGTGTTAGTTAGGATTTTTTGGAGGATACTTTGAAAGAAGCTGGTTTTCCAATTTTTATGATAAACATTATTCTGAAATGTGTTTCTACAAGCAGCATGAGAGTCTTCTAGAATGGAAATCAAACTGATCCTTTCTTTCCATCAAGAGGTTTAAGGCAAGGAGATCCCTTATCACCCTATTTATTTGTTCTTTGTGTGAAGAGACTAGCTCAATGCATTACTAAAGTTGTTAATTCAAGATCTTGGAAACCAATAAGGATTTATAGAAATGGGTGTTCAATCTCTCACTTGTTCTTTGTGGATGATCTCTTATTGTTTGCTGAAGCTTCGCTAGACCAGGTAGAGACAATCTTGGATTGTCTTATACTCATTTTGTAAAAGCTCTGGTCAGAAAGTAAATTTTGACAAAACTAAAATTTGCTTTTCAAAAAATGTGAATCATACAAAAGCAAGCCAATTGAGTTAGGAACTTGGTTTTGGTATTACAGCTAATCTAAGGAAATATTTGGGGCTGCCTTTGCATCATGGAGGGGTCTCTCAGTCTTTATATGCACACATTATGGAGAAAGTTCAGAAGTGGTTCAGTTCTTGGAAGACTAGCACTCTTTCTTTTGCTGGAAGGTTAACTCTATCTCAAGCAGTCATCTCAGCAATCCCCATGTATTCTATGCAAACAACTCTCCTTCTAACAAGCATCTGTGAGGAGGTGGAAAAAAAGATAAGGGATTTTTTATGGGGTTCTAATGATGTTAAGAAGAAATCACATATGGTTAAATGGAATCAAATTTGTAAGACTAAGCATAATGGAGGATTAGGCCTGAAGAATTTGAAAATTCATAATGAAGCCTTCCTCATGAAAGTTAGCTTTAATTTGATAACAAATAAAGATGAATTGTGGGCAAGGGTGTTGAGGGATAAATATGGTTGTGGCCAAGCTAAATTTCCTATAGTAGAAAGAAAGAATTCCCAGTCTAACCTTTGGAAGGGAGTTTGTAAAGTTTGGAATGAAGTGTCAAGAAGAATAAAAATGTCGATAGCTGATGGAAAGGGTATAAAATTTTGGCAAGATTTTTAGGTGGGAGATTGCAAGCTGATAGATGTTGCAACTAAGGAAATTCCTACTAATATAATTGATCTTACAGTGGATCAGTTTGCTAAGGAAGATGGTAATTGGGATTAGTCCAAATTTGAGGAGTTTCTTCTTGCAGAATTGTGTAAAAGAATAGCAAATGTTCATCCCCCAAGAAGTAATATAGGCCCAGATGAAATTTCATGGTATCCGGATAAGAAAGGTTGTTTCTCAGTGAAGTCAACATATCTAGCACTAGCAGGAGAGGAGGAAAACAATAGAGATATCTAGCGCATAATCTAGAAATGGAAGGGGCCTAATAGAATTAGGAGTTTTCTTTGGCTAGTTGCAAATAATGGCCTGTTGACTTATTCTAAAAGAAGAAGAAGACATCTTTCGGTGGAGGAGGAGTGTCCCAGATGCCAGAAAAAAGAATCAATCTTGCATGCTTTGAGAGATTGTGACCACATTTCTTAGGTATGGCTAGGATTACTAAATCCAAAACAGTGGGAAATTTTCTTTTCTTTAAATCTTCTTGAATGGATGGAGTTCAGCATAAGGAATAGGATTGGAAGATTTAGAAATATGGACTGGGAATTATTATTTTGTGTTATTGTACGGGAAATTTGGCTTAATCGAAATTGCTTGGTTTTTTATGAAAATACTGATAGAAATGTTGATTTAGAAATGAAATGTCTTGCTAGAACTAGAGAGATAGAAGGTACCTACAGAAACCTAGAAAAATCTAGACTAAAAAAGAATAGGGTGGAGGTTTCTTGTGGCTGGAAGTTTCCTGAGAATGACTGGGTGAAGGTGAATTTGGATGGCTCATGTTGGGGAGGAGGAGAATCTGTAGCTTGTGGAGGGGTGATTAGGGACAGTGTAGGAGATTGGTTGGTGGGTTTTTCCAAAAACATTGGCAAAGGAAGTGTGATTTCTGCCAAGCTGTGGGGGGTGCTTCTAGTTTGAATTTAGCTTGGAATAAGGGGCTAAGGAAGATATACATGGAGTTAGATTCCCTTTCAACTTTCCAACTGATCAACCAAGGTTGTGGTATTGGCCATCCTTGTGCATCCTTAATTAGACAAATTGAGGAGCTTCTGAGAAGAAATTGGCAGGTGAAATTATCTCATACTTATAGGGAAGGAAATAGAATGGCTAATTGGCTTGCTGCTAGAGGACATCAGCTACAACTTGAAGAATTGCAGATTTTAAATGTAATTCCGAATGGCTGTGGGAGTTTATGTTTAGATGATTGTATTAGTTCTTCATTCAGCAGAATAGTTACTATGTAATTGGGCTTTGCCCCGTTTTATTACAAAAAAAAAAAATAGTACACTGATACACCACTTGCTTAAGTGGTGTCTTAGAATTTTCTCATCACCAAATATCAAAAGAAGCACAACAGGGAAACGAAAGAGAAGTATCACATAGGAAAAGGAAAAAGACAAGAAATGATAAGATGAGGTGGGGACGTGAGCGTGAGCGTGAATGACCGACGGAATTTGTGGCTCCGAAGTCTCGACCTCCCAATATGAGTTCCTGTGATTGTTGAAAACGTAGTAGTGTTCAGGCAGCTGTGAGGAGTGAGTTGAACCGGAGTGATTCCACTTCCAGCTAAGTACTCAATCACCCCCAAGTACATGCCTTTTTTATTATAATTATTATTATTTTTACCAGTATTCGTCAATCTTCTCGTCTACAGCCTTTTTATTATAATTATTTCCGAAAAGTTCCTTTTCATTTTTTTAAGGGAAAAATACACAAAACCTTCTCAAAATTCATATGAATGTCAATTTTAATACATAAACTTTGAAACCCTACATATCACCCTCCGTAACTTTCAAAAACAATGAAAACGTTTAGCCCCTATTAAAAACTATGGGCAAAGAAAATATAGGTCGCTTATATTTAATTCTTTCCTTTCCTCTTGTCATATGCAAATTCGCTGTTATAGACATGGCATGTATGCTAAGTGAAGTAAAACCGCGATGCATTAGTAATAAATCTAATGCTCGTGTATAATAAATTTTAATTATTTATTTTTAAATAAAAATTAAATTATGTTAAAATATGTACATAATAATAAAAAATACATGAATATAATCACATCTCTTCAGTCAAATTATATAAAAAATATATATATAATTTTATATAGAATAATAAAAATATATCGATAAAATTATTAATCTTTTGAATTAAAAAAAGTACACAGTAACAAAAGGAAATTAATATTTATCAAAGACAAGTTTTTATATTTATGGTAATTTAGTTTTGAATGTGTGTTAAATTGAGTTAAAATTTGAGGAAGTAAAAATCATATAACACATGCAAGTTTTTTTTATTAAATTTTAGATAAAAAATATATTAAAGAGATAAAATATTAATAATTGAAAGCACATGTGATTGAATTGTAACTCTTAAAATTAGGTAAGTTAAGTGAAAAAGGATAAAACTTGTAATTATGAACGGATAAAGTGTAATCTTTTTTTAGAAGTGTAATTATGTATTCTTTAAAGAATTGGGGTCTCTTATTGAGCAATATGAACACTTTCCTATCTTAAAAAAGGAAGATACATAGTTAAATAACTAATTCACTTTATATTTATCACTTTGGTTTTTAATTTACGAGAAAAAACACAAAATCTTCTCAAAATTTACACGAGTATCAAATTTGGTATATAAAATTTGAAACCCCATAAATCACTCCCTCAACTTTAAAAGAGGAAGCAGAAAATTTTCCTCTATTTGAAGGTTAACGGTAAAGGCCAAGGAAGCGTGTGAGTGACTCGTGGTTTATTTTTATCTTTTTTTTTTTAATGCTTTGTTTAATAAGCAAAATGGCTGCTGTGAGAAAAAAAAGTTATTCATTTCAATTATCATACTTTTAAGTACCAATTTTTTTATCACAATGTACAATACTAATATATAATTCTTTCGTTTATATAGAAATACATAAAATTTTTCTATCAAAAATATTTTTTGATAAATAAATGAAATCTTAATTTAATTTCTAATAGAATTATATAAATCTAGAAGAGGGATTCAACTGTGTCCACCACCTTAGTTGTAGCCATAAATTAAAATCAAAGTGATAAATATAAAGTGAATTAATTATTCAACCATGTATAGAATCCTTTTTCTTTTTAAGATAGGAAAGTGTTCGCTATTGCTCAATGAGAGACATAATGCTTTGAAGAATATATAATTACACTTTTTGGTAAAAGATTACACTTTACTCATTCGTAGTTATTAGTTTCATCATTTTTTATTTAATTTATATAATTTTAAGTGTTAAAATTTACTTATTTGTGTATTCATTTGTTGACATTTTATTCATGTAAATTATTTTTTGCCTAAAATTTTATTAAAAAAATTACATAAATTACATGTGATATTTACTTCTCCAAATTTTAATTCAATTTGACATTTATTTAGAATCAAATTACTATAAATATAAAAACTTACGCTTCATAGATAATATTGTACTTTTGTTTCTTCTTTTAACATACAGTATTTTTAATTCAATAGATATAATTTGCCAAAAAGATTAATAATTTTATTCATATATTTTTTTTATAAATGAAATATATATTTTTTATTTTTTATATAATTTGACTGAAAAGACATGATTATATCCATGCATTTATTTATTATTATGTACATATTTTAAAATAATTTATTTTCATTTAAAAATAAATAAATAAAATTTATTACATACGAGTATTAGATTTTTTTTTTTTATGGTTAGTGTAACGTGGTTTTATATTTCATTTAAAGACTTCATTGCATGCCTTTTCTGTAATAGCGGTTTTGCATATTAGACTGGAGAAAAGAAGAGAATTAAGATATAAGTGACTTATATTTGCTTTACTGTTAGTTTTTAACAGGGCTAAACATTTTCATTGTTTTTGAAAGTTGAGGCGGATAATATGTAGGGTTTCAAATTTTATGTACTAAAGTTCACATTTATGTAAACTTTGACGATTTTTTTTCATTTTCCCCTTGATTTAATTAAATTATTATTCACATAATGCCATAGAAATTCAATGCCAGTGAAGTATCAAGCATAGCTTAATCTTAATTGGAATAGGCATATTTAGTTTTGGTAAAGAAAATTATCAGATATTAGTAACGAAAAATCTAAAGTCATGAAAGATAATGCATATAGTTTGTATTGTCCTTTTTGCACGATACCCCTTTATATGTCTACATCTGAGATGTAGGAACCTCTCCTTATGTATTGATTAACGATGAACTATGAATCTCATTTACTTACCGTCAATAAGGTAACATAAGTAGGTTTTTACTGACAAAGTTGCCTGGATATGAACTTACCAGTGTTAAATTTTGCAATGAACGAAAACCGAGCTGTTTATCATTTTTATGCAATTATTGGTCACTGAGTCTTTCTTGGTGGCAACAGGCAATTTATAACCATTTGAAGACAACTTCTTCCTGAAACCTCAAAATCGAAGTACAATTGTTGAAACATCTACTGAAGTGTGAAGCTGAAGAAAGAATGATTCTACTTCCCAGTAAGTTTGTTTTCAAAATTTTTGGCATCTTTCTTTAGTAAAATGTTTAGTGATAAATTTGTTCTTATTGGTCACTCTTATTATTAATGAACACAACGATATCACCTATTTTAGTTAATTCAATAATGTCAATGACTGAAGAGTATGAAAATTTTTTCATTCGTCATCGTATAATTGATTAGTTATGAGCATTTGGATGTCCATAGAAGGGCATAGAAACCTTGTTCAAGTGGTTCCAGATCCACTGCAGAAATTGTGGAACAAATATGAGCTCTGAGGAGTGGTCGTCATCAGTCTTGTATCACAAATCATATTAACAGTGTTTGGAAATCGTATGAAATTCGAACCTAATATTTGGAGACGGCCAATTGTCTGGGCTGCCTACATGGTAGCAGACTGGGTGCCAACCCTTGCATTGGGTGTCATCACTAGTACGCTTGGTGACTACTATGGCGAGAGTAATGGTGGACACGAGGATATGAATCCACAGCTGATTGCATTTTGGGCTCCATTTTTCTGGTACACCTTGGTGGTCCAGACACAATGACTGCATATTCATTGGAAGACAACGAGTTGTGGCGAAGGTACTTGGTTAGTTTGGTGGTCCCAACAGGGGTGACTATTTACGTAATTCTAGTGTCTTGGAACAACACTAGTTCTCTTTCTTATCTCAGCATTCCCATGCTTATAGTTGGGTTTATCAAGTATGGGGAGAGGATCTGGTCTCTTTACTCTGCGAATATCGACCATCTTCGTGATTCTATGCTTTCATGGAAAAGTGATACTTCTCGTAATAATTTTATTGCTTATGCCGAATTTTCTTCGTTCATGGATGTCTTTATAAGCCCTTTTGTGGATCTGGTGTTGACTCCAAGTGAAATAATTGATCTACAATGGGATCGTCATCATCTTTCTGCTTATGAAAAAGCAAAGAGACGACTGGGATGGATGTATGTGTAATGATTTAACTAAGAGGAAGAGAACTTTTGTAAAATGAAAGAATCAGATAACTGAAAGAGTATGTATTTTATTAAATAATGATCAACTTAAATACAAGAGTCTGTAATAGAAAAAAAATAACAACCTTCCTAAACTTTAGCTACTGGCTGTAATAACTAATAAATAACAGAAAATCAAAACAAATCTCCTAAAGACTTGGTAAAAGATTGAGAGCTGATCATGCAACTTTGAATTTGTCAAATACAGCCTTTGCAACCTTAATCCATGTGTGCAGCCACTTCTGCTATCCACATCAGTAGCCATATCAGCAAATTTGCAGCTACTAATGCACACATTCAACACTTCTCCTTGTAGCAGTAGGTGGAGATTCCAAGTTTCTCTCTTAGAAACTCAAACTTGCTTTTAGGAAGAGCTTTAGTAAATATATCAGCAACTTGATCTTCTAATTTACAGTAAATCAAGTGGATTTCTCCTTCTTTCTGAATTTCTCTTAGGAAATAAAATTTGATCATGAAATGCTTTGTCTTTCCATGAAATACTGGATTTATGGAAATTGAGATGGCAGCTTGATTGTCAACAAAGATTTGAGTTGATTCTTGCAATCCAAACACAAATCCTGAATTATTTTCCTTAACCAGATGGCTTGATTTGCTGCAGCTATAGCAACAATGAATTCAGCTTTTGCAGTACTTTGAGCAACAATTTCTTGCTTCTTTGAGCACCAATTTATCATACTTGATCCAAGACTGAAGCAAAAACTAGTTGTACTCTTCATATCATCAACTGAACCTGCCTAATCACTGTCAAAAAAACCAACTAGTTGAATTGATCACTCTTAGCATACCTGATTCCATAATCAACAGTCCCTTTAATATATCTAACTATTCTCTTAGCAACCTGCATGTGTTCTTCTCTTGCACAATGCATAAACCTTGAGAGGAGACTTACAGCCTGCACTATGTTACGTCTAGAAGCAATAAGGTACATGAGACAACCAATTAAACTTCTGTAGAGATTCTCATCCACCTTGGTAGTTCCATTATCCCTGCAAAACTTCACTTTTGTTTGCATAGGAGTTTCTATAGATTTGCAACTCTCCATATGAAATTTCTTTAGAATCTCCTTGACATATTTCCTTTGACTAATGAAAATCTCATTCTTCTACTGCTTCACTTCTAAACTAAGAAAGTAGGTCATCAATCCCAAGTCTGTCATCTCAAACTCCTTAAGCATTTCAGACTTAAATTAATCAATGAGCTCTTGTGATTAAAAGATCATCAACATAAACAGAAACAATGATAATGTTAGTGCCTTCCTTCCTTACATATAGAGTTGCTTCACTTAAACTCTTATTGAAGCCTAAGCTGATCAGATGATCATCAATCCTGCTATACCAAGCTCTTGGAGCCTGCTTAAGACCATATAAAGCTTTCTTCAACAAGTAAACTTTATCTTCTTGATCCTGCACAGCAAAACCTTCTGGTTGCTCTACATAAATCTCCTCTTTTAAAAAACCATTTAAAAAAGCATATTTCACATCTAACTGGAACACTTTCCAGCCCTTTTGAGCTGCCATAGCAAGAAGCAATCTGATAGCATCAAGCCTAGCCACAGGGGCAAAGGTTTCTGAAAAATTCACACCAAAAACCTGTGCATATCCTTTCATAACAAGTCTGGCTTTATACTTGTTCACTGACCCATCAGCATTGAATTTTGTTCTAAAGACCCATTTAACTGCAATGACCTTTCTATGTGAAAGCCTTTGTACAAGTTGCCATGTATGATTCTTCTCAATCATGCTCAGCATTTTTTCCATGGCTGAAAGCTAATTTTTTCTTGCATTGCTTCTTGAACTCCAGCTGGTTCCATTACTGCTACATTGCACCTTGCATAGATGTCTACAAGTGGTCTGGTTCCTCTAATTGGTTGGTCATCAACATCATCTTCACTAGGGTGCAAATTAACAGGAGCTTTTCCTTTTCCATTTTTTGAATTCTAGTTCCATTTTTCAATCTCCATGAACACAACATCTCTACTGATTAGTATCTTTCCAAATTGAGGCTGAAAAACTCTATAGGCTTTGGAGGTATTGTTATAGCCTATAAAGATGTCTGGTTTAGCCTTCTTGTCAAGTTTGTCTCCCTTGATCTATGGCACATGAGTAAAACACAAACAACCAAAGATTTTCAAATTTTTTAGATTAGGTTTGAACCCATACCATGCCTCAAAAGGAGTCTTCCCATTCACAACCTTAGTGGGAAGTCTATTCAACAAGAACATAGCAGTATTTGTTGCTTCTGCCCAATACTCCTTAGGCAAATCTTTCTCATGCATCATGCATCTTGCCATCTTAAAGATTGTTCTATTCTTTCTTTCACTGACTCCATTTTGTTGTGGAGTATATGGGGTTGTCAGTTGATGCTCAATGCCAGCTTCCTCACAAAACTGATTAAATTGATTTGAAGTATACTCCTTGCCATTGTCAGACCTCAGAGTTTGAATTATACAGCCACTTTGATTCTCAATCCATTGCTTAAAACTCCAAAAAACTCCTGTAACTTTTAATTTAAATCTGAGAAAATAAACCCAACACACACGAGTGAAGTCATCAATAAAGATTATGTAGTATTTACTCACTTTTAGTGAAGGAGTTTTCTGAGGTCCAGCAAGATCTGTATGGATGAGTTACAGCTTCTTTGTGGCTTTCCAGACAGATTTTTGGAATGGAAGTCTTGCTTGCTTGCCATATTGACAAGCCTTGCAACTTGGTAGTTCTGACTCCAACTGGGGCAGGCCTTGTACAAGCCTTTTTCTCTGCAGGTTCAGAACTGCTACGTGGTGAAAATGGCCCAATATTTTATACCAGGTTTCTGTGATGCTAGCAATAGTGGAGTAAGCTGCCTGCTCCTCTTACAATGGATCTAAAGAAAAACTCTTGCCCTTCATTTTGATTTTGAACACCTCTTCACCTGTAGGATCTTTGATCAAGCACTAATTGCCTTCAAAGATAACTTTGTAGCCTCTTTGAAGTACCTATCTAACACTTAGCAAATTCTGATTAATAAAAGGTACAAATAATACATCTTTGATTAGATTTGTACCTAAGAAACTTTCAATTACTACAGTTCCTTTCCCTTTGATAGCAATGTATTCACCATTGCCAATCTTCACTTTGGAAGTTACTGATGTATCTAACTCTTTGAAAAGTTCACAATCAAAGGTCATGTGATTAGTGCAACCACTGTCTATCAACCATTTGTCACTAGAGTTACTGGTTGCAAAACAAGTTGTTACAAAGAGTTTCTCTTCCTCCTCTTGCTGGTCTGCAATTTGTGCAACATTCTTTTGTTGCAAATTGACTTGAGTCGAATTCTTTTGTTGAAAGTTGCTCCTGCAAATTTTCTGATAATGCCCCATTTTCTGACAATTCTCACATTGAACATCAGGTCTTCTCCAACACTTGAAAGGTGGATGACCTTTCTTTCCACAATGATTGCAAGGAGGATACTCAATTTTGCTTCCACCATTTGTGTTAGCAGAATCTGACCCAAAGACTTCCTTCTTATTTTTCTTCTTTTTGCATTTTCCTCCTTGGTTTGTTTGCAACTTAGCTGGTAGTGCCCCTTCAACAGAACCTTTAGACCTCATGAGTCTTTGTTGTTCTTGAGCCTGCAAGGCATACAACAATTCTACCAAGCTAACACTTAACAGGTCTTTAGTATTTTCCAAAGAGGAAATGGTAGCTTCAAATCTATTAGGGATAGTCACAAGTATTTTCTGAACTAATCTAGAGTTAGGAAATTCTGAGCTAAGTAATCTTACTTTGTTGGCAATGCTGAGTAATTTGTCAAAATACTCCTCAATTGTCTCTGATTCCTTCATTTTTTGCATCTCGAATTCTCCAATCAAATTGAGAACTTGCATTCCCTTGATCCTTTCATCTTCTTTATATTCACTCTTGAGGAAATTCCAGGCCTGAAATGTTGATTTCATTGTCATAATCCTGATAAAAATTTTAGGTGAGACTGCAGCAAATAGTGAAGCCCTAGCTTTAGACTTTCTTGCTTTCTTCTCCTTATGATTCTTGATCTGCGCCATTGTTGGATTTGCTGGCAATGGAGGAACTTTGTAGTCCTCTTTTACAGCTTCCTAGAGATCATTTGCCTCTAGATGTGCCTCCATCCTAGCTGCCCAGATGTGATAATTATCACCATTGAAAACTGGTGGTGCTAATGTTGTAAAAGGTGTTTCTAAATCCATGGAAGAAGCAAGGTGTTTAGGTTTATTTGATGGTTTTCAGTCAATCACAAGTCCCTCAAGAAAAGGGCTCGGATACCAATTTGTAATGTTTTAACTAAGAGGAAGAGAGCTTTTGTAAAATGAAGGAATCAGATAACTGAAAGAGTATGTATTTTATTGAATAATGATCAGCTTAAATACAAGAGTTTGTAATAGAAAATAACAACCACCTTCCTAAACTTTAGCTACTGGTTGTAACAGCTAATAAATAACAAAAAATCAAAACAAATCTCCTAAAGACTTGGTAAAAGATTG
Organism: Sindora glabra; assembly: GCA_020226215.1. Lineage (NCBI taxonomy): Eukaryota > Viridiplantae > Streptophyta > Magnoliopsida > Fabales > Fabaceae > Sindora > Sindora glabra. Next base: position 4,520,002 of record CM035235.1, read on the forward strand.
AGAGCTAATCATGCAACTTTGAATTTGTCAAATATAGCCTTTGCAACCTTAATCCATGTGTGCAGCCACCTTTGCTGTCCACATCAGTAGCCATATCAGCAAATTTGCAGCTACTAATGCACACATTCAACAGTCTGAAATTTTCTACACCAAGGCTTTTTCAATATATAACTCTCGGGGAGACATGTTAAGGTTGATCACTTCACTAGCCGTAATGGTTGTTCTCATGCTGGACATTATTTTCAATAAAATCAATAAGGAGTATTCCGTACTTGATCGTGTTATCACCTACTTGTTGTTGGTGGAAGCACTGATATTGGAAATCTATGCATTAATGATGCTACTTCGCTCACGTTGGTTCCTTTGGCGTTCGATGCATTTTAATAAATTCCAGATTCTTTGTGCACTGTGTTGTCATCTGTTATGGACATCATCGGAAGAATCAGAGTTGAAATTATCGTTTGGACAGATTAACCTTTTAACTTCAGTGCGCAATGAAAAAAAGAACCTTTCTTTTAATTTTTTATTAGCAAAGAAATTACGAGATGTCGCCAATGTTGGCCAATGTGAGATCTCTTCTGATCTACTACAAATGATCTCCAATTACTACAAGAAGTTAGCAAAGGAAATGCAGTCAACTTTTCCAGGCAGGTCTAGACCTGGATATAGACATCATGGGAGCAATCTTTTGAAAGTACCTATAGCAAGTAATCTCGAATTTCACAGAGCCATTATTACTTGGCACATTGTTACAGATCTCTGTTATTACTTATTACCATGATGAGCATCTATCTTCAACATCAAAGAATGAGAGCAAGAATCTCTCTGATTACATGTTCTATCTCTTGGTAAAATGCCGTCATATGTTGCCAGTGGGGTCTGGGTTGGTCACTTTAAAAGACACGTATGAGGAAGTCAAGAAACATTCTCCGAAAAAAAGATATAGAAGAAGTTTGCAGGGATATGCTTCAATTCTACCCAAATACTCTAATATATATATAACATAACAAAGCAAGAAAGTAGATCTGTATTGTCTTATGCTTGTATTATTGCAAGAGAACTGTTGAAGGATGACCAGCGCAATAGAGAGGAAATGTGGAAGTTATTGGAAGAATTGTGGATTGAGATTTTGATCTACGCCAGTGGCCATTGCTGAGTTAATAACCAAGCTCAACAGCTAAGAAGAGGGGTAGACAAAATTAAGTAGTTAATCTAGTTAAGAGTGACGCAAGTAAGGATCCGACCGAATGTAACCTTAAGTGCAAAGAAATATAAAGTGGTTTAAAAACATCGGATAGACAAAATCCAGGCCGGATCTCTCAATTCTATTACTTTGTGGTGGTGGTTATACATACTCAGAGTAATTTACTAGCCTAGCTACTAATGGATAGGTCTTCGATGCTTCCAATCTCTCTTCAAATAGATCCTTTGGCCTTGGTTTGACACACAGTATATTAAGTTCCACAAGTATCAAGGTGTATAGTATAAGTTTTTATATTATTTTTTATCTTCAGAAAAATTTATAATAAAATAAGTTCAAAAAATTTATTGTTAGATATATACATATTTTTAAATTTTAAATATATAAAATTTAATTAGATTATTATTCACATGATGCCGTACAGATTTATGCTAATGAAGCATAAAGCAAAGCTCAATCTTAATTGAAATAGCCATATTTAGTCCGGATTTTCTTTGGTATAGAAAAATTATCGGATATTAATAAAGAAGAGTCCAACTCATGTAAGACAATGCATATAGTTTGCATTTTCCTTTTTGCGTAATACCCAGTTAATTGTCCACTTCCATATGATACATATCATATGAGATGTAGGAACCTCTCCTCGTAAAATGATGAACTATGAATATCATTTACTTAATATCAATTAAGGTAATATAAACAGGTTTTTACAAATAAAGTGGCCTTGTTATGAACTTACTTATGAACTTACCAGCGATAAATTTTGTAATCAATGAAAACCAAACTGTTTATTAGTTTTATGCAGTTAATAGGTACTGAGTCTTTCTTGCTGACAAAAGAATTTATAACCATTTGAAGTCAGCTTCTACCTTAAACCACAAAATCGAGGTACAATTGTTGAAACATTTTCCAAGTGTGAAGCTGAAGCAAGAATGATTCTGCTCCCAAGTAAGTTTGTTTTCGAAAATTTTGGAATCTTTCTTTAGTAAAATGTTTAGTGATAAATTTGTTCCCATTGGTCCCTATTATTATTAATTGATACACAGATATCACCTATTTTAGTTATTCAATAATTGCCACTGAGTGAAGAGTATGAAAATTTTTTCATTTGTCATCGTCATTATTGCCCAATTAATAAGATCTTATTTGATCTTATATATAATTAGTTATGAGCATTTGGATGTCCATAGAAGGGCATAGGAGGCTTGGTCAAGTATTCCCAGAGCCATTGCAGAAGTTGTGGAACAAATGTGAGCTTCGAGGAGCGGTCCTCATCAGCCTTGTATCACAAATCATATTGACATTGTTTGGAAATCGTATGAAATTTAAACCTAATATTTGGAGACGGCCACTTGTCTGGGCTGCTTACACGATAGCGGACTGGGTGGCAACCTTTGGATTGGGCGTCATCACTAGTACGCTTGGTGACTACTATGACGAGAGTAGTGGTGAACACGAGGATATGAATCCACGGTTGATTGCATTTTGGGCTCCATTTTTTCTGGTACACCTTGGTGGTCCGGATTCAATTACTGCATATTCATTGGAAGACAATGAGTTGTGGCGGAGGTACTTGGTAAGTTTGGTGGTCCAAACTGGTGTGACTATTTACGTAATTCTTTTGTCTTGGAACAACACTAGTTGGCTTTCTTATCTCAGCATTCCCATCCTTATAGTTGGGTTTATCAAGTATGGGGAGAAGATTTGGTCCCTTTATTCTGCGAGTATGGACCATCTTCAAGATTCTATGCTTTCACAGAAAAGTGATACTTCCCCTAATTATACTGTTTATGCAGAAGTTTCTAGCTTCATGGATGTCTTTATAAGCCTCTTTGTAGATCTGGTGTTGACTCGAATTGAAATGATTGGACGAGACTCTTCTGATCATCAATATGCTTATGAACGAGCCAAGGCTCAACTGGGATCGATGTATGAAATTTTTTACACGAAGGCTTTTGCAGTATATAACTATTGGGGATTCATTTTAAGATTGACCACAATACTTGCCACAGCGGTTGTTCTTATACTATACATTATTTTCAATGAAATCAATAAGGAGTATTCAGTACTTGATCGTGTTATCACTTGCCTGTTGTTGGTGGAAGCACTGATATTGGAAATCTATGCATTAATATTGCTATTCACCTCAAAATGGATGGTTCTTAATTCGCAAAGTGAAATACCCTGGAGACTACGTAGTGCATTACAGAAAGTGATAAAAAACTCAAAGCTCAACTTATCACTGGGACAAATTAACTTTGTAACTTTAATATGCAAAGAAAACAAGAAACTTTCTGGTAATTCCTTATCAGCAATGAAATTACGGGATGTCCCTAATGTTGGCCAATGTGAGATCTCTTCTCATTTAGTGCAAATGATCTTCGATTACTATAAGAAATTAGTAAAGGAAATGCAATCCACTTTTCCAAGCATGTCTAGACCTCGGTATAGAGATCATGTGAGCAATCAGTTGAAAGTACCTATTGCAAGTAATCTTGAATTTCACAAAGCCATTATTACTTGGCATATTGTTACAGATCTTTGTTTTTATCATGATGAGCATCTCTCTTCAACATCAAAGAATGAGAGCAAGAATCTTTCTGATTATATGTTCTATCTCTTGGTGAAATGCCGTCATATGTTGCCAGTGGGGTCTGGGTTGGTCACTTTAAAAGACACGTATACGGAAGCCAAGAAACATTTTCAGAAAAAGGATATAAGAGAAGCTTGCAGGGATATGCTTCAATTCAACCCAAATACTCCAATATATAAAATAACAAAGCAAGAAAGTAGATCTGTATTGTATTATGCTTGTATTATTGCAAGAGAACTGTTGAAAGATGACCAGCGCAATGGAGAGGAAATGTGGGAGTTATTGAAAGAACTGTGGATTGAGATTTTGATCTACGCCAGTGTCCACTGCAGAGTTGATAAACATGCTCAACAGCTAAGAAGAGGGGTAGAGCTTCTCTCTCTTGTCTGGCTCTTTCAACCTCCTCTTAGTGTGTTAGAGCAATATCCAGAAATACTCGATGAAGAGGCAAGCTGATAGATATTTACTTCAATTAGCTCAGGCATAACATATATATAAGCTATTTTCCAGTCCAATATCACATAGATCCATAATTAATTAACTTAAATATGCAGTGAGAAGTTTGAAAGCATATAATAACAAATTAAGTAATATGTTGTGCTCTAATCAAATACTCTTAAATTAATTGAAATAGTCCTATTATAATTGCCACTATTTTATTATCATGCATTGTTCACCTTTTTCGATCTAAGCATCAATTTTTTTTATATTTTCAAAAGTTGTGAGTATAATGAATTTATATTATTATATCTTTTAATTTTTTTATATTAAACAAATATGATTATAACTTATTATATTGAACTATTAGTAATTTTATGAAATTGTAGACAAAAATTCGTTTAATGTATTATTTATTTAGCAAATTCATTATTGTAATTTTTTTACAAAGAGATCTATTCATGGCCAGTGAATTTAGGTTTATAAGTTCATTAATAACTTGTTAAATCTTATAAACAAATCAATGTTCGTTAAAATTTCAGTCTATAAATATGTCATAAATCAAGCTCATGCCAAAAAGTTTGAGAACAAACTTAACCTATGTAAAGATGTGACTTAAGTTGACTCATTTCCATTCTTAATGGCAAGATATAGACAACCTTTCATTGCTTTCAAATTCTATATCCTTATCATGGTGGAAGTCATCAGTAGTAAAAATCAAATCAGGATAATTTCATATTTTAGACAATCATTTATTAGGACACTTATAACAAAGATAATTGGTTTAAAATTTGGGTGATAATCTATAAAGAATTTTATGTTTCAAAGAAACTTTAATTAGATATCTTCTGACATGTGATTTTTTCTTGAAATTTTATTCATTTTGAATAGAAAAAGAAAGTGCTTGCATGTCGTTTATCAGGCCAAATTGTTGCAAGTTGGTTCTTGGAAGATGCACAATCTTTAGAGGAAGAAACCACTGTTCAAAGAGGCATCCCTAAATTTCAAATTTTCTCTACAGAAGAGGAGCTATTTCAGAAGTACTGCATAACTCTTGGTGGTGAAGTTGCTGAAGAGGTAGTTTTATTTGGTCAATTATTTACCTTTCCTAGTCTCTATGAACGACCAAGGACCTTTTCGGTAGTTGGTTTTTGGTTTAATTTTATATATAGTGCACTTTTTAGTAGAACCTACTGATACATAAAATGATGCATTCTATTTAATTGACTAGTTAAAAAGGTGAGTTTGATTAAGTTGAAAACATAAAACTTTTTTTAAAAAAATTATGTAATTCTATTTAATTCATTTTCAATTAATTAAAAATTTTACTAAATAACTTAAATAAAATGCATTTATTTTTGAAAAATCTAAGTTTTCAAAATAGATGCCTAATACTATTCTCTGCATTATCCTTCTAACACCAAAAAAGAATAAAAAAGTAATTCTTTTCTCCAGGAGGTAGGATTAGAGTCAACTTAGGTTTTATATGTTTTATTTTGAAAATATTTTATGAATGAATATAATTATAAAATTTTAAAATGATGAAAAATATTTAATATATTCAATGTTAAATGTATGGAGTTTGGTAAAAGATAATTTTCTCTTTTTTAGAGAGAAAATTATTTTTTCTACTATTATAACTCTATGTATTGTTTTTTTTTTTAATCACAAAGTATAATGTGTTATTTTTCAATTATATATAAATAAATAAGATTTTTTAAAAAAAATATTCTAGTGCTAAAACAAACAGAAGGAAGTGAAAATGTAAGAATTTTTTATGAATTTTTTAAAAGATATCAAAAGATTTTCTTAGTGATAGTATTTATTTATTTTTGTCAAAAAAATTCAAGCGACATATTACATTAATAATACTTTTTATCTATCAACTTCTACTAATCTTTTGTCCTTGATTTAGGTCTTATTACAATTGCAAGGGCAGAGTGATTGGAATTCAGATCTTCTCCCGGATAAAAACTCTAAGTCCACCTTTGACTCTGCATTAGCGAAGCGCTTCCGGCATGCATCTTATATCGATGAATTTCGGATGAAGGCTAGAAATCATACAGAAAAGTTGATAAAACAGCATAAAGAGAAAGTAGCCCAAATTGCAGAGTTACTGGTTTTGAACGAAGTCATACACAAAGAGGAATTGCTTAAAATATTTGAAGAGCTGCCATTCTCGTCAGATCAACCAATAAATAATGAAGGTTTCCAAAAACATAAAGAGGCAAGGGAGATTACAGAAGTTGGAACTTCATATTATACAAAATGAACATGATTAAAGTTTTTGAAATTGCATTTATGTATTTGTCTCGGTGTCATATAATTAGAAGCTAAACAACATTGAGCATGGTCTATTATGCAGGCTACTTAGATTGTTTTGGCTTCTGTTTGTTGGTTGTTGTGCACGGTATGGTAGTATTATCCCTTGTTGACTATTTTCTGTATGAAGGAAAAAAATGAAACTCTTTTATATCATGTAAGATTTATAATTTTTTGAAAACCTACTTTATGTAAAAAAAAATGTTTCTTTGAAATATTATTTGAAGGGTAATTTTATCATTTTCCAAAATATAAACTATGTGATTTTAGTCTCATAATTTAAAATGATTTATTTTAACCCTCTAAATAATAAATTTGTGCAATTTGTCTTTTTATTTGATTTTCAACAATTTCTGTTGATTTTTGTCAACTCTTGTTTAATTTCTAAGTATTTATTGTATTATCTTTCATAAAAATTATATATATATTAATTTCATAGATAATTAACTCCTAATATGATTCAAATTTTCATATGCAATTAATTAATTTTATTCAAAATTTTTAAAATTTAGACAAAGATGTGATACATCAAAAAGAGTAAGAAAATTTAAGAAGGAATTTTAATTAAAAAGCTTCTAACCAGAAGCCTAGTAACGTAATTAGGTAAAGTTTAAGTTTAGAGGCACATCAAGTTAAAATTTTTGTAAAAATTATATTAAATACTAATATGAGTTAAAATATAATTAAAAATATAATACTAAGTTTAAGAAAATTGTGTAAAGGCCTAATATAAAATTAAGGCTTGGATAGTCCAAAAATGGTTAAGATAACCCAAAAATCTAGATATTAAGCCCAAATTTAAAATAAATCATCTTATTCATTTGGACTAATTTAGTTCAATATTTTTATGCCCAAATTTGATTTAATAAATTAAAAAATTAAGGCTTAAATAAAGCCCTAACTTATGGAGGAAGTCAACAGCACATTTGGTAAATAAGTAGAAAATTATGAGCATTTGTTAATATGCATTTCTAGACATTATATTTGGATAAATTTTAGTGATTTCGAGGAAATAATCTTCTCATTTTTATGTCCTAAAAACCGTGCAAGCATGTGCCTTTTATCATCAAAATTATAAAAAAAAAATACAAAAAAGGGTGGTTTATGAAGGAAGCCTTAGAATAAGGTTTTATATAAGGCTTTTGGGGGTATTTTTATAGAAATTCTTCTGCTCTTCTTTAGCCAAAACTAAGTTTTCTCTTAGGGTTTTCAATTTTCCAATAATTCCCAAGATTTTCTTCAAGTGGTTTCATCCAATTTTTGTAAGGTAATCTAAGTTTTCTTTCATCTTCTTCAAGTTTTCATAGTAATTTTCCCTTCAAAATTTCTAAAACTTAGTTTATTTTGGTAAACTTGCTGTTTTAAAAGGTTTTGAATAGTTAGATGATCAAGAATTTAAGGTAAGTGACAATTATCTCTTGTTCTATTGAGTTTCCTCATGAAAGATAAAGAATTTGATGATATTTACCATTATGGATGCTAAACTGAATTATGGAACTGGATGGTTTGATTTTGTACTATATAAATATTAAAATGATGATATGATATCAGTATTTTAGTGTTAAGATGGGTAGAGAATATTTATTAAGTCTATCCTTAAGAGATGATAATAGGATTATATTGAGATTAAAAACAAAACTATCAAAGAAGGCTAATAGTGTGTTTTTATTTCTCTTTACAACCAAGGATTAGAAAATATTAAAATTTTAATTTTTGGTATATTAGTGTTGCAAATAGTGTTAGAATAGGTGTGGAAAGAATTTGAAATTTTTGTAAAATTTTAGAGTTATAAAAAGTGAAGTTATATGGACTTTAGTTATAAGAATTCAAAATAGAATTTAGGATTCTATGTTCTAAAGTTTGGTGTTATTTGACCAAGAATTTGATTAAGAAAAATTATATTAATTAATGTTCTTTAATTATAACATGATAGTAAACTTACATAAAAATTTGGTGATAATTAGAATTGATTTGAATGCCAAAAAAGCTCCTATTTCACAATAACTCCAAAACTACCCAAATTTGGCAACTTTACATTTTTGGTTTTGTATGAACAGTACAATGTGTTATTTTTGTGAAATAATTGAAGTTTTTCATTATTTAGTATATTAAGGATGTTGTCTAAAAATTTGGTAATAACTAAAAGTGATTTAAATATTAAAAAAAGACTTTTATTGCAATTACTCATATGCTACCTTATTTTGAAATTCATGATTTTGGTACTATGTGAATAGCATCTAAGAATGAAAAAATTGTAAGAAAATTTATGTAATGTTTATTAATATATTAAAAGTATTAGATAAAATTTTGATAAAAATTCAAATTAATTTGAGAGCCTAAAAGGCATCACATAGCGAGAGTTTTCATACTACCTTACATGTTGAATGTTTAATACTTCTTATTGAAAAATGTTGTAAGCAATAGAAATTTGTAATGCATTTGATGATATTTGAGTTATAAATTACTAGCTATTCAAAAGAATTAAGTATTATCATTATTTTAATTAAAAAGATTGTATATCAACTTTAGATATAATGTCATGTGATAATGAAATCTGAATGCATATGAAAATGGTAAGAATTTATGGCATAATTGGTGTTCTAAACATACTTAATGAATTTGAAATGAGTAATTAATGCTATGGCTAACATCAAATTATTGCTCATCCTATACATGATTAATGGAGGGAGTTTTACATCCTTCATAGAGAAAGAAAGGCATGGTAATGGTTGAAGGGATCGGGTTGGTAGCCTTGTACCTAGAGTGGTAAAGGCTAAGGCTGGATCAAAAATATAAAAAGAAATCTGTGTACCAATTATTATTCTCTTTAGCACACTTTATAAACATGATACATAAGAACTTTAAATTTAAGCAAATATTATTTTATACTATTGTATTTTTTATTTATTAGGGCGAAAAATCTTAAAAAAAAGAGAGAAGAGTAATCATTCATTGATTATTTCTAATACTCATACACCTTCTATTGAACTTTTATTTATAGATATGAAGCATAGATCTCCCAAAGATGATTGATACTTGTGTGACAATCTTCCCCTCATTTTTGGAACCTTACTTATAATATTTTTATAGTGTCCTAATTAGGAATTTTATTCTAATAGTATTTATGTATAAAGTTATGTTTTCAAAAATAGTATTTATGTATAATACTCACACTCCTTTTTTGTTGAACTTTTATTTACAGATACAAAGCATGGATCTTCTAAGGATGACTGATCCCTATGCGATAATCTTCCTTTCACTTTCGGGAACCTTCCTTATAATATTTCTATAGTGTCCTAATTAGGAATTTTATTCTAATAGTATTTATGTATAAAGTTATATTTTCAAAAATTTTGTACTCTTGTATAAGTATCATTTGATATGTATAAATTATGTTTTGAATTTTTTTATGCCCACACAAGTAAAAATTATTTTCTATAAGTGCTTGTTTGTACTTTTAGTAGAATTATAAAAGTAGATGAGTAGAAATATCTTAAAGGCTTATAAAGATAACTAATTAATATATTAAAATTAGTCAAGTATCTTTATACTAGTCACAATATTTGAGAATCAAGCTATGACAAAAAATTTACTTTCATACTTACATAAAAGTCATTTCAAATTAATATAAAGGAAATATTAAGTTAACATAATCTTGTGAGATTAAGAAATTAATGAAAATTAAAATGAAAGATCAAAATTGCACTAATTTATAATTTAAGAAAATTAAAATAGATTATTTTAAATTTAAGTGTTGTCTCCCACAAATAGCTAATGTTAATAACTAATAAATTAACTAATTGTATAAGAAGTATTTTATAAAATTAGTTGTAAAATTAACTAAAATTATAAAATAATGTAAAAAGATATATTAATAAAAATAAATATATAACTTTAAATAATTTATATTAACAAAATATATGAATTATAAATTAATTAAAAAATTTAAAGAACTAATAATTTCTAGGTTATAAATTATTCATAATAACTTATTAAATCTAAACTTGTTTTTTTTAACATTTTCATTATGTGCCATCACTAGTACGCTTGTGGTGACTACTATGACAAGAATAGTGGTGAATACAAGGATATGAACCCACAGCTGACTGCATTTTGGGCTCCATTTTTTCTGGTACACCTTGGTGGTCCAGACGCAATTACTGCGTATTCATTGGAAGACAATGAGTTGTGGCCAAGGTACTTGGTCAGTTTGGTGGTCCCAACAGGTGTGACTATTTACGTAATTCTAGTGTCTTGGAACAACACTAGTTCTCTTTCTTATCTCAGCATTCCCATGCTTATAGTTGGGTTTATCAAGTATGGGGAGAGGATCTGGTCTCTTTACTCTGCGAATATCGACCATCTTCATGATTCTATGCTTTCATGGAAAAGTGATACTTCTCGTAATAATTTTATTGCTTATGCCGAATTTTCTTCGTTCATGGATGTCTTTATAATCCCTTTTGTGGATCTGGTGTTGACTCCAAGTGAAATAATTGATCTACAATGGGATCGTCATCATCTTTCTGCTTATGAAAAAGCCAAGAGACGACTGGGATTGATGTATGAAATTTTCTACCCAAGGCTTTTTCAATATATAACTCTTGGGGATACATTTTAAGGTTGTTCTCATACTGGACATTATTTTCAATAAAATCAATAAGGAGTATTCCGTACTTGATCGTGTTATCACCTACTTGTTGTTGGTGGAAGCACTGATATTGGAAATCTATGCATTAATGATGCTACTTCGCTCACGTTGGTTCCTTTGGCGTTCGATGCATTTTAATAAATTCCAGATTCTTTGTGCACTGTGTTGTCATCTGTTATGGACATCATCGGAAGAATCAGAGTTGAAATTATCGTTTGGACAGATTAACCTTTTAACTTCAGTGCGCAATGAAAAAAAGAACCTTTCTTTTAATTTCTTATTAGCAAAGAAATTACGAGATGTCGCCAATGTTGGCCAATGTGAGATCTCTTCTGATCTACTACAAATGATCTCCAATTACTACAAGAAGTTAGCAAAGGAAATGCAGTCAACTTTTCCAGGCAGGTCTAGACCTGGATATAGACATCATGGGAGCAATCATTTGAAAGTACCTATAGCAAGTAATCTCGAATTTCACAGAGCCATTATTACTTGGCACATTGTTACAGATCTCTGTTATTACCATGATGAGCATCAATCTTCAACATCAAAGAATGAGAGCAAGAATCTCTCTGATTACATGTTCTATCTCTTAATAAAATGCCGTCATATGTTGCCAGTGGGGTCTGGGTTGGTCACTTTAAAAGACACGTATGAGGAAGTCAAGAAACATTCTCAGAAAAAAGATATAGGAGAAGTTTGCAGGGATATGCTTCAATTCAACCCAAATACTCTAATATATATATAACATAACAAAGCAAGAAAGTAGATCTGTATTGTCTTATGCTTGTATTATTGCAAGAGAACTGTTGAAGGATGACCAGCGCAATAGAGAGGAAATGTGGAAGTTATTAGAAGAATTGTGGATTGAGATTTTGATCTACGCCAGTGGCCATTGCAGAGTTAATAACCATGCTCAACAGCTCAGAAGAGGGGTAGAGCTTCTCTCTGTTCTCCGCCTCTTTCAACCTCGTCTTAATGTGTTGGAGCAATATCCAGAAATACTTGATGAAGAGGTAAGCTGATAGATATTTACATCAATTAGTTAAGAAATAACATACAAATAATCTTTTTTCCAGCCCAATATCACATAGATCCACAATTATTTAACTTAACTATGCAGTGAGAAGTCTGAAAGCATATAATAACAAATTAATTAATATATTGTTGTAATCAAATACTCTTAAATTAATTGACATAGCTTTGTTATAATTGCCACTATTTAATCATTATGCATTCTTCTACTTCTTCAAACTAACCATTAATTTTCTTAAATTTTCAAAATTTGTGAGTATAATGAATGTGATTATAACTTACTATATTGAACTATCAATAAATGACTTATTTATATTTGCTTAAAAAAGGTAACAAGTTAAATTAAATTTTTTAAACTTTATAAACAAATCAATATTTACGAAAATTTCAGCTTATAAATAGAACTCATGCCAAAAAGTTTTAGAACAAACTTAACTTAATTATGTAAAAATGTGGTTTAAGTTGACTCATTTCCAACCTTAATCGTAAGATATAAACAATCTCTCATTGCTTTCAAATTCTATAGCCCAGTCACAGTGGAAGTCATCAGTATAAAAAATGGGGATAGTTTCATATTTTCGATCATCATTTATTAGGAAGCTTATGGCAAAGACAATATGACTTAAAATTTAGGTGATAATCTATAAAGTATTTTATGTTTCAAAGAAATTTCAATTAGGTATCTTCTGACATGTGATTGCCTCTTTAAAATTTATTCATTTTGAATAGAAAAAGGAGGTGCTTGCATGTCGTTTATCAGGCCAAATTGTTGCAAGTTGGTTCTCGGAATGTGCACGATCTTTAGAGGAAGCAACCACTCTTCAAAGAGGCATCCCTCAACATGCTCTTGGAGTTTTCCCTCGGGAACATCATTTGATGCCTACAGAAAAGGAGTTATTTCAGAAACGCTGCATAACTCTTGGTGGTGAAGTTGCTGAGAAAGTAGTTTTATTAAGCCAATTATTTACCTGTCCTAGTTTTTACGAACAACCGAGGACCTTTTGGGAAGTTCATTTTTGGTTTAAGTTTATATATACAACACTTTTTAGTAGAACCTACTGATACATAAATTGATACATTATATTTTATTGACCAGTTAAGACGGTGAGTTTGATAATTATGTAGAAAATATAAAACTTAAAAAAACTTATGTACTTCTATTTAATTCATTTTAAATTAATTAAAAATTGTACTGAATAAATTAAATAAAATACATATATTTTTGAAAAATCTACGCTTCCAAAGCAAATGCCTAATACTATTCTCATCACTGCAGTATCCCTCTAGCACCGAAAAAAGAGCACACTTCACTTCTCAAGAAGGTAGGATTACAATCAACCTAGGCCTTATTTGATTTTTTGGAAAATAATTTTTCAATGAATATCATTATAAAATATTAAAATAATAATTTGATAGAGAATAATTTTATTTTAAAAAAAAGAAAAATATTTCTCTCTATTATTATGATTTTATATATCATTTTTTTTAAAAAAAATCTGCCGATAAAACAAACAGAGCTTTAGTGAGAGGAATGAAAATGTAAGAATTTCTATTAATTTCAAAAAAGATATCAAAAGATTTTCTCAGTAACACATCTTAACTATTTATCAGAATTTCAAACTCTTTCTTGCCCATATCATTAAAAAGTGAAAATGAATACTAACTATATATGATTTTTTTTTTCCTTTTTTGTCCGAAGAATTCAATTATTCAAGTGAAACATTAATAATACTCTTTCTCTATCAGCTTCTACTAATCTTTTATCTTGGATTTAGATTTTACTCGGAGGTATTCATCGGATTTCACGTCTTATCCCAAATTACAACCTTTGGGACAAAGACTATGCATTATCAGTGGAAAGCTTCCCGGCTGGCCTTGAAGACCATGCAGTAAAGTTGATAGAAAAACATAAAGAGAAAATAGCCCAGAAGACTGTTTTTTAGATCTTCGGGGACAGAAGTTGGAACCTTTTATTCTGCAAATGAACACGAGTAACGCTTTTGTAATTGCATTTATGCATTTGTCGCGGTGTCATATAATTAGAAGGTAAACAACATGTAAAGCATAATTTGATAATTTAAAAATGAAAACAAACAGGCCCAGCGAACGCAGAACCTCTTATTTTTCTTGAGTCTCAGAAGCACACACTTAAAAAAAGTCAGACCCACACACACATACGAAAACAACAATACCTTGAATATATAGGCTTATACTTTAAATATGTACACAATAACAAATAAATGCATGGATATAATCCCTTTGAATATATAGGATTCGTATTGTTCATCTTGTTCATGATCATCTTGAGAGTGATGATGAAAGTCAATCCCTTTGAATATATAGGCTTCGTCCTCCCTATGAGAAGCGAAAGTGGCATCAATTCCGCTTACAATGGATGGCAATGCAACGAGCATCGTCGGAGCTGTAGTTTATCAGAGCATACTGAATTCCTCTGAACAGGTAAGCTTCATTTGTAGCAGTTGCTTTGAATCCAGAATCTATGTCCTTCTCAAACACCATATTTTTGAAGAAAGGGAACATGGTTTTGATTGGCATGGGTCCTTTGAGGATCTTGTCGTCTGTGGTTCCAGGAGCATAGCGTAAGGTGTGGTAGTATTATTCCCAGTTGACTGTTTTCTGTGTGAAGGGAAAAAAAAATGACACTCTTTTATATGGAGTAAGATTTATATTTTGATAAAATCCACTTTATGTAAAAAAAAAAAAAAGAAGTGTCTTTGAAATATTTTTTGAAGAGTAATTTTATCATTTTCATTTAAGCAATCACAACCAGGTTCCCAAAGGAAATAAATAATTGGAGAAATACTTACAAGGGGTAGCAAGTCAATGATGATATTGGCTTGAGTTCTGGGGCAATTTCAAAGAATGATTATATCCGGTGACCGAAACTCACCTCATGGATTTAAATTTATATATTTAATTTTGAAATTTAGGATTATAGTTTAATAATATACTAAAATTTTCACCTTTAGTTTTTGAGAAATTTTTTTATATATTTTACATAGTAAAAATTGTAATTTTTATATAAGAGAAAAAAAATTTATGCTTTATATTAATGAAATTGTAACTTTTTTATGTAATTGTTGTGCATTGAATCCATTCAAAATGAAAATAATCTTATATATATATATATATATATATATATATATACATACATACATTAAAGTAAATTATTAATTCTATTATTATAAAAAAAGAAATTAAGTAATAAAAAATTTTAATAACAAGAATTATAAATTATTTAATATATATCTATATATTATATATTAATTATAATATTCTAATTTCTTATTTTATTAAAATAAGTATCATTCCTATGATTCGTTATGTATTAATTTATCATTTTTTCTTAACGAATACTATGTTACGATGAGCCACGTTCATGCAATCAATCTTTTTTCAATGAATGTTGCATTTTAGTGAATCATACTTGCACAATTAGTACAAAAAATAATTTTATTATTTATATATAATAATTTATATTAAATTGAGAAAAAAATTTCTTAATTTTTTCTTCCATTTATTGAATTTTCATAATCTTTCTGATTTTTTTAATTTACTAAATTTTCTAATTTTCATGTGCTTTCTACCTCTTTGAAATAATTTCCATGATTTCTTTTTTCTATTTATTATATTTTCATAATCTCTCTAATATTAATCACATTTGAATTGAATTAATAATTTTAATTAAACTAAAAGCTAAAAATTTTAATTAAAAAATTAAATTAGGCTCAAAATTAATAATTATCCAAAAAATTAATTGATTAAACTATGTAAATGGTCAACTCATAATTTTTTATTTTAAATAAATTAGTAATTTACAGATATTAATTAATGATTAAGTCATATTTTCTTGTGTGAAATTTTTAAATTTCATTAGTGTTAAATTTTCCATAAATTTTATAAGTAGGGTACATAAGATGAAAATTTAATTTTAATTATTTTAATATAGTCATTTAATAATTAATATGAATAATATATTTATATTAAAAAAAATTTAATTATTTACTCCCCCATTTATTTTTATATGTCATTAAGATAAATGCTTAAGAATTAAAGATGATAATTCTTAACTGCAATTTTAGTTCAAATACTACTATTAATATAGTATTAAACAAAGTTCATCAAAATTTATAATTTTATGTAAGTTTAAGCTTAACTTTTAATCCTCAAACAATTCCTCTTCTTTAAAAATAGTTGAAAAGATCTATTTATAATAAGTAAATTAATAATATTTTTAAATTAATTTAAATATAATATCTTTTGATTAATTAATAAAAATATTTGCAACCATATTAATTCATACTTGAAGAAGTATTTTAAAATTTATGAATTATTCAATGTAAATTTCATTTTATATCTTTATTTTTAAGGAATACTTGATCAATAACATAAAATTATCAACTGATACATTTATTGAAATATTAACTTTTGGCTAAGTAAAATTGTAACCCCTATATTGTAGGGTTATTATGTAATGTGTCTATATAATATCAAATATTACAATACTCTCAAAAGTGCCACCATATAATTAGAAAGCTACCAAAAATAGTTAGCTTGCTTAACAGTAGTAGATTGAATCTCAAAATATTTCAAGTTTGATAAGAAATTTTGAGTTCGAACTTTAGAAGTGTTTTTTATTGGAAGAGATTTATCATCTATATATTGTGGGTAGAAATAATCTTTGAGGATGGTGTTAATGACACACCTTAAACAAATTTCCATGAACAATCTTATGAATTATTTTTGTGCAGATAAGTTTTCAAAATCTTGATTCATTATATTGTTCTCGTATCTTCATATATTCATTATAAGTTTTCAACAATCTTAGACGAATTCACTTATTTATATTCTCTCAGCATATTGTTCCACATCTGCACTGCTAGTTCTGGTATTTGCTGTTTATCTCCATATATTCTTTGATTTCTAATAAATCGTTTTATTTAGAGAATAAATACAAACAACTAGAAATTATTATTGGTTAGCTATTTTATATTATTTGATCCCATACACGTTAATTTAGATCACTTGAAATTTTTGTTTCATGATTGACTTTATTCGTGAATGGAAGAATCATGTAAGAAATCTAATTTTTAATCTTGTGTAAATTTTAAGATATTATAAAAATAAAATTAATACAGAATCATACAGAATCATACATTTATCATGGATTTAATTTTTCTAAACATGATAATATTTAAATAAATATTATAGATATCGATCTTTCTCTTCTTTTTCTAGAATATGTGGTTCTCAATGAAACAAGCCAGTAATTACGTTAGGTTAAGAGTGGAGAGGAAACTTAATTAATATAAATAAAATTTATTAGACTTTCCCATTATAGGATAACAAATGTATAGGCTTATACTTTAACCGCTAAACATATTAACTCAAAATCAAGTATTCATAAAATCAAATAATAAAACACTTTAACAAATTGGGTTTCAAAAAATAAAAACTTCTTTAATAATTGTTCTACCAATTTATTAAAAAAATAAAATATCTATAATTAATGGTGGCACATACAAAAATTCTAACATTCTTCCACTTAAGCAATATTAATTGTAAAGGTTTTATTTTTAAAACATTTTATATAAAAATGATTCTCAAGCTAAACAAAAAAATTTAAAATACATTATCATAATTTTTAAAACATACC
Source organism: Sindora glabra (assembly GCA_020226215.1). NCBI lineage: Eukaryota > Viridiplantae > Streptophyta > Magnoliopsida > Fabales > Fabaceae > Sindora > Sindora glabra. The sequence goes on from CM035235.1 coordinate 4,537,919, forward strand.
ATCCAAGAGATAATACCTGAAACACAACTCACATTTAAATAACTAATAATATCAAATCATGGTAGTAATTGTATTATCATCAATACAAAACTTTTCATGGTTACATATATTATCATCTACTTAAATATAATTATTAATGTGAAAGTATAGTAAGAAAAATAGCATCAAAAGCATAATCTAATAAAACATACTATCTTTCAATTCAATCCTTGACAATTTCTATATAGCAAACTTAATAATGAGGTAAAGAAATCTTCTATCAATAATAAATTTAATTGTCTCAAAATTTCAAAATAGTGTCAATTAAGAGATAAACATCAAATACAAGAGTTAGTGATTGATAGGACTTAATGACTGATACTGAATCCTAATTCTCGTAAATCTATTTGCTAAAATGTCTCCAAATTTCAAAATAATATCAACTAAAAGATAATTATATAACTCAAGAACTAATGATTAATATTAAATCTTATCTTAATCCTTATAAATCTATTATCAAAATATGTCAAAGTTTAAAAATGGTGTCAACTAAGAGATAAATACATATATCAAGAACTAACAATAAACACTAAATCTTAGTAAGGTATCATATAAAGTAACATATTAAATTTGATACATAAGTTTTATCAAGGCAAAGGCTCATTATTTAAATATGGTGCTCATAAAAGACCATATATAAAAGCTCTAGAGCTTACGACTAGCACTAAGTCTTAGTCTTAATAATTATAATAATTAGTAGATTTCATAATATGAATATACATATACTAATATAGAAATTATAAATTGCATATTTAAATGCACAATAATGTACTAATATGATCAAGAAAAAATATGATAATCATACACAAAATAAATATCAACAAATTATGGATGCAAGTAACTTGTGTAACAATAAATATATTATAATTATGAATTGAGATGAAAGATTCTATAATATATAATATAGAACTCTCATTAATTAAGCATACTATAAGAAAATAAAATTAAACACCCATATATCAACAAGCTTCTAAAATATCTTACAAACATAAGAACCTTGGTTTGAGGAAAAAAAATTCAATTCCACATGCATATCTCAATTGTATGTAAAATTATAATTTTTCAAATCACCAATTTGATATGATATAAATAAAACAAATCAATAATAAAGAGAAACCAATTATATAATTAACTTTAGTGTCTCAAACAAGCAATTTGCATGATTATCAAAACTAGGTACTAATGACACTAATTTAATTAAATAAGAGAGTTTTTAGAACATATTTTTAGAAGTCACTTGAACAAAGTATAAATAAAAGTTTTAAGTTTGAGTTGTAATAATTTGGAAAACTCTCATGGTAACAACATATGCTATTAACGAAAAAAGCATCTCATAAAAAATCTAAAAAAAAGTATTCATAACACATATATTCAAAATTTTATAAGTTACTTTATACTATACCAAAGAAACACATAAACTTATTTGTTAAATTCATTATTGTGAGCAAAAGATATGCTTGACAAAAATTACTTCAAAATTCAAATATTATATACATAAAAAAGAACTTAATGAAATTTTTACCTCTTTATCATGCATATTTTCTAAGAAACAAATATATATAATAACATAAAACTTATTATAAACTAAACTATACAAGCAAAATTTTATATTTAATGTCACTTTTATAAAATAAAGCAATTTCAACGATTATCAAATGATCTTTAATTAAAATAAGCTCTTGAATATAAGTATCACATTTTACGCTACAAGTAAAAATTCATAACATTAAACTAAACTCCTACTAAATTGGAGATTTTATGCAATTATCAAAATCTATACAGCATTTCAAAATATAAATTAAACATCATAAAGTAATTCATCATATTCCTAAAAATTATAATATTAATAACATTCTTGATAATCAAATAATTATAAATTTATTTAGACTAATTTACTAAATAATGTATTTGTCAAATATAATTTTTAAAGAGAATAAAAATATATATAATTCCACCTTAGAGAAAGAAAGAAAATTATATTTGATAACTATTATGCTATAACATCATATAATATTATAAAATTTAATTTATCAACATGTAACCAAAGTTACACAATAATATTTGATATTCTCAAAATTAATTCATTTAATAACTTTTTAAACTATAAGAAAACTAAACTTAGCTGCATAAATTATCTTACAATATATAATAAATAAAAAGAAAATTTCTTATACAGGAGTTCCCAATGCATAAATCCCCCTTCGAATAAAACATATAGTATGTATTAAATTTTCTTTCAATATATTAACCCTATCTAACAGAGGATAACATAATATTCAAAAAAATTATTCCTTTTGGGCAAATAAACTCTCTAAACTAGCTTACCCTTATAACTAAAGTAAAAATAACATGTTTTGATTATATCTTGAAAGAAAATAATTAATCAAAGAAATAGTACTTTTACCATATAAGTAATGGAAACAATATTAGAAGCAAAAAATGTAACTCTTAGTTTATGAATATAGAAGTATTGCTACAATCTTTCCTTTTGGCAAAAATTGTATTATGTAAAAAACTCTTATAATCACAAAACTAAACAATAGAATACCTAAGCATTAAAAACATATCCTTTTTAGATAGATATTTTTAAAATCAAATCAACTTCAAAAATTGATATGCTTTGTAAAATATTGCTAATTAAAATATACAACAAACCCTTTCAGTAGGTAATTGCATACAATAATCATAAATTAATTACATATAATATAATTTAAAGATTTTATAAATTAATGTGAATAACTTCACTTTGGTAATAATCATCCATAACAATCCATAATTGTTTTTAAAGACCTAGGATATAAAAAAAATTAACTAGAATAATGTAATTTCAAACAAATATAACAAATGATCAATTTTAATGTAAAATGATATATTAATTGATCACAAGATCAAAATATTGTTACATTCAAATTCTTTTAATTTTAATCCTTTTGCACATAAAAACATCTTAAATTTGTGCAACTTAAAAACATAATAAGGCTTAAAATATAAATTTATTTTAAAAATTAATACTACCATTAAATCAAGATCAATATGGGATAAATTTATAATTTTTAACCAAATCCTTTTAACAAATTTTTATTTTAGAAACATCAATTAATTAAAAAAAATAAAATAAAAAATCCAAAACAACATTAACTTCATTTAATAAGGAATCTTACTTGATTCATGTAAAATTGGGATGAAATAATTTTTTTATAAACATAAACACTATCTATAAAGATAATAAAAAAATTTCACAAATATCATGTATTCAATAAAATATATTTACAATGAAAGAGATTGTGCAAAAGTAATTAAAAATGTAATATATTAATTTTAAATATTTAAAATATTAATAATTATACTTAAGAGTATACAAGTATTACCACATTCTCTGCTTTAAGCAAAGAATTAAGTACATAAAGACATTTTTAAAATTGAAGCCAATGAGGATAATATATTATTATTACAAATTTATCCTTTTTAGGAAAATAAATTATAAAATAATAAAAAATAGAAATAAATTATTTTAGTAAATTAATTTCTAATTTAAACATACAGTAATCCCTTTTGTATAGGTTATTATATGAAATAGTTAAAAATTATCCTTAGAATACACATTTACCCCTTTTAAACATGAAAATATGTGCAATAGTTGAAAATGAATCCTGTAAATATTTATCAATATTTTCAAGGCTATAAATTAATATGAATAATTTCACTTGAGTAATAATTATCCAAATCAACTGATAAGTCTCTCAAAAAAGGACTGGGATATTTAAATTAATTTTAAAACTAATAATTAAATTATTAAAAAAAAAATATGATCAATCTATGAGGGTTGCTAAATAATGTACACCAATATTGATCATCAACATCATATTACATCATATTACAATCATAAATTTTATTAATTTTAGTAAAAATATCCAAAAAATAATTTTTTTTATTTTTTTCTTAACTTTTATAAGAGACTGTACACTCTTGAATTGCAAAAATTGCAATATAGGAGAATAAAATACACCAATTTGAAATAAATTAAATATTTTATTTTTTAAAAAATATTCATAATTTTATTTTACTATAAAATACTTTAATGGTAAAAAATGAATAATATATAATAAATAATTTATTTAAGAAAAATTTTGATTAAATTTTAAAAAAATTATGCAAGGTTCATATAAGACAAGCAAAAACATTACAAATTAAGCCACTCATGCAATGTGTGGGATATGAATAATGACATCAATTTTTATCTTTATTTTGGTAAATAATAATTAACATTCTAGTAAAAACAAAATACATATAAAAAATGCCAAAGGCTTGAGCCCTATCTCACTTAACAAACAACAAATAGCCTTATAGCAAAAAATGAAAAGAAAAAAGGAAGGCAAAAGGGTCAAACCTTATCCCACTTGGCTAGAAGGTATACATTTTACCACCTAGCCTAAGAAAATTTTAAGTAATGTTTTCACAATAAAACAATAAAAGATTAATGGTATTTGGTCTCCTTCATCACCATATCACATTTACCGTTGATGTTTAATTTTGAAATTTCATTGATGGATTTTAAGGTGAAATTTGTAAGTTAGCAATAGACATCTTTCATAATTAAAACTCAATCAAGGAAAAAATTAACACTCAATTTAGGATGTCAACTTGACATTTCGAGTCATAGGATTATTGACAAAATTAAAGAGAAAAAGAATTAAAAATGACTTCTAAAAATGCATCAGCTTATCGAACTGATTTCATACTATCAACAAGTAAATTATATACTTGAGTTATATGAAAATCAAACTAAACTTGAACAATTATACTAAACTAATATTTTTAACTTAAGATCCATATTTATTATGAAAAATTTCAAAAAAAAATTATTAAATAAAATCAAATAAAATTATAAAATTATGAGATTAGGATCTATTCATTATTTAATCAATTTTAGGAAAATTATAACAATTTTAAAATGTTATAATTATACAATTATGAAATTACTCAAAAACAACCATAAAAAATTGATCATATGAATACTGATAAAATAATCAAATCAAAATAAATAATAATTTCAAGAAATCTAATAAAAATAATCAAATCAAAACCAATGATAAAATAAACATATAAAATAGGAATTATACATATAGCACTAATGTCTTATGTATATGGATTGTATGAATTATTCTGGATATAGATGAATAAAATATACTCTTCTTATCATAATTTTCTTTCATCTTCTTTATATATATATATTGACTATTTCTTTAGTATCAAGTGTTTTTCATAACATATATAACATTTCAAGAACAAGCATTCCATCATTTTGTTAATAAGATTATATCATTTGATCTTAAGAAATAATATGGTATCTATCAAATAAGTATTTTCATAGTTTATCAAATAAATTTTCAATTTAAATTTATTAATAAAGACTAGATCATTTGATCTAAAGAAATAATATAGTATTTATTAAATAAGTATTTTCATAGTCTATCAAATAAATTTTAAATTTAAATTAATCTATTGTCAATGATACAAATTAATTTTACATTATTATTTATGTATTACTATATCAATAAAATTATTAAAATAATTTTTATTAAAAATAAATATAATATTTAATCTATCATTTATAAAAATAGTGATTAATATATTTTTTAAAATTTAAAATTAATGTCATTAGTTCCTTATCTTTACTTTTGTTATAATTATCTATCTTTTCATTCATTTGAAATGTTAAAAGGAAAATAAAGTTAATTGTCAAATAACACCTTAATGATATTAAATACATATTTATTTTTTAGTTATATTATTTTTTACTATTTATTTTAATATTATATGTGAAGGGATGAAAAAATAATTATAATAAAAATAAAAATAAGAAATCAATAATAATAATTATGAAATTTAAAGATGTAATAGTCATTATCTTTATAAATGAAGGACTAAATATAGTGTTTACTCTTTTAATTAATTATTAGTTTTTTAAGTAACATATATTTTTATTTATTGATAATGATTTATTTGGCAATTAGTTGATTCCATTTGTAGTTAGCTAATTACATTTGTGTAAAAATATTTTATAAAATTAACTATTTATTATTAATTATTCATATATAAAATGATATATAAATATATATATATATTATGATTTATTTGAATATTCTTTTACTTTAATAATTTTTTAAATTAATATGTTATTTATTATTTAGGATATAACAGTAGATATAATAATTATTAAAATTTATTTTTAACTATTTTAATATTATAATTTAAATCCATCTATTTATCATTTAAAATATTGATAAGTTATACATTTTAAGTATAAAAATATATTTTTCACAAGTAATATCATTCCATTGTATTTTTCTTAATAAGTATTTGTTACACCTTTTTTATTTATTAGCAAATTAAAAATTATTACATGACAAAGAATGGTTAAGGCAACTGGTAAATTCGATTGAGTTAGAAATTTTATATGTGAAATATAGAATAAAATAAAATTGCTTAAATTAAAAATATGAAAATATTAATTTGGTGAAATTTTGATAGGAAAATTTTATTGAAATCATAAAGTATAGAGTTTTATATTGATATGAGTGAGTATGTAAGTATGAAAGAGATTTAGGAATAATTTTTCAAAAATACTCCTAGGATCATGTTTTTCTTATATCAGTCCTAAGCCCCTATCTTCCTTTCATTTCTCCTCATTTCTCCATTTCTCCCACTCTTTCCATATAACCTCTCCACTACTTCATTAATCAAGTAAGAGAGTTCAAATTTTCTTGATTTCTTTGTTCAATCAAGGTAATGTGAAAGGCATGAGGCTGACTTGAAAGATAAAAGGTGGATGATTGTATTTTATCTATTATAAATTGCTTTAAATGAGATATTGAAAATGGAATGATTATGTGTTAATTTATTTGTAATTGGCTTTTGGCTTCTAATATGCTTAAATGTGATATAAATGATTAAATAAGGATAATCTGATAAGTAAGTTAATATGAAAGTTATTATTCTTATAAATTATTCATTCACTGAGCTCTAAGTTCACTCCTCCATATTTTATTTTACAAATTTCTAGGTTAAGTTTTCACCTCCACCTCCACCTCCACCTCCACCTCCTCAGAGTTGGGTTTCATGAGAGCCCATTAATGGTAGAATGGTAACACAAATTTCTGTATATAGAATGTTTTAAGCATCTTATTTTATCATAAAGTTAAGTAAAAGAAATATCTAAACTAATCCTTTATGAGGTAGTTAGATTTGTTTATCCTCATTTTAGAAGGATTATATATAACTTTTTTCATCATTTTTAGATACATCAATGAATGTTTCCTTTTTAAAGTACCATTTTCTCTTATATATGCATGATACCTATTAATCAAGACTAAGTTAGGAAATTGGAATTAGGCTGGTGGAAAATCAAAAATAGATTTCATGCCAATTATGATCGAGTTAGGGTCATGATAGTATTATTTTTTAATTCAAAATATATTATTTGACAAAAGATTAATAATTTTATTAATATATTTTCTATTATACACTATGGAATAAAACATATATTCTTTTCTTTTTTAAATAATTTGATAAAAAAAACATGATTATATTATGTAATTTTTTCTTATTATGTAAAATTTTTAATATAATTTATTATACTTATTTAGTTTTTATTTAAAAATAAATAATTATAATCTATTATATGTATTAAAATTTTTAATAAAAAATAAATATAACTTATTATCTTCTTATTTATCAAGAATAAAAATATAAAAAATTTATAATTATAGGTAAAAACACTTTTTTATACTTAATATGAATAAATTGTTTCAAAAGGTTATTATTTTTTATTTTTTAAAGATAACTAGTTATTAGTTAATAAACTGATTAATACAACTATATATTAAATATTTAAATTATTTGATCAACTTGATTAAATAATTAAAAGTATTTAAATTAGCTAAAAAGTTAGCCAACCGTCTCCAATGTAAATTTTTTTCGTTAATCTTGTTTAATTTCTTCTAATTAAGATTTTGTTTTGAGTAACAAATAAGTTTAATTTATAAGTTATTGACTTAATTAATGGTTAATAAATTATAAATTAGTGTCTCCTTCCCAAACTAATTTATTGAAAGAATAAGCTCTCATTTATAAAAATATATAAATAAATAAATAATATCATAAAATAAAATTAATTATATTTTAAGTAATTTTAATTTTATTATAAATAATAATAAAGTAAAATTTATGTAAGTAAAAAAATATAAATTTATAAAATATAATTAATTAAATATTAAATAGTATATTTTTATTTTTAAACTTCTTTATTACTTTAATATAATTTAATTTTTAAATAAATATATATTATTTTAATTATATATTTATTTTTATTAATATATCATTTTACATCATTTTACAATTTCAAATAACAGTTAATTTTATGATTCACTTTTTATGTAATTTATTAATTATTAACTATTAGTTATAAATTATTAATTATTAATTATTAATTAATTAATTAATTAATTATGCAGAACGGAGCGTATTTCTTAACATTTGTGGTGGCGTAGACTCCCGGGCATTTTATGTTCGAAAAGGGAAGATGTTGGCAGTTTTTTTTTTTTTGATACAAGGGAATCCCATTAAATCGGGCGGGGGGTGCCAGGGGGGGATCGAACTCCCGTTCGCCTGGTGCCATGACCTTGGCCTAGCCAAGGGACGGCCAGCTGGCCCTCAGTGGCGGTATTTTCATTTTTTGTGACAATATTTTGGCAGTTCTTTCAATTCCATAGTTATCCTAACAATATTGAAGGTCGTAATCACGGAAGTACCCTGTCAAAATCTGCACATAACATGACTCATATAAGCCAGGTATAAGGCTAATTATGGAATCTTGAAAATTTCCCTTCCGTTGTTCCGATCTCCATTTAACGTACGAGTCTTTGTGCTTCCGAACTCTTTCCCACGCTCATGCACTGATCTTCGTTTTCTAAATTTCATGTTATTTTCAGTTTTTTTTTCCTTTAAAAATTAAGCCTTTCTTGGAAAATCTCTGAGAAAATCTTCAAAGCTGTTCTAGGGTTCACATCTACTCATTCAATTCATGTCCCAATCGCTAATACAATAATTATCTAACTGGCCAAAGAAAAAAAAAAATACAATGATTATCTCCAGAATCGTGCGCTTGAGTCAATTAACAGTTCAAAGGGTACATGTTTCATTTATTTTTTCTTTGCCATTTTCCAATAGGAAGGTCCAAACTTTACTTTATATGATGATCAATGTTTGATGGTTGGTATGGTTTTTTATTAGAATGCGATCACTCGCCATCATGGGGGGAGAATTTCTTCATCTGGGAAATGGCTGTTTTGTTCGGCATCACTCGGCAACGTGTGCGGTGTTACTCGCGTTAATGGCTTGTTGGGGCTTAGTAGGGGTTATCTAACTTCTATTGGAGCTGGGAAACAATTTGATTCTAATACTTATTTGTGGAATTTGAATTTGTTTCTGGGAAATCCTGGGATTCGGCGATTCTTCTGCGATAAAGCTTCAAATAAGAGAAGTAGTGGGCATAAAAAAATTTTAATTCTTGTGAGTGGAAATAGAAGTTTACTTGTTCACCTGTGCTTATTTTTGTAATGTTTTGTAGACTACGAAAACTACTACCCCAAGCAAAAGAAAGAAACTTCAAAAACGAAAACCCAAAAATCCCAGAAACTGGTTTCTAAAGGTATTCTGCATTTTATATAATAATACAACACAGTCTCAATTTTTTGCAAATGTACTATTTTTAGCTGGGTGTGATTTGACTAATATGACACTGTCTGCTCTATTCAAGTCCGTGACTTTGATGTTTCCACTCTCCAACTTCCTTATTTTTGTATGCTTGTTTAATTTATGATTCCTCTGATGTTCAACATCTATGCAGAATCAAGTGCAAGTGGTGATGGAAATTTTCAAGAAAAATTGATGAATCAATCAATAACTCGGTTATTGTTCGTGCTCTTTGTCTTATCAAGTTTGTTAACCCCTGACAAACAGATGCAGGTCAATTTTAGTTTGTGTCTGGATGTACATCATACTAGTTCCCTGGTCATTGTGCAATGAAACTCTATGGATTCATGGTATCTTTTTTTTTTTTAACCTCCTATTTTGTTCCATTGATGGTGGAGACAACATAACTAGAAAAAAACAGCAATGCTTTTTTTGAGTCTATCACTACTTTCTTGCACTAATACACGGGGATATATCAATTTTACATTGTGGGAATTTCTGTTTGGCATTTTTCATCGACTCTTATATTGAGTTGCTAAACGTGAATATTATTAAAATTTCCTGCATATACTTTTATGATAAGTCACTGAATTTTAGGTTTCACATTAATACTTTCATTTTATTCTGCAATTGAACATTTTAAACTAACTGGTTTGCCATGTGATGTGCCTGAACTTCTGTCCTTCTGCTTCTTGCGTTGGTGATTGGGGCATAAAGTATTTCCTTAGTAGTTGAAGAAAAAAAATTGTGTTCTTTTCATTCTGGAGAATTAATTCTATATCGTGAGCCATGTTATTTGCTTTCAATTTCCAGTTCTAAACAAATTATGTTCTGTTTTTGTGTAAACTAACAAGTAATTCCTCAGATTAGTTTCCAAGAGTTCAAGAACAAGCTACTCGAGCCTGGTTTGGTGGAACGCATTGATGTTGTAAACAAATCAGTTGCAAAAGTTTATGTCAGGAGTACACCACACCATAAAGATCAAACCAAAGAAGACATTCTCCAGGGTCCTGTTGGCAATACTTCTGCAAAAGGAAACGACAGCCAGTACATGTGCTATTTCAATATTGGGAGTGTTGAATCTTTTGAGGAGAAGTTAGAGGAGGCCCAGGAAGCATTAGGGATTGACCTACATGATTATGTCCCGGTTAGATATGTATCTCAAACAAATTGGTTTCAGGAGTTATGGAGATTTTTGCCAACACTCTTACTCCTAGGATTGACATATTTCATAGGACATGGGATGCAGCATGGATTTGGTGTTGGTGGTTCTGGTGGAAAAGGTGGTGGAATATTTAATATAGGAAAAGCACAGATTACAAAGATGGATAAGAATGCTAAGAACAAGGTTATACATGGAATTCACAGATATATATTTTCTTAATTCATCTTGTATAAGAATTATAGTTCTCGAGGAATTCTTGTCCTTGCAATGAATGTTGACTTTTTGATCCAGGTGTATTTCAAGGATGTAGCTGGATGTGATGAGGCAAAGCAAGAAATCATGGAGTTTGTGCACTTTCTTAAGAATCCAAAGAAGTATGAGGAGTTGGGAGCTAAAATTCCAAAAGGTGCTCTTCTTGTAGGTCCACCTGGCACAGGGAAGACGCTTCTTGCAAAGGCAACTGCCGGTGAATCAGAGGTGCCTTTTCTGTCTATATCTGGTTCAGATTTTATGGAAATGTTTGTTGGTGTTGGCCCATCAAGAGTGAGAAACTTGTTTCAAGAGGCGAGGCAATGTGCTCCTAGTATAATTTTTATTGATGAAATAGATGCAATTGGGAGGGCTAGGGGGCGTGGTGGTTTTGCACGTGGCAATGATGAGCGTGAAAGTACTCTAAATCAGTTGCTTGTTGAAATGGATGGATTTGGAACAACATCGGGAGTTGTTGTGCTTGCTGGTACTAATAGGCCTGACATCTTAGATAAGGCCCTCCTGAGGCCTGGTCGCTTTGATCGCCAAATTACAATTGACAGGCCTGACATCAAAGGCCGCAACCAAATCTTTCTGATTTATCTGAAAAAACTTAAACTTGACCATGAACCATCATTTTACTCTCAAAGACTAGCTGCCCTCACTCCAGGATTTGCTGGGGCAGATATTGCACGTCTGTAATGAGGCTGCCCTCATTGCTGCAAGAAATGAGAGTTCAGAGATCACAATGCAACATTTTGAAGCAGCTATAGACAGGGTCATAGGTGGCCTAGAAAAGAAAAACAAGGTATTTTCTTGCTCTGATATTCTTTTGTTTATTTAATAGCAGCATGATTGTTTTTAGTTGTTTCCTCAATCGGAGTCAAATTGGCAATGGTTTGGTTTTGGATTCTGACGAGCCCTTTTGAAGAGTACTCCAAAGTAAATAGGGCTGTGAAAAACTTTGAAGGTTGCTGGTATTTTATTGATTAAATCATTTAAGTGTTCGCCTATGTCCTAGCCATGTACATAGACATGAGACAATGGTGCTTGCTTAGGCTTGATAAGATAGTTTAAAAGTCTATTTAGTATTGTATTGATATTAATGATTAGTCAATGTTCTAGGATTCCAAGTTTTGTTTCCAGCTGTGTGGACTGGAGCACCTGTTCTCCACCTGTGTGCCTGTGCAGTGACAAACAAACAGTTGACACCCCTTCAACTGTCACTCCTATTATAATGAAGCCCCTCTTATTGATTGTGGTAACACCACCCAATATATTTTGATAGCCTCAATGTGAGTTCAATAACCTAACATGATGATAGTTAAAAAATAGTTTGAGTCCATACGTTCAAACTATTATGCTGTCCTCCGCATCTTCCAATTCTTCTGGCCCTTGTCCTGTTATGCTTCCTTCATATATCCTGCACTGCGTTTGCAAAATTTTTACTTCATAAAAAATCAGATGATCTTCCAGTCATCATTATTGTCATCTTTTATTATTTTTTTTTTTTGGAGAAATAATATCAAAACACTTTATTTTTATTATCATTATTACTTTTCAAATATGAAATGTGGGCTTGTGTCAAAGAACTTAAGTGCCACTATCCAAGTTTCATATTAGCTTTCTTTCTTTTCTATGGGTATGAATATTATGAACTCTCCTACTTTTGAACTTGAGTTTGTTGATTGTATTAAATTTGCAAGAATTGTTCCATACTTGAGAGATTAAAAGTCAAATTTGTGGAGGGCCATTGGAAACAATTAAAAAGAATAAATTATAGTTTAATATCTAGTTAATGTGGAATCAAATTTATCTAATATGAAGTGAACTTCTCTATTTCAATTTTCATTGCTATTTTTTTGTTGATAATGATATGTGAATATAACTTCCAATTCTCAATAGTTAACAATAAAGTTCTCTCTCTCTAAAACAGAAAAGCTAAGAATCTGTTGCTTTAGTTTTAATATGATATGATTGAATACTTGGTCTATGTTTTAAAATAATCAGTCATGGAGCCATAAATGAAAGCAGTTCCAGGTTAAATGGTCTAATTTGGGGTTCAACCATACCCGGATTGGGATTTTAAACCTGCATTAAAAATTAAATTAAAAATATAACAATTGAAAATAATTAAATTACCACACAAAATTAAAATTATGCATAATAAATGTGAAAATAACTCTAATTTTATCCAATAATTTCATAATTTACTAGTTCTTAACACAGATATAACCAAATTATCTCACAAAAACTTTGATTACTGGTGGCTTTTTTCCTTTTTCTTTTGTGACTCTTATCTGCAGAAAAGGAGGGTGGCATTTGACTATTTGAGACTTTGGGCTTCATATCTTTTGTAAAATATTAAGAATAAGGGCATTGTTTTGCTAGATGGAAGCATTTTTTTTTTTAAAAATAAATGAGAGCAAATAAGTTACAGTTTGGTTGGTTTGCTATGAATTCACCAGGCTTTCCCAATCTGTTTTTAAAGGATAGACCAGACTGGACACACACCTAATTCACCAATTTTCTGGTTGAACCAGGTGAAAATATTATCATAAAATTATAAATTTTTTACCATCTCTGTTCAGGTCATAAGCAAGCTTGAAAGGAGAACTGTTGCATACCATGAATCTGGGCATGCTATTGCTGGTTGGTTCTTGGAACATGCTGAACCCCTCCTGAAAGTAACCATTGTTCCTAGGGGTACTGCAGCACTAGGATTTGCACAATATGTTCCTAGCGAAAATCTTTTATTGACGAAAGAGCAGCTGTTTGATATAACTTGCATGACTCTTGGTGGTCGAGCTGCTGAGCAGGTATTGGCATACGTAGAGTTTGGTTTGCTTTGGCCAATGTTTTCTTATTTTACGGTCCTATTTGATACCTTGAGATGCTTGGTAATCCTTGGCTTGAAGTGTCATGGGCATGATTATTACTAGGCTAATGCTTAGAGTTGTTATCTATGTCTGCATACTTTCATTTGATCCTATGCGCAGAATAGAATGCATTGGTCTCACTGGAACCCTTTTATTTGTATTTTAATTTAATGTGATCTCTGGGCATTCATTGCCAATCATTATCATAGGCAATATATACTTGTATCTTTGAAAATGTTGCTTAAACATTTCTTTTTGTTTGATCTCATTCGTGCAAAAGGAGATTAGGCTACTAGTTGAGTGGTCAGTGTCGGTCAGTATTTGTTGTACAAACTTCATGGTTGTTAATTCCCTTTTCTGTTGTTCCCTTCAATAGTACTTATATCATTACCTCTTTTTCTAAAGAAAGATTTTATTTGAAGGAAAAGGAATACGTAACTAGACGGTAAGGAATCCTTTCAAAAGAAAACAGCTACAACCTAACAAAAATCAGATGATAACAGCTCCCCCATTTTGTGTAAACCAGATGAACTCAAACCGCAACATAATCATGAGTTTTTAGCCTAGGAGAAACTACAAATGTAATAATATCCCACAAGACTGGACTGGGCACTCCACCTTGTCGTCTAGACATTCTAGCATTCCATTCTGGCCAAATATATACCTAACAATAGCAAACTTATCACCATCCCTCATAGCTTGCTTCTCCTTGATACACTCAATAGTGGTCTTGAACACAATGAAATAGTTATTTTATCAAGTATGCTGCAGTGGTACGGCAATTTTTTTTTTTTTTTAATTTTACCTTTAAGAAGGAATGAAGGTGCATGTGATACATTAGTTGGTGGCAGAACCAGGCCAATGTTCTCATAGCTTTTTAAATCAAATGATGATTGCCTTTGGATCTCTTAACATCTCTAGATTTGATGATTATTTACTTGTGTGTATGTTGAGAGGAAGAGGGATAACAAAGTTGAAACCTCCGTCATGCCTGTGTCCTTGTCAGTGTATACAGGTCTGTGAAGCACATCTGAAGGAAAAGTAGAAAAGTGAATCTCTTGTTAGGAAACTAAAATTTCAAGTCCTGTCACAAATGCCCAAAAATATCTGAGCATAGGTTTCTTGCAAGGGACAACAATTTTGACGGAGTGTTATCCATGTTGCTATTGCATGTTAAGCTTGTATGTTGTGACATCCAAAAGCGTACTTGGCATACATTATTTTAATTTTTGCAAAAGTTTTCAATCCATTGATGTCCTTTACTCTTGATATCACTATTCCACTCATCAGAGCTTTTGCCATAAGCATATGAGCGAGATGTCTGTAATCCTTTATGTGTGTCTCAAATTTTCTATTTGCTTATTTTGGATAAAGGTTTTATTGGGGAAGATTTCAACCGGCGCCCAGAATGACCTGGAGAAAGTGACGGAGATGACCTATGCCCAAGTTACAATATATGGTTTCAGTGAAAAGGTTGGTCTTCTTTCTTTTCCTCAGAGGGAGAATGCATTTGAGATGACAAAGCCTTACAGCAGCAAGACTGGTGCAATTATCGACAATGAAGTCAGAGAATGGGTGAATAAGGCCTACGAACGGACAGTTCAACTGATAGGGGAACACAGAGAGCAGGTAGCGGAGATTGCAGAGTTATTGCTTGAGAAGGAGGTGCTACATCAAGATGACTTGGTTAGAGTTTTAGGAGAGCGGCCATTCAAGTCAGATGAGCCAACAAATTATGATAGGTTTAAGCAAGGGTTTCAAGAAAACAAAGAGCCTATAATGGCGCCCTCTGTCTCTCAGCCGAGCCATTCTGCCTCAACAATGAACTGATACTCTTGCACCATCTCTGGATGAAAATATTGAAACCAACCAACATTGAGCTAGGTGTCTGAAAGTAGACACGGGTGTCTTGTTGGGTTTTTCAATTTGCGCCGGGGATTTCATTGCCAAGCATCACATAATAGGGCATATTTTGGTTCTGTTGTGATAGTTTTGCTGTTGACAGATTTGCATTTGTAAAAAGTACATTTTTTTCTTAATAAAAGAACCATTTTTGCAGGAGTTTGTTATATTAGCCCCCTGTTGCTGTTTTTTTCTTATTGTTCTTTTGACTCAATGTTATTTGGAAGTTGTAGATGACCAGACCAAAAAAGCAGCTGTTTTAGCTAGAGCACGGAAGAAGAATTTAGGCTGCTTCATTTTACAACTTATGGCTTAATGCTATATCATTTACAACCGAATATTATCCTATAATGAGATACACTAAAATACTTCTAAATGGTGATAATATACCTTACAATGTCTCTACTTGTTCTACGCTTGCTTCTTATTGCCTAATTCGAAGTGACTATTCGACGAAATGATAAACCTACATTATCATCCCTGAAATGTAGAAACTATTAGTTTTTTACAAAAATGTGGTAATTTTGACCAAGATAGTTTATATTCCCAGTGGTATTGGAAGTAGAGGATACAAATTCCATACAAAAATGTATCAATTTGTGACTAATGAAATAAAAATGAATTTTTAGGACTGTCAATGCTTTAGTAAGGTTAGGGTGACAGACTCATCCTTGCTCTCTCTTTTTCAGGGAAAAAAAAACAATTGCTACTCCTAAAACGATCTCAACTGGTGCCTCCTAGATTGTAGAACTATCAAGCAACAGTTTTCAAAAACTTCTGTTTCAAAGTTGCTCGGCCCTTGAAAATAACAGCTAACACCTCCATTGGAGCAAATGCTTTTAAGTAACTTATATTAGCAATTGAACGGTATAATTATTGGGGTGGCTGATATAGCGTAGAATTGAGCAACGTTCAATGTTCCTATGCAAATAAATAGTGCTTAATGTTTCTATCATAGTTCATCTGGAAAAAATTCAATGCATGCACACTAGATTACGTCATCTAGAACAATTCAATTTGTAACAACTAGATAGTTGTGCTTTCTAGTTTTCATCCTTTTGCGTTTATCTTTAATCTTTATATTTCTTTGACAATTGTGATAGTGCTGGCCTATAAATACCATGTATGAGAAACGGCAAGGTAGGCTTGAAAATTTGAACAATTGATCATTTTTATATTGAGTTGAGAATGAAAGTTACCTATTTCTGTCCTTGTGTTTCAAATTTTTGAAGTTGAGTTTTTGCATTCTCTTTGGGTTCCTTTCCCCTCCGAACTCTTCCCTCATAAGTTGGCATCAAATCTTGTATTTTGCTATGGGCTTTTTTCTTTCTTTCCCTCATGGCAACGAGGAGAGGAAGATGCGGAGATGGAAGAAGCGAGCAATGGAGATTAGGGGTAATAAATGGGACACTGAAATTCAGGCACCATTGTAGACAAGTTGAGAAATTGACCAGATGTCTTGAACGTTAAGAAGTCAAAGCGTGAATGAGATTTCAGTTGTGATTATTCTAATGACAATTTGAAGCATATGAATCCTTATGTCAATAGACAATCTCAAATTTTAATGAAGAAGTTTATACATTCATTGGAAATAATTAAAGTTGATTGCCAAAAAAAAGGAAAAAAGAAAAAGAAATGATTCTTGATGATAGAGAAGATGCTAAGTTAGATATCGGTTTATCTTCTTTTCATCTAACACCTGATCTATGCCTCAATGATGCCTTTGTAAATTAGAATTCTCCTCCCATCTAATGATATTTATTTCAAAGAAGAAATGGTAGAACTAGTATATGTGAAAAAAAAAAAAAAAAAAGGAAATTTTTTGCATTTTGCCAGTACATAAAACAGTAGTATATATGCACAAAAGATAAAGGACTACGACTATACAAGGGACAGAGAGGTTACAAGTAGATGGAGGATATTCCTCAATTTCAATCCCTAAATTCTAGAGAATCTCAGAATTAGGAATTGACTAGAACTATAAAAGGAAATAATTAAGAAGGAAAGAATTTATCATACAGCTAAGCAGTAATTATTAAAATAGAAAAAGAAATCAGGAAAAGGAGTGAAAGAAGGAAATCCAACACTCTCCCTTAAACTGGTGAAGGAATGTTTTCTTTCCCAACTTGTTGATAATATCTTGGAATCTTGAGGCTGATACACCTTTAGTGAATGTGCCTGCTAGTTGGTTGTTTGATGGCATATATGGTGTGTTAATGAGACTATTCTCAAGTTTCTCTTTAAGGAAGTGCATATCCACTTCAATGTGCTTCGGTCTATCATGTTGATAGGATTGTGGGCGATATTTATCTCTAATTTATTGTCATAATAAATAAATGTTCATAGGTCCCTTCTACTTGATTTTGAGGCATTCTAAAATGATTTTTATTCATCGTAATTTGCAAATACCTTAAGTCATGGCTCTGAATTTTGTTTTTGCACTTGACTTTGCCATAACAGAATGGTTCTTTCTTCTCCAATTAACTATATTACTGCTCAAAAAAGTACAATAATTTGTGGTAGACTTGCGGCCAGTTATGAACCCTACATAATCAGCATATTTGTAAGTTTTTATTTTGAGTTCATTATTTCTTTTAACGAAATTATTTTTGCCGGTGTGCCCTTGAGATAATATAGAATCTTTTGAATAGCTTTGAGGTGTTTCTCTTGGGGATCATGCAAAAATTGACTAACGATGCCAGCAACATATGATATGTGAGGTTTGATGTGAGATATGTATACTAGCTAGTCTTCTCATTAGTCTTTGCTATCTTTCTTTCTTCACTCTATTGTTATCCCATCGTTCTCATAACTTGTGGTAAGTTTCAATTGGAATGCTTGTTGGTTTGCTTCCAAAATTCCTTGTCTCATGAAGTATATTTTAATTGAGAGATGAGTATATTTGCTTTGAGGGGACATCTTCAATGCCCAGAAAGTATCTAAGAATTCCCGACTCTTTTATTTCAAATGTAAGCTAGGCATTTCTTGAGATAATCCATCTCTATTAAATCATCCCCAATTATGATGATGTCTTCTAAATGGACAAGGACATGATCTTTCCTCTGCCATAGTGCTTTACGAAGAGTGTTTCACAGCGACGGGATTCAAAATAAATGCCCCGTCATTGAGGAATCTCGAATCAAATCCTCAGTAACAGAAGCTCATAATTTATATCAGGAAAATAATCCATTAAAGATGGACATAATGATGAAAATTTTGATCATATTTTAAAAGTTATTTATTGCAACGAAGTTTTTTCACAGCTATAATAATTTACTTGGATGCTTTTAAAAGAAGTTTAAATTTGATATACTATTGACTTTTTAAATTATCAGTAAGTAAAAGATAAAATGCTATTAAAAATCAATAAATTTGATTAATAATAAGATTATTTTAAATTTTTTATTGAAATAATAACACATGAATCATGATAATATAAAATTGATATATACTGATGTAGAATAAATTTAAATTCTTTTAAAAATTAAATTTAGCAATATCATATTTTTATAAGATACAACCTGTAACGTTGGATATTAGTTATAGATTTTAATATGGGTTTAAATTTAATTCACTTTTAATACAAAATATTTTACATTATCAATTGATGAGAAGAAGATACATTATCAAATAAATGAAAGTAATTAAGAATTTCTAACAACAATAAATAATTTTTAATAATTTTTATTAATATAATAATATATGAGTGAGCAATATTATTAAATTTATTTATACTAATAATGAATTAAATTAAAATTCTTTTAAAACTCTGTTATTAATTTTTTTTTTTACTAATGTCAGGTTTTGGTGACGAATTTTATTGAATTTTCTCAATAATTTTTAAGGTTTAAATTTGAGTTATTATTACTATATAATGTTTTATATTATCAGTAAATGAAAAATATATATAATTAAAAATTAATAATAACTAATAAATTTTAGCAATTTTTTATTGATATGATAATACATAAATAAGTAATAATTTAAAATTAATTTAAATTGATAATAGACAAATTTAAATCCTAATTTCTATCATTACAAATTGAAATTATTGTAATACGTGACACTCGTTCAAATAAAAAAATATAAATAATATTTCTTTTCAATAATATTATATATATTAAAAATAAATTTAAAATTAATTTTTAAATAAAAATAAAAATTATCATTAAATATAAAATAATAAATAAATTTATAAGATTTAATCGAATAAATATAAAAAATTCAAAATTTAACTTCAAATTTCATATATCACATTGTTTTCTTCATGCAAAGTATATTAAGAGAATGCGAAAAAGCATTTTTTTGGAAGTTAAAAAAAGTATTCTCATGATAGAATTACAACTATATCAATACGCTACGTAACCTTGCAGCTTTTGCATCAAAAAGAACATCACTGTATGATGGCCTTAAGACCCCCATCTTCTCAAAATTCTTGCTATCCTACGCATAAAATTTTAAGATTTAAAATTATGTGATAAATTTTAAAATTATTTAAATATAATTATTTATTTTTAATAAATATAATTAAATAATTTTAATTTAATAATCTTAATATTGTTATTTTATTTCCAATTTTACAATTTTTTATAGAATGACAACTATATCTTTACAATAACCTAATTGTTTTTGCATCAAAAAGAACATAATTATTTGATGGAGAAAGACTCCCTTACTCCTAAAACACAGCATTGTTTCTTATTTTAAGAGAGGGAAATAGAAATAATGAAGTGGGGTAGGCTCCACCATGTAGTCCCCATCCTACTTAATTCTTTTTTATCATTTTCTATGAGTAAAGAACAGTGTCTTAAGTAAGTAAGATAGTATTTCTCTCATATGATGGCATTAAGAGCCTCATCTTCTCAAAATTCTTGCAATCATATTTATAAAATTTTAAAATTTAAAATAATATAATAAATTTTAAAATTATTAAATTATAATTATTTATTTTTAATAGATATAATTAAATAATTTTAATTTCATAATTTTTAAAATTATTATATCATTTCAAATTTTAAAACTCTAAAATTATCATAAAATTTACTATATTATATATATATATATATATATATATATATATATATATATATATATATATATATATTAATTTTTCTCATATAATATGCAATGAAGTTATATATATTGAAAATAAGATTTAAAATTAGGTTTCAAATAAAAATTAAAAATTGTCATTAAATATAAAATGATTAACCAAATTTATAAAATTCAATTCAATAAATATAAAAATTTCAAATTTTATTTCAAATTTTATTTTTAATACTTATAATATTTTTTCAATCATGTATACAAAATGTTTTTCTTTCACAGTCCCACTTGCCTAAAATTGCAGAAAAATTAGGTGGACTTATATACCCTAGTAGGGAGATAGGGTATATTGCCCTAGTCAGTAATTTTAATTAACTGATCTATGATAATAAAAACTTCTATTATTTTTTATTTTATATTTTAACTCCTCAACTTTTTAATTTTACGACAAAAGTTAAAGATATTATTTATCATTTATATTAAATCCTCTATCTATCTATCTATTGAAACTTTAATTTTTTATACTCTCTAGAAACACATGACATTTATTCATAATACCATTTTCGCCTAAGGGTATAAAACGGTTTCAATTTTTTTTTTCTCTTCTTCCTTATACTCACCTTTTTTTATTTATTATTTCTTTTTTTCATAATTTTAATATAATAATTTTACATTTAAATAACTTAAGACTTAATAATATAAAAATAATTAAATTAATTATATACATTCTGGTTCAAAATAAAATCATTTAAAAATTACCAGATGCTATATTTTAAATAATATATATCAATTAAAATTTATCAAAATTTTATAACTCACATTATGCTATTTGTTTTATCTACTTTATTATATATAATTTTACTTTTATTCACTCCTATTATTTATAATTCAATTATCAATAATAGTATAAATATAACACAAAATACTTTCTTTTTATCATAAAAAATATTTTACATGAGTTAATAATTTGATTTACTTAAGCTACTTAATTATGTGTATATATATTTTTAACTCTTATTACTTAATAATTTATGTATTATTTTTTTTTATTAAATATTTTTCATTTTCCATTTTTCATATCTACTCATGATTTTTACAATTCAAATACTAATATTATTAAATTATATGCAAATAAGATATTTTTTTAATATAAAAACACTTTGAATACCTTGAAACTTTAATGTATGAACTATTATTCGAATTAATCAATTAAATATATTTTTTAATAAAAATATTAAAAAATAAAATCAAATTTCAACACTTCAATCATTTAAAATTTTTATATTAATTTTTAAATACTATATTATAAATTAAACATGCATGAATTACAATTTTTTGAAAAGTTTACAATCCCCATACTATTTCAATTCTTTTTATCTATTAGATTACATTTTCTTCTTTTTCCTTTACTTTTATTAATTAGAGTTCAGACGTCAATATCATCTTGTTATATGAATATATACAAACTATTTTTATTATAAAATATTTTAAATAAATTTGAATTATTTAATTTAATTGAGTTACTTAACTATATATATATATTTCTATTTTAACTCTTATTACTTTTTATTTACGCATTATTCTTATTTTTTTTATTTTCATTGGTGTTGTCTAATACTCAAATGTTAATAACATGAAGTTATATGTTATTTTTCTAAAAATAATTTAAATAAGTTAGAATATTGATTAAATTAATTACTTACATATTTTAATTTTGAGTAAAAATATTTAAAAATTAAAACCAAATTAATTTATTTAAATTTTTTAATATTTTTATATCAATTTTCAAGTATTAGTTGACTCTATTGCGTTTTTTCTGTTTAATCTTATGTTTTATAACTCAAACACCAATATCTTTATGTACTATAGGTAAAAATAAAATATTATTATTAAATGATATTTTAAATAAATTAAAATTTTTATTTAATTAAATTAATTGATTGCATATTTTATTTTTAACTTTTGTTACTTTATAATTCACACATTATTTCTTTTTTTATTTGTTCTATTATATATTTTTTTCTTTTTGTATGTTATTTATATTATTTGCAACTCAAATGTTAATATTATCAAATAGTATAGACATAATATGATATATTTTATTTTTTATTATAATATTTTAAAAATAAGTTAAAGTTTTAGTATAGAAATTATTAGTTGATTTAATTAACTAACTATTATATTTTTAATAAAAATATTAAAAATTAAAATCAAATTTATTTATATCTTTTAAATATTTTCTTAATATCAATTTTCGCATGTTATATTTCAAATTAAGTATACATAAATTTTGATTTTGCCAAAGTTTTACAATTCACTCTAAAGGTATAAAATTCATTATTTTTTAAAAGTAGAATATGTAATAAATTAATTAAATTAAATATTTAAATTTTTTAATAGTTTTATAATTAAAATAATATATATTGTTATGTTTATAATACTCTATGGTGTTTGAATCGTAAATAATAGTGGTGAAGTATAAAAACAATTGTGTAGATAAAATGAAAAGAATTATATGAATTATGAACTCTTAATAAAATTTATATTTTTATATATTTAATATAAAATATAATACCTAAAAATAAAATATTGACAAGTTTTAATTAAATTTAATTTTGATTTTCAAAGTTGTTACCGTTAAATGGGATATATACTTAATTAATTTAATCAATATATACATTACATATTAATTTTTAATTTACTTAAAATATTTTTATAATACAATATTAATTGGTTGAAGTAATTTATTTTAAAGAATAATAGGTTATGTATATATATTTGCTCTAAGAATAACATAATATAGAAATGATAATATCACAGTATTATAATAATAGAAATATTAATTTACTAAAACGATCAATTAACTTACTACAAATTAACAATTATCCTAATATCTTACCATTATAATGTTAAATTTAAAAATATGATAATAATTAGATACAAAATTCATATTAATTAGCCAATAAAATTTATCAATTTCAATTTTTATTTTCATTGATAGGATTATTTTATAAATAATCACTTTTTCCTGAATAAGATATTTTAATAATTATCATTTTCTTCTAGGCTTAAACATAAATTTTCCCCATTATCACCTAACCTATCTAAACTAATTTGCTTCCAGCTCCAATAAAAAAAAAAAATTATATCTCTTTCTGTCAAGTCAACTCAACAAAACAGACCCTACTTCTTTACCAAGGCATGGAAGTCTACACCGAAAAATTAGTTCATTTTTCGTAGAGTTTTCCAGATTAGTTATAAGAAAAGCGGAATGTCAATAAAAAAAATTATCCATACCATCCTTTTTCTAGTTAATTTATCTGGATTTTAAGTTCAATACCTATGAAGTAAATAATATATTTTATTGTGAGATTATTGTAATTTCTTATTAATTGATGCTCTTTTAAATTTTAAACATGTTCATTATATTAGTTGATTAAAATAATTTTCAAAATATTTACTATTATTAAATGGTGCATCAAATTTGACTACTACCACAAATACTTGTCAGCACCAAAAATATTTATATCTCTCTTTTCTCTTCCCCCCGCCTTTTGGGATCTTCTTTTCCCCTTTTATCAAAACTAAAGTTTAGAAATAAACTATAAATTTAAATTTGATTCAATGTTAGTGTATTATTTTTTTATAAAAATGACATATTATTAAAAAAATTATTGATTTTTACTAACAATAAACATATTTTAATAATTTTTATTCACATAACAATGTATAAATAAATGATAATATAAAATTAATTTATATGAATACTGAATTTAAATCCATAAAATATATGAGTTTTTTATAAAAGAAATTTGCAATATGGAGAGTTTTTTTTTTTAAGAAAAATAGAAAATAAGTACTATTTTTTTAACATTATTACATGAGTATTTTTTTCTATAAAATGTTTGATTTGAATTATAACACTATGCAAAATTGTATAAATTATGCAGTGGAATCATAAGTTTGACTTGGTTATAAGACTATTCCTAATTTTGCTATTTTTTATTTTTCAAGTTTAAAATGTGTTTGTGACTTAACTTTAGATTATGATAGCATACTTACCCACCATCATAACTTGTATGACTAAAAATGGGAATCATCAATAATTATAGATGCTCATTTTGTAGTGAATATGCTTGGCATATAATACTCAAATGTCTAAATGAGCTTCCTCTTCAAACTTTTTAATGAGAAAAATTCACACACACACACACACACATTATTTGACTTGATCTCATTACGACTACAATTTTTTTATGGCGTGCTAATTTCCAATGCTATAACAAAAAGAACGATTATTGGTTTCATAATAACTAATGTCATTGTCATCCACGTCAGTATCAATGTCATCATAATCATATAATATATTTAATTTAAATTATTCTTGGCACCAAAAAATCATTATAATTTTTTAATAGTAATTTCATGTTTTTTATTTTCCTTTAAAGAATGTGGATGGGAATTTGGATCCCTTCTTCCCTTCTCAATTATTTTTCTGTTATATTAAAAAGAGATGGATACAAAATTTTTATATCTTATAACTAAAATTTTGTTTATACAGGATAATTTATATTAGAAAATTTTATTTATTTTTAAAAAATAATAGAATGACATCTTATTTGTGTATTTTTGTTCAAAAATATTATGCCTTGAAATAGAAGATATTATTTTTTTATTACACTTTTCATATTAAGGCTTCATTTATTTTTGAAAAGATATTTTTTGTAAGAAAATCTACACGTAAATGAATGAATACTATATGTCTTTGTATCTTGTGATAAAAAAAAATAATTCCTAAAATGAAGGAAAATAACTTTGTCCCTTTAAAAGAAAAGAAGTTATCTTTTATTAAATTCGTTATATTTAACATTTGAATATACAAATCATTTTATCATCTTAATAGTTTATAATTATATTTCAACATAATATATTTTTTACTGAAATAAATAGAACCTAAATGATAGAATATTTTCTATTCATTTTAATATTTTATAACTATAATTTTATGAAAAAAAATTATTAAAATAAATGAACCTCAAAATCATGATTTTAAATTATAGTTATGAACATGATTGCGAATTTTATTGTGATTAGTAAAATTAGAAGCAAGTACCCAAAAAATGTGATTTTTAATGCAGCACAAAATTATAAAAAATTATGAATACGATATTGTTTAGCAATAATTACAATATTATAATTATAGACTGTAATTTGAAACCTCGCTTACAATTTTTATATAGAATGAGACTAATAAAAATATTTTGGCGTTTACTTCCATTTAGTGTAGCAGGAACGTGATCAAAAACGAAAAGAAGAGAATTCATGCCCGTGTGGATGAACGCCGCCCACAAGCCTCTCTGGTGTTCTTGACTTCACACATTTCGTATCTGTGAGATGGTGCAGCTCCCAAGTTGGTGGTGACCGTTACCCATTGGAGCTTCTACATTCACTTTCTGATTTGTGATTTGGGTCAAATGTGTGGTATATATAAAGCAGATATCTGTGTGATAATAAGAAAATATATGGTTGAAATCTTCTTCACAGACACAGCTGCCTTGTACGACTTGCAATCTTCTCAACCTCAATTTTTTCTCTTGGAGGTGGGTGAAGCCGAAGGATCACCCAAAACTTCCATTAGGGTTTCTTGGCTTTTTTGGAAGGCTGAAATTGAATAAGAGATTGGCTGAGGATAGAATTGGGACCCTAATTAATGACAACTACGCAAACATTCATCTTTATCCTCTGAGGGTGCATTTGAGTCAATCATATGACCACAACTCATTCAAGAAATCCCTAGATAATTCTGGATTAAACAAATTTGCGTGAACGAAATTAAGATTACTTGATTGGTTTGATCAATATTTTGTGAATTCTAATATTTTAAAACTTGGCTTGAGTACACAAAATAATTAGATTAAGATTGAATCGGCTTAAATATTAAACTAAATAATTGAACCAATTAAAGCATTTTTCATATTTATAAATATATAAGATAAAAAAATTTAACATACTATATTATACAATCTTAACTTAAGTAATTATGTTAATTTTAAAATAGAGGTTGTACATTGGAATAACATATATTATACACATGTACGTTGGAATAACATATACATATATACACATGCATACATTATGTTTTAAATTTAAATTCAAATTAACAAAAGAAGAAATTTTTAAAAATAGCAACAAAATTGTTAGCTCTATAATTCAAATTTTAAATACAATAAATCGATGACAATGAATTTTACCGGTTGATTCAACTTGATAAATTTAACTAGTCTTTTTGATATATCATGATGTAATTGTAAACTACTAATACTAAAATACAAAGAAATGTTAATACTTACATAATTTAGAATGCCTCATCATATAATTCTCACTTTGTGAGAAGAGATGTACTTTGCAGTTATAATTCTCTCACCCTCCACAGTTATTTAACTAAAGGAGCATAGCAAGAATTTCGAACTGCAGCATTAACTAGGAATATAATATTTCATTGGTGGGCTACCATGGATCTAAATTTAGTGATAGCAAATATTGTTGCTTTTGAACAAAAATGTCTTCAATTCTTAGAACCTCTAAATGTAAATGGCCTTTTGGATGGAAAGCGACAAATAAAGGGGAAGACTACGCAACAGCGAAAGCAATAAGCTAATTAAACACCAATCATTTGTGGAGCTTTTGGTTGCCCAAACTTGCAGCTGATAGTTGACCTCTAATTTGAACTAAAGGAATAGAGAAGATATATGATGATGATTTACAAGGCCATTGAGTAATTTGATTGGGGAGAATCAGATTGTGATCTTTTTGCAATTGTAATTCTCTAATTTGGGGCACTTTAGCAACATCATGACATATGCTTCCAATATTCCAACAATTTATAAGTGGTGATTATGAAACGTACCAATCAAACCATAAAAAGTTAGGTATTCATTTCTCTAAATAGCAATAGGCTTATGGATACATAGATTAGAGTAAACTATGAAATTGATTAATAAAAGCTATATCATTTTTTTAAAATTTATTTTACATTAATTAACTTATAATTTCACGATAAATATAATGTAATGTATATTTATCTTTCATCAACAACATATTTGATGTAAAGATTAAAAGTGTGTGTACTTATATAATATGAAACAAATTTTAAGAGAAAATTTAATGTAACATTTATTTTTCAAAAACTAATCTTATGAATTAATCTATGGAATAATTAAGGAGAAAAGCTATTTCATTAGAATTAGTCTCTAATTTATTTATAACATATTGCACTTTATACCTATATATAACACAATTTTGGTAGATCGAAAGCTTCTAATTCAAATGATATTCAATATTTTTTGAAGGTTGTAACTTTTATTACATTCAAATTTCGATATTTGATCATTATGTATGTGTATTTAATAATTTAATTATCCTTTTATTTATCCAAAAAAAATACAATTTTGTTAAAATTGGTCTATCAACAAAACAATTTTAAATAGATCACATAGAATCTATAAAGTAAAGAGAAATTACGAGAAAATAAATGATGCAATCACTATATATTTTTCCAGAATCATAACTGAAAAAAGAAACTATTTTTTCTATAAAGTTACGTACATGAGCGGCTTCTTCCACTCTCAAAGGATAAAGGAAGATAAAAAAATCAAAATTATTTTTTTAACAGTGAGAACTACTAGATACATACATATAAAAAATTTTGAAGTCAAACTTAGAAGATAAAGAAAGATAAAATCATTATATAACATCATATATTATTTTAGATAAATATTCTCAATTCTCCCCCTACCATTTTAATTGAAATGCTTTTTAACTCTGAAATCTCCCCCCCCCAACCATCATCGCTTTCCTCCACCACTTGCAACCACCCCAAACTCCGTCCGGCCAATCCACCAACACCAATGTTCTTTTGATTTGCATTTATGTCTGATAAATAAATGTTTCTTTACCTTGTAAAAGTGTACATACGATAAGTTTAAACCCAAAAGGCATCGTATAAAATATAGTTCACAACTTGGCATAGTATAACAAAAAAAAATAATTAGAAATAATCAAATCTAATCATGTATACGAATGATATCATGTCGTCTAACATAAAGGTTTCAACCTTTACTTGAGGAAAAATCTAAGCCAATTTGTCGTCACAAATTATCGAGAATAGAAAATTAAATTTTTTTTATTGATCGTAGATTTAACATATTTTAAAGTGTATGGAGTTCTTAAGAAATTAGAAAAGCGAAGTACACCTGAAAAGTCATTGACAAAAATATTCTAGTAGTGATGATTGGTAATGTGAATGGTCATCCACAAGTTGAAAGAATTCCGATGTTGACAACAATTCAAGTTTGATCACCAATCCAATTATGCAATGCTCTCATACTCAAAGTAGATAGTAGAAGTCGATATATTATATTAAAAAAATACAAAAGAAAAGAAAATCAATTTGATTAAATGTTTCCTTTCAGCAATTATCGGCAAGAATTACAACTAGTTATCACCAATTAATAACTAATACTAGAGAAATGCTGTCAATTTTTTATATAATTGGGTACGTTTAATGTTTTTTTCCCCTCACGTTTATTCAAACTTTCACTTTAATTGTAATCACAGGTATTTAACTTTTTTATGTGATAAAGTGATCCTTAATTATACATATTTTGATTTTGATCATTAGTATAAGATCCAATGATTACAATTTATCATTTTTATTTTCATACAAGAATAGGGCACCGATGATCTTTCATTATATATACAGGATTATTAACTTCTACATTTATATATGGAGGCTAATAACTTTTATTTTTTTGGAAAAAAAATTATATTGCTAATTTAATGATAATAAAATAATAAAAAATTTAAGTAATTTTAATAAAAAATATTAATTTAAAATATTCAAATCAGATTCATTTATTTTCTTCTATTTTCATAATAAATATACTCATTAAATTAAAAAATTATTGATGATGGATAAATTAAAAAATTATTAATAACATATTTTCTTCCTTCAAATAAACAAAAATAAAAGCTAGAGGTTATCGATAGTCAAGGTATATATAAGAATAGTAGAGAAATAATATCATACAGTCATAGCCTTTCATTATGTGGATACCATGAACTTTTCTGACTTTAGCCAAGGTGTGACGGTTGTCTTATTTTCTTGTTCTCAAGAGCTCAGAGCAATTCTTATTGGTACTAACTTCTAATTGATGAAAGAAGCAATATGATGTTGATTTCACATGCAAATATTTTGAAAAACTTGAACATCAATCTATATTTATAATGAAAATTTGTTGGCATTTATGGTTTGGCATCCACAATAAGATTAGGCAAATAAGTTAATTGTCAAAAACATGTTAAATGCACATAAATATTAAAATGTCACTTTTAGGGTTAGCTTGACAAGCTATATTTACGGTTCAAAGTGCTCTCTACGTCAATTGATTCTATTTTTAAAATGCTTCTTATTTTACCGTCCATGTAAAGATGGATCTGAATTCTTTTTTTTTTCCTTTTTATATGTTATTTTTGAAAAAAAAAATAAAAGTATAAATTTTATTCTTGAATCTATTATTTTTTAATGATACTCATAATTTTAAATAAAATAAAACTTTATATTTATCTACTTTCAAAAACAGAAATATTTATATAATAAAAATGAAATTTCTTGAATATAAATATAAAGATAAACTAGTTGAATAAACAAATAAAATTTAATTTAATATATAAAAAAATTAAAATTCAATATATGTACCATCTTTATTTAAAAAATGATCCCGCCTTTTTCCGGGAAAGGGGGCGGATCCGTATTCACGTAGAGACAAATCAACAGTGCTCTGATCCGTGCTGTGATCTACCTCTTTTCGTCTTGTTTAATCTATTATTGGTGTCTGCTGGGCCAACTGCATTGTATATATCTTCATGCAACGTATCGAATCATGCCACGTTTCATTTTTAACATTGAATATCAAAAATCTCCGGAGTTTGTTAATATGAACGGTGAGAGGTTCAGCATCAAAAATTTGAATCCAAATCTTACGAATAAAGGAAATAAATTTTAGAAAAATTTATTTATATATTAAATTTAATTCGATTTGATTTCAAATTGATCGGTAATCTAATAAAATTGTCAAATATCAAAGGCCCCGAACTAAAAGGAAAATATTAAAATTCAAATCGTAAATTCATCAATTGTCCATGACTACGCATGCGTTAATCAATCTATTTCTTTATTTAAATGTTGCCTTTACTTTATCTAATGTTACAATGGCAATAAGTGCTCAGTCCCTCCAGGCTATGAGATTTTGTAACAGGTTTACAATTAATTTGAGATAATAATATTAGGAAGGTTTGGGTTGAAGGAAACTTAAAAATAGCTGTGAATGCACTAAAAATCATTTTTATAAACTTTTGATTCATCACATCGGGTTATTAATAAATTAATCATGAGAAATTAAAATTCCTTCTTAATTGAAACACTAATTTCGTTGTTGATTGATTAGCAAATTATATTTGAACTTTGATCATTGGTATTCATATATTTATGTTTTCTCTAAATAATTGTGAATCTTTGTTTATGTAAGATGTTATGAGAAATGTATTTCCTCGCTTTGTTAGGTTGTAATTTTATGTAGTTTCTAGTAATTTATTAAAATCTATTTTCACAATTGATTTGCTTAATGGACACAAATTAGGCTTTAAGATATTTTAAATTTGATACAAGTATAAATTTCAATTTTTGAAATAATCTTTATTGAGAAAGATTTATCTTTCCATTCCAAATATGAATTAGTAGTGGCGGGATTTTTAAGGAGCATAGGTGGTCGGTGCTAAAAAAAATTTATAACCATATATTGTTGTTAAGTAACTTTATGAGATTTTTGAAAAATAAATTAATCAAGTCACTATGTTTCTTCAACTTTTTTTTTGTTTTTACTCTTAATTCCACTGAAATTTTATATCAAGATCCACCGTCACTAATACTAATAAACAATGTTTAAAGTTAGTTCCTTTAAATATTTTGATAAGAGGAATCAAGTTCAAGATATTATGTAACATGTTGTATTAATTAATTCTATCGGTCTGTACTCCACAGAAGAAACTAGAAACCAAAAGGCTAAAATACCAAAATAATATTTTTTACAAAACTTATTACCGATTTACTGTTTTTTCAAAACATATTACCAAAATACGCACGGTGGCGGGAGGCGCCATTTGGTGTGGCGCCTCATGGGCGGAGGCGCCATCTAGGATGGCGCCTTTGGCGCTCTAAGGGCGCCATTCAAGGTGGCGCTCTGAGGGCGCCAATCATTTGAAAATAAAAATTATAAAAATAAATAATATATGATTGTAACTGAAAATAAAATTTTGAAAATAAATTACTTATTTTATAATTATATTTGATGTCATATAAAAATATGTTAACTCCACTTTGATATCTAATACATAAATTTATTATAGGAATTAAATAAGAAAGTAGTTAATGATAATAATATAATAAATAAAAATAATAAATATTTAGTAAATAATTAAATATTATTTAAAAAATATAGGATCAATAAAGAATAATTACATAATTTACATTAATGTCTCTCAAAATTTTATGTAATGACAGTTAATTTTTATCAATTTTTGAAATTATAAACTTCTAACGCTTGGAATTATATTATTACAAGTCATCATTTAATATGTTTTATACATAAGTAAATTTATTGAGTATACTAAAATATTCTTTATATACAAAGTTGAAGATAGCTAAAAATGAAAAGAAATATAATGTAATAAATATATTTTTCTTATTTTATATTTATTCCAATAATATGCTTGTCCATTTGTATTTATTTGAATAAAATTTTGTTTATTTTGTGACAGAATGAATGCAAACTGGCGAGGTTGAAGATAGCTAAAAATTTAAAAAAATCTGATTATTTCGTTTCAATAATCTTTTCATTTTGTAATGAAATCGGAATTATAACATGAATTAGAATATTTTTATTTCATCAGAATGATAAAATATTTTGGCAATGAGAGTGAAAAGTACCGATTAATTATTTTTTAAGAAATTATTATTCGTTTCATCGTTCGCTCGAAACATTTTATCGAAATAAGCACAGAAGATACGAACAGCGATGGAGAGACGCCAAATGACGTGTAGAGGTACGCTAGACGAAATGGCATCGTTCGCGCTGAAGGGAAGGAACGACAGGCGATATGGCACTTTTGGCCCATGGCACCCTCCTCCTCGTTTCTAAATTAATTAGGCGGTGACTGTGTTGACTGTGCACCCTAGAGACATGAATTTTTGTGAAAGTATGATAATTAATATTATTTATTTACTTTCACACGATAAATAAAAAAAGAATAGATAGGTTAAAATAGGCTAATACGTTTATTTCATAAATTATTTTGCGCTTCACCGTAGTTTCGAAACTATTTACCAAATTACGCAGGGCGCCGTTGAAGGCGCCTTTCAATATGGCGCATTCGCTACAGCGAATTTCACTGCGCGGGCTGGGAGGCGCTATTTCACCTGGCGCCTACCCAACAAACTTTTTTTTATAACTTATGGGGCTGGGAGGCGCCAAGTGACATGGCGCCTCACAGCCCCATTTTATAAATTATTTAAGTTTTATAAATTTATATATTTATTTATATAATTTTAATTTTATCACATATAGAACGAAATTATAATTTTTAAAATTTAATTAATTATATTTATGATATTATTTATCTATATTAGTCGTAAAAATTAAGATATAATTATAATAAAATAAAATTATATAAATAAATATATAATTTTATTAAACTTAATTAATTTATAAAATGGGACTGTGGAGGCGCCATTTCACTTGGCGCCTCCAGCCCCATAAGTTGTAAACCTAAGTTTGCTGGGTAGGCGCCAGGTGAAATAGCGCCTCCCCAGCAAATTTGCTACAGCGAAGGCGCCATGTTAGAAGGCGCCTTCAGCTGGCGCCCTGCGTATTTTGGTAAATAGTTTCAAAATTGCGGTAAAACAGAAAATAGTTTATGAAGTAAACGTATTTTGGTATTTTAACCAAGTAGATATTTATAACAGTTGTGAAAGTACGATAATTAATAATATTAGTTATTATATGTGGAAGATGTCCTTATCATCATTTTTTAAATAAAATTAAATATTGCAATGATCTTTGTGATTTATTGTTATTTGTAATTATTCCTGCGCAAGCAATTAAAAAAGTGGTAGTAATTAGAAGCATCCTAAATGTTGACGTTTGGCAATAAAGTAGTAAAGTCATCTAAATGTTGATGTCTGGCAATAAAGTAGTAAAGTCATCCTAATTGTTGATGTCTGGCAATAAAGTAGTAAGATAAATGTAGACAAATATACAAATATATAAACGAGATAGAAAAGAAAGCTAATGTCTACGCAAGTGATGTCCAGTCCCACATCCAGGATCGGTAATGTGGCGGCCGTATCTACTAACCCTCTGCGCAGGCTCGGGAGTCACATCCCCGGTGTCTGTGTCTGCTCTACCTCCAGCTCCTGCTCTGCCTCTACCCCTGGCTCCCGCTCTGCCTCCACCTCTACCTCTATCTACAAGCTCTGAGTGGTCTGTCATCATGCCACCATGCGCTAATCCCTGATCCTGAGTATGCCAATCAAATACAGGACGATATGGCTGCGCTGGACCAGCATCATCAGAAGGAAAGGCATAGAATGCAGATGAAACTCCTGGTGCATGTGGAAATGCCTGGAATGAGGATGGAACACCAGGAGGGAGCTGGTACATCTGGGGTGACGACGGCCTAAATAGTACGGCCGGGAACGTGGTGGAGGATGAAGGATCATCAGGTAGTAGGGTGCAAATGAGATGGAGCAGTAAGATCAGGCATCATCGTCATGGTCTCCTGGGCAGTCGAAGGTGGAATCTGCTGCACTGTCGAAGCGGACGGAACATCAGCCTGCGACGTATGCCGTGGAGCAGTGCGACGTCGGCGAGAGCGAGGCTGATCATGGTCACCCTCCGGAGGGTCTGGGATGTGATGGGCCTGGGGAGCTGGCTCCGCATGTGAGTCAATAATGACATGATCAACCTGCTGAATCGCATGAAGGATGGACTCCGTCGCTGACCTAAGCGCATCGAAGTGAACATAGCCTGCCCCTCAGGGGTAGTGAAGTCCTGTAGTGAAGAAACCTCATCTACCTGTGCAAATTTTTGACATTAAAGTTAGTTATAATACTAATGCATTTAAAGAAAATCAGATACAAAAAACTAGCACGCAAAATTACCACAAGGTCAAGCGCTCCCCGACGTCAGCGTGCAATTCAGATGTGATCACGTCCACGTACAATTCCATGGCTGTCATCGTCGGATGTTGTTCGTAGCTTGCTATCGCGCAAGCCAAGTCTTCATCGTCATCCAATTCGTATGCCATGTACTGAGCCTCTGTTTGATGCTGTGGAAACCTGTA
Source organism: Sindora glabra (assembly GCA_020226215.1). NCBI lineage: Eukaryota > Viridiplantae > Streptophyta > Magnoliopsida > Fabales > Fabaceae > Sindora > Sindora glabra. The sequence goes on from CM035235.1 coordinate 4,573,409, forward strand.
AACAATCTTCCCCACAGCTTGACCTTCGTGAAGCTTCAGTCGGGCATGAATTCTAGCCCGCAAAACATCCATACTGCTGCATCCTCTTACTTTCAATGCCTTTGGAGGAGGTCCATCGTACATTATCCCCTCTGATCCCTCAACAATTGTACCGTTTGAATATATAAACGCAATTAAACTTTTCTTCATCTTCTGATATTTAGCTGCACAATACTCGCTGCACCCCCACATGGAGAAGTAGTCTCATATACAAATTTTGTTATCATAAATGAGTATACTAGTATTTAATACTATAATTAAAAATGAACGCGATGTATAACTATGTTGCAAGGTATTCTATTAATTCTATGAAATAACAGTTTTATTTTCTTCGACCAATCTAAGGTTATTTCTTTTCCAAAACTAATATAAAATCTGACTATATAATTTTACCTACTTAAATATCACATCAAATATAAGAACTGCGAAATACATTATCTACAATATCTACTATTTAAATGCAAAAAAGTTCAAATTTGTAATAACAATATCCTACTTTTTCAAGGCTCTTGATTACATTCACATTTCTCAAGATCTTTTTAGTACCTCTCTTATGATACATTAAAATCTTACATGATCCAGTTCTCTAAATATGGCGTTCACCTAGGTCGTAAGACTTATATTAGGACATCCTTCTTTATCTGGTTGGTTATTATTTTAATAGCACACCCTATCACATTACATATAAAGTCCTACGACATTTTCATAAATCATAACTTCACATCTTAAATCATAATTTTGCAACATAGATCATAACAATTAATATAAAATAAATAATTCTATATTATTAATATCATTATATTTAAATAAATTTCTCTACCGATATAAAAAATATTTTCACTACGACTATATAAAAATTATAGTATAAGCATAAAATTCCTGAAAACTACTAACCGGTGAGTATTCGGAGAAGCAAAACAGAAAAAATACTCTACATGAAAGATAAATTTGTTAGATAATTTAATAATTTCAATCTCTAAGTAAAAATTATTAGATGTTATTGTATCAATTATAAAATTATGCAACAATCACGCTAAATTAAATTTATTCTGTAGGATAATATATTAAAGAAATAAAAATAACAATATATATAAAATTTTATTGATGTATATTCAATTTAAAATATATTGTTCGAATTTTTATATCAAGAAAATATTAATCAATTTTAAAAAATATTTATTTTTATTCCTAACTCATCTCATTAAAACTAAAATATATAGTAGGTTATTTCAATCAACGTTTTCCATAACATGAATTTCTAAAAAAAAAAAAACATATTTGATCATTAAAAATAACTTGCCGCATAAAAAAATATTATATTATATTAAATTAATATTATTCAATATATTCTATTTCAACTTTTAATACAATGATTGAAGAAACAAAAAAAAAAATCATCTGCAAGGTACGTGAAATGAAAAACAAATTATGCGCGAACTATAAACCCTCCGAGAACTTTCAGTTGATGTATTTTAAATTTAAAATATACTATTTAAAAAATATCATTAACAAAAACTTAAAATATTGTCATAAATTATAAAATATAATTAATTATTGTAAAAAAAATATTGTCAATAACATGTTAGTTTTCTAACAAATATAATATGTTCAAGTTTCAATTTTTTCTAAATCCTAGATCATCACTTCACATTATAAGCCATAATAATCAAAATAAATTAAAAATTATAATATAAATGTCAAAATTCTACAAACACTAACCAATAAAAATCACAAACTATCACAGATCACATATATTTATAAAATTCTTTCCTAAAGCCTAGATCATCATTTCCCATCATAAATTATAATAATCAACATGAAATATAAATTATAATATACATACAGAAATTACAAAAATACTATCCAATGAAAAACATAAACTATCACATATCATATAAATTTGTATAAATTTTTTCAAAATCCTAGATCACCACTTCACATCATATATCATAATAATTAACATAAATAAATATTATAATATAAATACAGAAATTATCAAAATTTAAGCAAATAAAATTTATAAATCATGACAAAAATTATCACAGATCATATATATTTATATAATTTTTTTCTAAATCGTAGATCATTATTTCCCATCGTAAATCATAATAATCAACGTGAATATACATTATAATATACATACAAAAATTATATAAAAATACTAATCAGTAAAAAATATAAATTATCACATATCATATAAATTTGTATAAATCTTTTCTAAATCCAAGATCACCATTTCATATTATAAATCATAATATTAACATAAAATAAATATTATAATATAAATACAAAAAATATTAAAACTTAAATAAATAAAATTTATAAATTATAACAGAAATTTCTCTCTAACTCTTTAATCATCACTTCAGATCATAAATCATAATAATTCATTTAAAAAAATATAACATAATAATAAAAATTACAAATATACTACCAAACAAGAGTTGACTGGGATCAGATTTGCTCCAAAAGCAAAAAATACTTCCGAATGCAATGTACAAAAATAAGAACGGATGATAAACGAACTGTGGCTACAACTTTTACGAACAAAAAAGAGAAGTAAAACTATGAAATGGATTCTGAGTGAGAGAGGGTTTGAGAGAGGCAGAACTGCGAAATGGATTTTGAGTGAGAGAGGAGACGGCTGTGTGAGGGTTTGGAAGGAAGGAGGATGGAGGGAGGGTATAAATAGGGGGGGAGGCGCCTTGATGAAATGGCGCCTCCCGTTTGAAATTTGAATTTCAAAATTAAAGGCGCCCAGGGACGCCATTCCATCTAGCGCCCTCCATACGGAGGGCACCATTCAAACTGGCGCCTCCCGCATGGAGGGCGCCACCTCAAACGGCGCCTCTAAGGGGGAGGGCGCCACTTTGAGTGGCGCCTTCCAGCCTCCACGGGCGCCAAATTGAATGGCGCCCTACGTATTTTGGTAATATGTTTTCAACCTGCCGTAAAACGGTAAATTGTTTTAAAAATTTGCGTAATTGGGTATTTTAGCCAAACCAAAACCCGTGGAAATTTTACAATCTAATTGCGCTGATGTTGGAAACTATGAAATCCAAGAACCACCCAGATGCTTGAAGCCAACGTAAAAATAAAATAATATTATTGGCATATGGCATTTTCTGTGACCATAATAAATAGGGTTACAGATCACATTTCACATAATCCTCGTTGCTGTAGCTTTCTTTAGTCAACCAAACTTCACCTACTCAAGCCAAAAAACCCTTTTTCCAAGAATGTGGATCCTTTCGTTCTAATAAATATTAATATTTTAAGAATTATAATAACAATTACGTAATTAATTCTCTAACTATTTCTGATCATTTTATTTAGGAAAAATTTTTAACAAATGATTCTTTCTAGTATTTACATAGAGATTTGATCATTGGAGTATTGCTGAAAATTCCGTTCCAATCTCTTTCTTTGCTGGTACTCTCGAGAAAGAAAATCTTTGCCCTTCGATGCTTGTCATACAAATTCTAAAATTTAAAAAATTATGATAATATGATAAATTTAAAAAATATTAAATTAAAATTATTTAATCGTCATTATTCATTTTTAACAAATATATTTAGATAATTACAATCTAATAATTTTTAGAGATATCGTAGAATTTACTTTTTTTAAAAAAAAATTATGTTAAATTGGAATAGACATTAAAATTTTATGTATAGTGGATTCGAAATTTTTTTCAAGGATAATAAAATTCATAAAAAAAAAATTGTATATAAATCCTTATAACATGAAAAAAAGATTAGATTCATGTATTCATATATCTATATATTTAAATTAATTTTAGTGAGGTCAATAAATGGAGGCAAAAGGGCTCCAATAATAAGCATGAGTACAATAAATTGTGATGCAAATGATATTAAAGTAATAATATGTCATAGTCACAGCCAGCCCAGGTGGTTGGAATTATTGAGGGAAAGATCGAAATGGAGCTTTCAAGAAAACAAAGCCAGGAGTAGCCCACTGCATGCCCACCACAAACTGCTCAGGCTTTGACAGAGTACTTAACCATCACTACTGCATATAATTTAAGCACTATTGTTTTTTTAAGGATGTGATGACTAAGGTCCTATTTATTTATATTGCTTCATGCCTAAAATCATATAAATATCTACATAACGCAATTTAAATTAAATTAATTCGTTTTACATATATTGAGTTAACTTGATATATATATTATATCTAGCTATGCAACAGGCGAAGTCGGGAGGCTTTATTTTAAATAAGTTAAATTTATTTTTTAAAATATTTGTTTGAACCTAATTTAATTTATATAAAATTAAAATTTAGACTTAATCTGACATATTAAAAATTTTTGATTTAGCATATCATTTTATTTAAAAGTCTAATACACTAAAATTTTTTTCATATTTAAATTATCTAATAGTCTAATTAAGCTTATATATATAATATATGTATTGAAATATTTTATATTATATATGCATATATATTATATTATTTATAATATTTTAATAATTAAATAAATGAACATAATAGATTTATAAATCAAATTTACAGAAGGATAGGTCTTACTTGTTTATCTAAATAAATTTATTTATTAATTTTAATTTAACTTATTTAAATAAATAAATTATGTTGGAACAGGCCATAAATAAGTTACACAATAGGCTTTGATAAATCATTTGACCTATTTGCATTTCTAATTATGTCCAAGAATTGTACATAAGTTTATTTGATCATATAAGGATAATACTCATTTTGTTTTTTTTCTTAATGTTTGTTGCAATTAATTGATTTCACATATATTAAAAAAGTAATTTAGCTTATTTATTTTTAATAGATTTCTAAAATTATCTTGTGTACCCAAAGTTTAATATAATTGAAAATAGAGAAAGAAATACAAGTGAGTTAAGAGAATAAATAATAAAATATTTATTAATAAAAAAGTAAGATAAAATTTAAAAAAATATTTAGCATTTTATTAAAATTTTAAAATAATAAATAAAAAAATAAAAAATTGCTTTAAAACAGAACATAAGTAATGAGGAATGGAGAGAGTATTATGTAAGGAAAATGCTAACAACAATTTCCAAAGTTGCTATTAAGCATTAAATGCAAACGTCAAATTAGCAAAATTAAATGTTTTATTTTTATTTTTAATAATATAATATTCCTTCCCTTTCTTATTATTTTTCACATTTTAAAAAAAAATATTTCTTTTGATCTTTTATTTTAGAATTCTATTTAAGCATTAAATATTATTTATCAATCTTGCCATTTTTTCACTAATAAATACTTTATTATCCTTCTTGAAAATGTGTTAACATGTTTATTCCATCACAATTTGCTGCATTTTCAACTGTGTTAAACTTTGTGCTCAATAAAAGATTAAAAGGTAATTTTATAAAGTATATTAAGAATAAATAAACTAAATTATTTTTATGAGATTGATTAACTGCAATAAATAATAATTGGAGCGGAGGAAATAAATAATAATATGTTTAATAATAGAATTACATTTAATATTTTATTTTTATTTTAATAAAATATTTAATACATTATTATTTGTTATATTATTAAAAATAAAAAATAAAGTATTTAATATGATTTGTCAGGAATCTCCGATTTAAGTGACTTTTGGTATTTTTTTAAAGTCCAACTCCCGATTTTTAAGTAAATTTGTCAAATAAATTTACTATTTCAACTATTAAAAAAAATAAATTTTATTTCCCACTGCCTTTACAAGACTAGTCTTAATTATTAGATTATTTGTGAATTTTTTATAGTAAATAAATCATTTGAAATACATATAAATATTAAATTTAAACGTATATATAAAATTTTAAAACAATATTAAATATTATTATACCAACAAAAATTTTAACATATTGTTCATGAATTTGAATGAATCGAAAAAAAAGGGGTCAAATCATAGAGTTGTGTGAATTAGGCGATATAATTTCTTTAATCCATGAATCAGCGGTACTTTTCGTTAACAATGTAAACTTGGTTCCAATTATTCCTCCAAAAAGCAATTAACAAATGGAAACAGACGTGTCACGGTCTACGTTGGGATGGTCATTTTCACTTAATTATTGACGCAAAGCCACTATATAATATGATATAATAATATAATAAAAAATAAAAATACATAAACAACACACACATGTTGTCAAATGGTCCAAGTGTGCACACAACCACCCCCAACTTAGGAAAAAGGAACTTAGGGTTTTGGGCATCTCATATTCTATAGATAGATTGAAGCCCACAACCTGGCCTAATTATTATTTTATTATTTTTTTGCTTTGAAAATTAATATGGATGAAGAAGTATTTCAGATGCGCAAGATCTCTCTAATAATTGATTGATAGTGTATTAGCTACATCAGTACTTCAATCATAGAGAGCATTAATCAAACTAACATACACCACTAAAAGGATATTATGCAAGTAAATCCAAAAAAAAATAAGAGATAATTAAGCAAGGAAAGATATTGACACTTTTTTAAAAAAATATAAAAATGAAAATATTATAAATATCAAAAAATAAGATTTGAAATTAAATTTTAAAAATTTATATATATTAAATTGAAGTTTATAAATTTATCTCACTATTCATTATTTAATAACAATTCTTAATTTATATTTGAAATTGAATTTTATATCTCATTTTCAATATATATGATATTGTTAAAAAAAAGGAATAGAACATATTAATTCATTTTAAGATCAGCATATATTGACATTTTTTAAAGCCTTTTTAATCTTTTAATATTCCCAATAGCAAAATTCAAACCTAAAAATATGTTGTAATTATAATTTGTTTAATTTCTTTAAATCAATCACAAGATTTAAATTTGAGGCCTGTGCGATTAAATATAATCAATTTTGCTAACTAAGTTAATAAATAAGCATGTTAAATAAGCTGCAATTCACAAATAGATTAATCCATGAATTTCTAGTTAAAATTTATGAATTTATAAATTAAATTACAAATACATATAGAAATAAATCATTTAAAATTTCATTTTATTTTCATGAATTGTCTTGCATCCCTATTAATATAGACTGGCATTTAAATTTAGTCCTTAAAATTATATTAATGGAATTTAAATTTAAAATATATATAATTGAAAATAATAAATCGGTGTAATTGGACAGTGATTAAATTGCTTAATGGATTAACATTGGATTTTGTCTTTTTTCATTCGGGTCATTTAGGGTTCTACGCGCATGTGGATGCATTATATTGTGGGGTTATTTGCTTAATAATGATTGTTGGGATTATGAAACATGATGGTGGTAGATAGATAACCATAGAAATCTTGGATTTTGGCATATTTTTCAGATGTCACTAATTAATACGACAGAAAGGATAAAAATGTACCATTTGTGCTGCTCCTACCTTCCTCAGCTCCCACCTTTAAACAAGAAATAAAAAAGAAATGGGTGAAAAAAGGGACATTTTGAGAGTTCAAACAAGCAAGGGAAACAGCTGTCATGATGTACTAAGCTCATTTTTGCTGTAGAAATAAGATTTTTATTTTTTTTATGATAATAAAAGGTACACTAAATTAGTAAAATCGAATAACATCAATAAAAAAATTCAATTCATATATAAAATTATTTAAGAATATAATTTTAAATTAATTGAAATTTGTTTTTTATAATTTCAAACGAAAAAATAGGTACATCATATATATATATATATATATATATATATATATATATATATATATATATATATATATTAAAACATCTTCAATTTTAAATGAGTGATTCATATACAATCTATTGAGATATTATAATTGTTGGTGAGATATTTTGAGGATACAAGAGTATTTGGATTGTGTACTCCTGCAATGTACTTTCTTCATTTTTGATATGTCGCTTTAATATTTGTTTTTATTCTTTCTTTAAATGTTATTTTTGAAAAACAAAGACGTCTGTTATTTTTCAATAATACATTATTATTCTATAAATTAAGAGTTCATATTTGATGCACTATCAATATAAAATATTTATGCTCTAAGTGAATATAAAATTAATATATTATTAAAAATATAATAGTAATTACAAATGTGAAGAAAGATAGATTATTAGAATTATCTATGTAACAACCATCCATCTTATCTTGACTATGAATAAAGTAATAAAATCTCCAAGAATAATCCGAGGGTCATTCATTGACCACTGAATTGTGTATAATTGATTTAGAGTTGATATTTGTCCCTTCAATAACAAAAACCATATATCTTTCTTACAAATCATTTTATCGAGCTTGCAAAAGAACCAACTTCACAATGAATAAGTTTATTAGATGCCATGACCGTAGAAATATCCACCGAAGGACCACCATAACATTATCAGTCCCCTTTTACTTTTCCGGGCATTTACAACAAATATATCTTCAAAATCCAATTCATAAGCCATAACCTCCATTCTCATAGACAAAGCTTTCATCATACTAAGTTCGCCTCAATATTACGCAAAATTTATTTTTTGAAAAATAAAAAATTGATTGGTTGTTTAGTTGACTATTATTTTACAAAATGGAAAAATTAGAACTTCCTCAAAAGTTTTACTTCCCATAAAATATAGGAAGTTACTTACCCACCTCTCCCTAGGTAAATTTTATTTCTCATGTTATTTATAGATATGATTATAAAATTATCCTCATTAAATTTGATTAAAGACAACTAAAATTTATTATTTTATATTATAATAATATTGAACATATAATAGTTATTTTATTGATACTTCTTAGAATATTTAAAATTAAACTAAATAAGATATATGAAGTTACTTCTCAAGAAGTATCACTTTCTATATATCAACTAAACAATTTTGATTACTTCTCAGAAAATTCACATACGAAATTATTTCATAGGAAATTCAATTTTCTCCAGAAAGTTATTTTCTATACTAATCAAATGAGTCTTAAGAAAAATACAATCCAGCTTATGCCATATTACTAGGTCTCTAAGAGCCCTTAGTGTGGCATATGATTTGGTATTCCAATAGCTCCATGCCCATGGCTTTTTTGTGGGGGCTTGATTAGGGCACTCTTCCTTGACTATTTTAAAAGACATAATCTTACCAACTTCCCACCTTGCATGATTCTTCCACTTAAAGACTTTGATAAACTTTTTGTCTCTAGCATCTAAAACACAACCTTGTTGAAATTCAACACTGGCAAAACTAAAGGCATCCTTCTTTTTAACCCTTTGAATAACCCTTCCATCCTTTGATAAATCATCATAGACTTTCTTATTCATACCATCCCCACCCTTATTAAGAGAATCCACTATTAGATGAGATTTAATTGTATCCTTCATCATACCAAAACTTACACCTTGAGCTATATTTGACATTTCAACATTCAACTTTGATTCCTCACTCTGGTATATTGAAGGTTGTAAGTCTACTAAAATAGTGGAAACTACATCCTTTATTGGCACTAAAACTTCTGAAACCTAATTTAAACTAACTTGATTCAATTGCATGCCCACTTCCTACCCAGTAAACTCACAATTACACCAAATCATTATCCATCATTTCCAAAGTTAACTATTTAGTACCCTTTCGTTGTGCAATCATCTAATACATGCCTACTCCCCTTACCTATCAACGTGCCTTCTATGCTAGTAAGTTGCATCTCCTCCTTTGCTTTCTATAATTTAACAACAACATTAGATAAAGCTTTTGTAGGCATCACATAAATCCATAGCATAACACCTTATTTTTGTCCTCATTCTCAACACTAATTCATGGGCTCTTGTGAGTCCTTTGGTCATAGCCTAATATTCCATAGCCAAAACATAAGTTTTGGATATTTTCATACTTAAAAGAAATCCAAGATTTTATATCTTCCCCTTATAGCCAAAACCTAATGGCAAAAGTTTTCATGTATTCAACCATACCCTAACTCTTATAAATGAATGTAACACACATCCATTAATAATTGGAATTTCCACCATCTCTATCTTTCCCAGTCTAGCACACATTTGTTGAGCATTTGCTTCATTTATAAAACTATAGTGGCAGATTATAAATTTGAACCCAGATAGTACCAAATTAAAATTCACCTTTGTAATGCTTATTGTTGGCTCCAAAGCTACAAGTTAAGTAACTATCTCCTCATATTATATGATGCACAATCTAGAATCATTTGCCTTTGGCAATTTATCTAAATGAGAATATATATATATATATATATATATATATATATATATATATATATATATATATATATATATATATATATTATTTGGCAATAATTCTAAGCATTCCTCCTCCATCCCCCAGTGAAGAAGCCATGATGATTATAAGATAGGAAACCAACTCCGTTTTGTTATAGCAAAAAGAACTAGAGAAAACAAGATGAGTAGAACCAGAAATTAGAAGGAACAACTAGATGGATCAAGCATAATATAAGGAAGAAAAATGAAAACTAGACCAACAAGCGGATGAACAGCCACAAACCAGCATATGAACAAACCCAAAACAAAATCTCACTTAGAGGGAGAAGTTAATTAAAGATTTTTTTACTGATAGTAAAAAAATTTTAAGAATTTTTTAATGATGTGACAATTCAAAAATAAGTGATAATATAAAAATGATTTATGATAATAGTAGATTAAATTTAAATTTATAAATTAATTGATTTCCAATAAAGAATAATATGATGAAAATTTAGCTGTTTTATTCAATCGAGGATACTTAACGGGCACCTTACTTTTTATTTATTTATCAAAAGGATGTATAAAAAAATTTATCTAAGAGTATAAATAAGAATGGGTAGTTAAAGTAAATTTATTGTCGGGCTAACTTGAGAACCATAAGTATGATGATTTAATTATATGCATAAGCTTGATCAAAATAAATATTTGGATTTTTTTTTTGGAGTACGAGAGGTGGGTGTGCAATAAAATAAGAGTTTAAATTTAATATACTATTACTATAATATCATTAATAAATAATAATTTTTATCAATGATAAAAAATATTTTAATAATTTTTATTAATATGAAAATATATGAATAGTTCAAAATTAATTTATATTATAAATAATATATTAAATTTAAATCTTTAAAAATAAAAGGAAAGAGATATAATTTTTCCCATATATTTTTACCGTCCACAGTCACTAAATAAAAAGAAGAAATGTGAATGAAAAAGGCTGTAATTATTCCTAAATTTACCGACTACAGTCACTGAAAAAAGGCGGGGAATATTTACCGACCAAAAGGTTTTGGCCAAACAAAATAATCCAAAGATTTACGTAATTTACTACTTTCCGGTAGTACACTGTACATGAACACAAAACCATATGTCCACTAATTAGATTTTCCAAACCGTAACTTTTTGTCTTTTAATAGAAAAGTTGTGCTCGTATTAGCTGTGATGTTTTGTTCAAACTCCACTTAACTTACGTGCACCAAATATCCTGAAGTGTCCAGAATGTGATTGATCATTCTTCATTTTCCACGTAAAACCAAAATATATAAACCTTTCTTTTTTGACCAAAATGCCCCAAAATATCTATGCTTGACCCACTTAAACAATCATGAAAATTTACTACTCTTGAAAAAAAATTATCAAATTAATTGGAAAAATATAATTACACCAAAAACACTTCATCTTATATATATATATATATATATATATATATATATATATATATATATATATATATATATATATATATATGCACACATAATATAATTTAAATTAAATTTTGCTAATCCATCAGAAAGTCTAATTTTGATTGTACTACCTGCAGAGGATTATAAAGTGCAAGTATTATACTCTAATAGTGTTTCAGCTTCAATTTGATGCATTGTTAGTAAAAATAAAAAAATAAAATTGACACTTAGTTTATTAAAGGATGACACATCAAAATTTATAGCCTTTAAATATTTTTATTCCTTTTTCTTAATAAAGGAAAGTTTAAAAGTAAAATAGATTATCCTTCTCCAAGATCAGAATATATTACTAACCTTATAAACATAGTTTTAAAAATTGGAGTGAATTGGAAGTAAAATCAGTGAACTAGTTGGTTGGTTAAAGATCTTTAAATAAAAAATTTATGTGAATCGATGGGAAACAAATTAAAATTAATATAAACCAGTCAAAACTAATGATTTGGACCAATTTTTTAATTTTTTAAAAAATTTATAATTTTATAATAATTGAAAGATGCAAAACTTTATAATTTTATATTAATTGAATTTATATTTTTAATTATTTTTAACATAAATTATTATTATATCAGGTATATTTATTATTTTAAATATATATTACTAGTACATATATGATTTATATATTTTAAGTGAAATCCTATTCAATTAATAAATTAGTGATTGAACAAATAAATTGGTGAATTAGTACTTTGTCTAATTCAATAATTATTCTGGTTCTAAAAATTATGCTTACAATAATACTTATTAATAGTATAATCTTTTGGGGTCGCTAGCTGTTGAAATCAAACTTAATATATAAGTGGTATTAAATAATAAATTTTATTGGTTGAACTGCCCAAAAGATTAATTTTATTTCTTGAATATACAAATTACTTGTATTTAAGATTCTTTTAAATTTAATATTCTGCTTAAACTTACTAATTATTAACAACAATTGTTAAATCAAAGACTGAAAATCATAATCATTACATATATAAAGTTGTAACAGAATTCCACGGGCAATAACTGATGGCGGTGGAGACGGGGGACAAACAGGGACTTGACATCCAAAAATCTTGATTTCTCTATTTTATGTATAATAATTTTAAATTAACCCTGTTAAAAATTTAAAAGCATGTACATGTTTTAAAATATTTTTATATTTGTTTCCATCAAATTAAAAATCATGGGTCTACTATTGATAATTTGGGATGAAAATTAGCGAATACCATAATATTAGCAACCAAATTGGACATGTTTCCCCATGGTTATGTAAGTTGTAGTTTTTTAAAGTGACAATATGAATTCTTTTAATTTTCTTGCAGTAAATACTAACATATAATTCTATTAAAATTTTGTATGTTAATTAGAATATTTTGTCTTTGATTAATTAATGAAAATTACTATTTTAGACCTAATTTATACAATAAAGTAATTAAAATAAAATCATATTTAAGGTAGATCAAATATGATTAATTAGTAGATTGGAGATATGAAATCAAAATTATAATTAAACCAATTTTTAAAGCAACTAAAAACTTCCACTAACAGTAAAAAATACTTTAATAATATTTTTAATAACATCGAAATACATCAGTAACCTTTTACAATGGGAGTATGTCACAATCCTAATTATTTTGTCAAATAAGTAATTAACCCAAATTAGTATGGATTATGTTTAATTGATAAATTTTGAGCTGTACACAACTATAGTGCACAATTGTCAACATCTTTGCCCTACACAACACAATTTAGGTAAAATGAATTCTACACGCAAATGGGCAATGGCCTTTTCATTCAATAATTAATTAGAATGTGATAAAATCAATTAGTTAGCATTGTCACCACAATAGGGAAGATTTCTTGATTACTCAGTAAGCAAACAACTTGTATATATAAATTTTTTAAATTCATTATTTTATTATTAAATAAATTAATATAATAAATAATTTTTTAATTATCATTTTTTATATTTATTTTAATTTTTATTAATAGTAAGTATATAATTTATATGTCCTGTCCGGTGAAGAATTTCTCGGCAAATGGGAGGCTTCCAATTGTTTTGGCATGTTACAACCTTTTGAGGAAGCAGTGCCGCAATATTGACAAAAGCAAATTCAAAGGTTTTTTTTTTTTTTTTTTTGTCAAAGTTATGGTCAAAGGGTTGAATATTGACCATTTAATGTGGTAATATGCTGGGGAATATCTCCGCAAATGTCAAGAAGTAACGGCATGTTAATTCCTTTCTTGCCTCTACTTGCTTTAAATGGGAAAAAAGTTATTTTCATAACTAAACTTTTTCACGAAATTTTTATTTGTGTAATATAAGTTTTTTTTTCCACTGAACTGGATATGATTACAGAGATTAAAAAAAATTACCTGACATTACATCATAAACTAAACCCAATCAAAACCCAAAAAAAAATTATGGTTATGAGTTCAAATTTCTTCAATATTAGATTTCATTTATTTTGATAAAAATATTTTTATAATATATAATTATACTAAATAAAAAAATTTAAAAATAACTTCTTCGATTTTAAAAAAATTATTTTTTATTATGATAATTTTAAATAGTATTTTTTATGTCACTAATATAAATAATATATAATTTCTTCATTTATATATATAATATTTTTTTATAAAAAATACTCTAACAAGAACAAAACTCTGATATTTCATATCGATAAAATATCTTATGGCGTCAGATAAGGAGCAGAGATCCGCCGATCCCTCAGGTTGCTCTATCTAGCGATCACTAAAGTCTAAAGAGTAGACAAAAATGCAATTCCAAACATGTCCAACTCCGCATTCTCTCCTTCTTCTTTTATTATTTTCATATTACTTTTAAAAATAAAAATAATTTTTTTATTTTGAAATTTATTACCTTTCTTATAAGGATTCACTGTTATTTTTATAAGGATTCATAATTTTAAATAAAATAAAATTTTATATCCATCATCTGCTCCTTTTTTTTTTCTCGAAGAAAAGAAGGAGATCCATTTTCCTTATCAACGGTGCTAAAATTACATATCTATTGTTATATCTTTATTCTCAAAAAAATGTGTGTATATCTATATGTATTATCGAATTTCTCACAAAGCAAAGGTTTTTTTTTTTTGAACAATTTATTATGTGAGGGTATCAATTTAATTACAACTAAAACTTAGAAAAGCATCAATAAGAGCATACAATTTCCATTTTTTTTTTTTTTTGGAATTATAGGAATTAGTGGACAATAGCAACACTTTAAACCAAGTGTTTCTTCTTGGTACTTTCGTAAGCTTCCAAGTAAATATGACTTGACAAGCGGTTGAGTTATTCTCAAGGGGCCTCTCAGATTAATAAGACCTGATAAGTATGAATGAAAAAGTCCATGGGTAGCTTACAAGTAACTTTCGCACAATGTGGTTCTCGTTTATTTATCTATTTATTTATTTATTTACTTCCCTTGACTTTATTAATTTCAAACCTTTCATGCAAATAATTATTAAAATTTTCTTGACCATGAATGAAAAGATCAATTTGACCACACCATGTGTAGATCAACTAAATAAATTTTAAGAATGATTGAAGGATTGATTAATTTTTTTACTAGAAAAAATTGATAAAAATTCTGAGTTTTTGTCCACAACTTTAAAATGGGTGATTAGCAAATTCAATAGATTTATAAGGGAAAGTGAAATCAATATTAAGATTGTTCTTTCATGTTGAATTAAGGTGGCCAATGGTAGATTTGCATGTAGATCTTCTTAATGTTAGTTGTAAGGGTCAAGCTTTTGTTACCATGTTATAGTTATTACGGATATCGAAAATAAAATTTAAATTATATTTTAAATTTTTTATATTTAATGAATTAATTTTTATAAACTTAATTTATTATTTTATATTTAATGATAACTTTTAATTTATATTTTATATCAAATTTCAAATTTTATTTTCAAATCATATAATATTATCGATTAATAATATATGACCTGGCTTCCATAAATGATGTGAGTAGTATGGAAATTTTTACAAGATGCCTTCATAAATTTAGTTGTTGAAAATCAGTCTAGCATGATATTACCTCAGTAATTTTAATCCCAATTATATTTTAAATTTAAATTCAAAATTATATATATTTAATAAATTATTATTCTTACCGTATAAAAAATACAATAACAATTTTTTAGAAATGATCCTTCGATTAAGCAATATTAACTACATGGTGCTTTTGTAGGTGTATATTTATAGCTTCTTGGTACTAATAAAAATAATAATTTATTTATGTAAAATCATGGATTTGAATTTTAAATGTAAAGGAGAATAATTTTTTTAAAATAATATTAAATATTACTGTTTTATTAAAATACGCTAGTATGGTTCCTAATTTTAGTAGATGTAACCTAAATCCACAAATTCATTATGCATATTTTGTCCTCAACGCATCTTAGTTTTTTGAAATGTAATTTAACATAAAAAAAAATAAATCAGTTAATAAAAAATAGATTTTTTTCCATTAATTTTGAGTTAATGAATGATCGAAGCGAAACCAGAATTCCGTTATCTACAGTTCAATTATTAAAATCACCTTATTATAACAATTTAAAAAAAGTACGCAAAATAATAATTTAAATAAATAAGCTGTCACTTTCTGGCGGAAGTGAAATTGAAATTAATCATTGTGTGAATTTCATGGGTTTTTTGTATTGAAAAAATACACGTAATTGAATAAATTAATGCAATTTTATAATCCCAAACTCCTTCGATACAAGGAACCATTTGCCTATATAAACCGCTCTCTGCCTCCTCTTTTCCTCCCCCCTCTCTGCTCCTTTCATCCTGCAAGACACATTTGTTTTGCGCTCTCTCATCCTCTTCTCCTTTAATCTCAACCACTGTTTCCTCGCTTTCTGGTGAGTGAAGGAAATCTCAGATTTTTTTCATTCTCCATCATTTTTCCCCATTTCTGGGTTTATGTTGAATTCATTTTCCAGAAGCTTTTGCTTTTGCCATACAACCAGCCATGATTCTTTTTGCTTGAACAAGGTGTTCATATGAATTAAGATTCTGGGTTTTTGAGGTTTTCTGTTTGGGTCATTTTTGTGGAATTTAATAGCTGGGGACGATTTTTAGAAATTGTAAACCGTGATGACTCTTATCCCCTGTTTTATGGTGATTTTGGAGATATAATACCCACTTTCCTGTTCAATTTAAGGATAAAAATTCTACATTGTTCCCTAATGCTCCATTGCATATTTTATAATATCAGACCAATCTCATTATTTAGTTAAATGGGTCTTGATTAATCCCAAAAGTTGATGCACAATGAAAAGATGATTTGTCTTCTTCCTTTTTTTTTCTTTTTATATGAACTATGTTTCTAAATGATTGAGATAATGGGTTTGTGGCCTTTAATCCATGTCCCCTGTTCCTGGGATTCCATTTGTTTTGGATGCTGAAATTTTATGAGTTGTAAAGAAAGTTTCTGATGCATTTGGATGTTTTATCAATTTTAAAATTCACTATCATCAAAAGAAAATTGGTCCATAATTATTTTTGATTCAATACCTTCCACTTGTTTGTGGATTGTCCGCTCGGAAACCTATCAAATGCTTGCCTGCCTTTTTAGACCCTTTTGCCTTTTTTGGTGCTAATCTGAGTCAACAAGAACATTCTTTATTTGAAAAGCCATGAAGATCTGCAGATTGATAACTAGCACGAATTTGCATATAAATTTGGATCGGTGCAAGTTGTCATGGAACTAAATGTTTACTTCTTTTGATGTCTTTGTTCCAGGTTTTCTGATTCAAAATGGAGTTCGATGACCGATTTAGACAAGCTCAGAGGCCAAAATATGATTGCCTTCTCTTTGGTAAATCATTGGATCAGAACTTCTTTTTTGAAGTACCAATCTGAATCTTCATCTGGGTATGATTAAGTATATTAATGAAAATGAGTTTATTTCTGCAGATTTGGATGATACTTTGTATCCCCTCAGTTCTGGTATTGCAAAAGCATGCCTTCAGAATATTAAAGGTGAGGGAGACTCTTTGCCCATGCTTATATAGCGATTATGTTCCCCTATTATTATAAGACCAAGTACTTTACCAATGAAACACGCAAGTGTTGACGACTTTAGTATTCTCGACTATGCCACTATTGCTATTTTTACTTTAATATTTATTTATTTTGGTGTTGACATGAATGATACATATTATTAATGCAGATTATATGGTTGAGAAGCTTGGCATAGAGCAAAGCAAAATCCCTGATTTGTGCAACCTTCTGTACAAGTATTATGGAACAACTATGGCTGGTCTTAGGGTAAGCTTCCTGACTTCATTTTTTCTTAATAATTTTCCCTCCCTCAAGAAGGATTATGATAGTCAATTTTACTGAGGACTCATTTGGGTTTTACTCTCAACTCAGGCAATTGGGTATGACTTTGATTATGATGAATATCACAGGTAATTCATTCTTTAAATTTACTAACCACTGGTTTTTTACAATGATGATATGCATTTCAAAAGGGTATGACCTTGATTATTGATGTTTGAACTTAATTTCTTACAGCTTTGTTCATGGGAGATTACCTTATGAAAACATAAAGCCAGACCCAGTTCTGAGGAATCTTCTGCAGAGCCTGCCTTACAGGAAACTTGTAAGTAATATATAGAAAAATAAATGAATAAATAAAAATGGAAGCAATAGAACAGGGCCAATTATATTGATCATAATCTGATTAGACCTTTTTTCTCTTCGTCAACAGATCTTCACAAATGCAGACAAGGTTCATGCAGTTAAGGCACTTAGCAGGCTTGGATTAGAAGATTGCTTTGAAGGGATTATCTGCTTTGAGACCTTAAATCCAATCCACAAAAGCATTGTCTCTGATGATGAAGATGACATTGAATTTCTGGGTTTTAGAAGTACTAATACAGCCACAAGCAATGGTGATGAAATCTTTGACATCACTGGGCACTTTGCTCAACGCAATCCTAGTACAGCTTTGCCAAAGACACCCATTATTTGCAAGCCATCTGAACATGCCATTGAATTGGCTCTCAAGATAGCCAACCTTGACCCACAAAGAACTGTAAGAAAATAATCCATTTTAACCCCAAAATTGAAAGTAAAAAAAAAGCTTATCTTACTCCTTTTACACTCGAGGAGTAGGATAAATGCCTCAATTTCTCCTTTTCTGAGGAAAATCGAATATGTTCGCTGATACCATTTTTGGCCTTTTTTGTCACTTTCAGCTGTTCTTTGAGGATAGTGTCCGCAACATAGAAGCTGGAAAACGTGTGGGTCTTGACACTGTGCTGGTGAGCAATCCATTGGCCATTTTTTTAGCTAGCACTAACAACTATTAGGTGCATATAATTGCGCGCCAAAACTTGAAGTGTCTTGAGGGTCTAATTATTGATTGATAATATGCAGGTTGGCACTTCCCAGAGAGTTAAAGTTGCAGATTATGCCTTAGAAAGCATTCACAATCTCAGAGAGGCTGTGCCTGAATTATGGGATGCTGACATAAAATCAGGGGTTGCTTACTCTGGCAAACTTGCTGTGGAGACATCTGTCACAGCTTAAGATTGTGTACAAGCAAGCCCTTCAATCATTTATGGAAAAGGAAGATGAAAAATTTGGACAAAAATGGGAAAAGAACAAAACAAAAAGGAGAAGCTAAGGTGTCTGGGGATTCCCCAGCTTAAGGTGTAGTATAGTAGTTGATGTAGATGCTTTGTTCTTATTATAATAAATTAATAAATTAATTTCGAAAAATAAATTCCCACTTTTGGCCTTATTTACGTGAAGGTGATAGAATACTACCTTCCTACCACAAATATATATATTCATTCAACATTGGGATTTTATCTGTCTGGAGAACCGAAGAGCAGATTTTTTTTTTTTAAATAATTGGAATTGTTAAGCTAGTAAATTTACATACACAAGAAAAAATTGAGACCGAATCAGAGATATATATGTATGTATATATATAATAAAGAAAATCGTATCGCTTGAATCAAAATATCACTTAAATTAATATATATATATATATATATACGAACTCTATCAAAAAAATACATAATTTGAACCAAACGCTACAGAACCAACAGATTTTATAAAATAGTAACCCGATCAATGGGTGAAACAAAACATTCTTCCAACGTTGATTGCAGATTAGTCCAAAATTTTAAAGTGAAAGAGAGAAAGTCAAATCTCTTTAAAATAAAAAAGAAATGTAGCTCCAATTATGATCCCAAAATGAGGTTTATTTTAGAAGCGATACAATAGCATAAGTTAAATAATTGAGATACGTAACGAAGAAACTTCCAGAAAATCCTAGAAAACGGACTTTAGAAGAATTATTTGCAAATTTACGCCATATTTGATTGGGAAGAAAATAGGGGAGAAGGAAGAAAAAAATTTTAAATTTAAATTAAAGAAAAATAAAGAAATTAAAATTTAAAATGATTAAAAAATTATAATCACATAGTTTGTCTTTAAATTTTCTTTCATTCCTCTTTTTTTCTCATTCAAATAAAGGAAGAGATTAAATTTTTTATTTTTTTATTTTTTTTACAAAGCCTTAGAAATTGGTTCTTAACTCCGTCAGATATGAAAGATAAAAATCATCATGGTTTTAAGGCTCCGTTTGTTTTTATTGGAAGTCAATTTTTTTTCTAAAAATCATATTTACTTGCATGTAGAAGATAAATATTGTATTATTTGTATATCTTGATTAAAAATTATAACATTTAATAATATAATAATAATAAATTCTTCTTTTAAATAAAAGGATCACATTTTCTATTACACTCTTTACATTTAATATAAAATAAATAAAATATTTATTTTTATTTTAATATTTTATAATCAAATATTTATAAAACACGTTTTCTATTAAAACAAATGAATCATAAAATTAATACTATTGTTAGTCCTCTAAACTTACTCTATACTTATTCTTTCCTGATTTAGTTTACATTCCTGTGAATCCTGCTGTAAAGTAAAAGAAAATGTATAACACCCTCTTAAAAAGAAGGTGAAATTTATCAATCATTTTCCTCTAAAATTGGTTATCAATTTTATTTAATGACTGAGGTTGTCTTTCTACTTCATCCTGATTTGGTTACTTTTGAGTCGTGCTATCTAATATCCTCACTATCTAACATTCATTCTGAGTTGATTTCTTTTAAGGAAGCTTTTGTAAGATGTTGATCCTTTGAGAAGGTAAATATTTTATAGAAAGCGTTCAAACTTATTTAATTAATAGTAAGAAATTAATATTTCTTAATAATTAATTTTATATGTGTTGTGTAGTTTAATTTTGAACTTTCAACTAAATATTATCAAAATAATGAATAGGTCTTGTAAAATTGCTGCATCAAAAAGGTTACGAATGTAAAAATTTCCAATTGTTCCTGGTTCTCTCTTTCTAGAATAATTTTTTTCAACTTGTAATTTTCTTTTTTTTCCTTTTGAATTTACCATAAAAATCCAATACGACTTAATGATATCATATCTAATAAAATTTAAAATATGCATGAATGGAATTACATATCTTGACTCTCAATTTTATTATTGTGGTTGTAATTTTTTAATTTTCATATTATATTAACTAAAAATTTGATAAATGTTTGTCACATTACACATTTACAAATAGAAATTTTCAATTTGATTATGGCAGGGAGTTAATTGCAAGAAAATAAAGCACATTACAAGAAATTTGGCATTAATTGGTAGGAATTTAGCAACAAATTTAGAGATGAAAATTCTTTTACCATGTAATAAGAAGAAATAAAAAAATTTATTGATACTCTATTAGTACAACAACATCTAATATTATTTTAAAAGTGTTGCTTAATTCTCTTTCCCATTTCTCTCTCTCTCTCTCTTCAAATTTCAAAAATTCATGATCGTGGACTGCTGAGGCCACCACTCTCTATCATCGTGGTGTCTTACAACTTGATCATGTACTTGTTAACCATCACACAATGCCTTGTAAGGATAGCAAAAAAATGAATTGTAAATTTTGCTCTGTAAGACATGGATTTAGTATTAATTTTTGCCCCTAAGGCAAGGCAATATTGTTTTACCTTAACCTGTCGTGCTTTGAAATAATTAATTATTTTATATTTTTATATTAGATTTAAAAATATATATCATTATAAAATTATTATAGTAATTTTATATTTAAAAAAATACTTATTTTAATTATTTTTTAAATAATATTTATCTTAATTATTTTCATTTAAATTTAAAATTATTTAGACAAATTATATGTGATTTTAAATCAATGGTATTAAATTATGTTAAATATTAAATATTAATTATTTGTGTATTTAAAATTTATAAATTTTAATCTTTTTTAATTTTTTCAAATTTTTCTACAAATCATTGGTGCCTTCTAAATTATAAGAATAGGGTACTAACTTGCCCTGCATTTGGAGGGCAAAGCTTTGCAATTACGGGGTAGGGCAGTTTACCACTGATTTATTATTATCCTATCTCATTGTCATCCTTAATACCTTGTAGATTGGCCGTTTATCCAAATCGTTAGTTTTTTCCTTTATTTTCAATGTTGCTATATTGGTTATTTTACATTGATTTAGCTTAGTAGGATATTATATAATCATTGATTGTTGTTGATTTGTATTTGTTAAAATTATTAAGTCCATATAGATGAACTTCTAACATATATTAATATATTTTTTTTGCATAATTTATTTCTAATGAATTTTTTATATAATATTGTTTTGAATTTGAATTTGTATACATGAACTTACTGCTAGGTTGATTTGCATAGGTTTAGGGATTTGATTTTATTTGTGGAATATGTGTGATTTAGAAATAAATATGATATTATTTCTTGATTTTATGATAGTTTGATTTAGTTATTTTTGCCTTGAAATTGTTATAATCCACTTGATCATGACTGGTGTGAAACACGTTTCCTAATTTTCACCGCCAAATCTAAGCTCAAGATTGGTATCATCACACAAATTCTAAAAATAATACATTTTATAAACAATTTCAAAAAAATATACAATAAAATTATATTGTAGCAAACTTCAAAATATGCAAACAAAGTCTAATACATTTCTATCTATATACTAACATGACTATGGCTACACTATACAAGACTACAAGAAGAATTTCACTTCTGAGCTACTAGTAAGGTTGGAAAAGCTCCTATGGGTACATCAATAAAAAGGAAAACACTAAAATAATGAGTAAATAATTTATTTAATAAAATAGATACATAACCATATTTTATCCCATACATATTCTAGCATGTTCAATAATATTTTCATTCATAGATACTAACAAAGATATCAAGAAATATCATTGGTAAATAAAATAATAATAATAATTAAACTACCTTATGTTTCCCAGGTCATTTTTATCTCTTCATAAATATCTATTCTTATCCTTCTCATATCAGACCTTATTCCCTTACAAATGTTTTTTTCCAAATCCAATAGCAATTCATGTTTTTTATTTTCATATTAGCACGTAATTTCATTCACATACAATTTCACTTCCCCACAGAGATTTCATCATTATCAATAATACTTATAAAACATTACATTATAGTGTTTAACCATTCTTGATCCAAATAAACTCATTGAAATCTAATTAGAACTTTACACAAGTCACCTAAGTAACTAAGCATCAATATTCTATAACTTCTAATGAAATAATTGGGTATTCAACTATTCTAGTTAAATATGGCATTCCAAAAGAAAATTCTGAACCTATATTTGATTATAATAGTCATGTACTATCATCAAGAGATAATAGGTTTATTAATAATCGATTACAATATTCAAATATATGTCAATATATTCCATTACAATAATCCAATATACACTTATACAATCTTTTATATTAGTCAATACATGTAAATACAATCTACTATAGTAAAAGGATATATGCCTATGTAATCTAATATTATAATATATATATATATATATATATATATATATATATATATTAATATAATCTAATTCTATAGTAGAATGCATATGAATATAATCCAATATTATAGTAGGATACATTTTGTATATTTACATTTATAATACAAACATAAATCAAGGATTAATCAATCACAATAATACATTGCCATCATACTCATAATACTAATATAAGTTGGCCATTCCTTATTTCAAATCAATATTAGACACATATATATTGTATAATTATGTTCATAATTGTCTTATATAATTTAACTTACCATGAAATGTTTTCATATAATCATGATTAATATTTAGATCGAAGTATTCTAATGTGACAGTTGAATATAAGTAACATTTAGCCTAAAATATTCCAATATAATACTAGAGTATAGGTGACATTTAGCTTAGATATTCCAATATAGTAGTGGAATATAAGGTTAAAAACATGAATATTGGACCCTACATTTGAATACAATATTGGATTATTAGATTCTATATTCAAATAAAGTAATGGCATACTATCAATTAAAGACAAAACTTTATAACCATATTCATGTATGGTACTTGAATGTCAATCTCCTCAAAGCACTATTCACATGTTTTTTCTAGTTAAATTTTTGGATGGAAAATAATTTAGGCAAATAAAGTGTTAATAATTAAAAAAATATGTGAATAAACTTTAACACTTAAAGATTAATTAATTTATTATTTTTAAAAATGAAATTCTATTTTTATGTTTTAAAAAATAAAAGTTCCTACTTGATAATTGTTTTTATAATCTATTTTTTAAAATTAAAAGTCTAAATATATAATTTAAAAGCCCTAAAAAAATAATTTTTAACTTTTTTTTGCATTACAAAAAATTATCTATTAGTAGTGAAAAAATTCATTGCTAAATAAATTATCAATGGATTTAGCAATAAATTTTAAGCTATCAGTAAATCACATGTCAATAATTGAATTAATGATAAATTTTTGTATTTGTCACTAAATTTGTAACCACGACAACTTAAAAGCAATAAACATGCAGCAATTTAATGATGGGTAATCCATCATTAATTCTATTAATGATTGTTCTTATTTAACAATAAAATATTTCATCATTAATTTTGAATCTATCAATAAATCCATCTCTAAATTAAGAATTTCTAGAAAGTTAGTAGCATTTTTATTTGAAAATTCATTGTTAATCTAGGATATATTGTTAATATGCTAAATATTTTTATAGCAAGCCCAAACACCGTTTATTAAACTAAAGTTCATAAAATAATTGAAATTCAATAATCAAATCCTTTGAATCAAATTTTATAGAACAAAATTGAATATTAATATTTTATTTATATATAACATAAAAAATAATAAAATTGATAAAGTCCCATATACAAAAATAAAAGAAATCTAATTTACATACATATAAAAAAATAATCCAACACCTTATGAAGTTAGCTCCTAGCATCATGCTATTTGTCATCCCCATGATCCTTGTTTCCTTGGTCAATTAGTGGCAAATCTTCTAGTGAAGCATCGATTGGTATCTTTAGCCTTTGGAATAATGTGCCAAAGTAATGCTTTTACTAGTTGATCATTTTCTACTAGGAAGCAAACTGCCATTATTGGGCTATTGTCATCACCTCCCATGCCTCCACTAGTTTCATATTTTGCCACTTAATGACATTTTGCAACTCAAGTAGCTCAAGCTATAAAGATGATCTAGCTATAGCAAATAAAAGCCTAACAATTTTGCATGCCTCCATTCTCATGCTGTAAATTTGCCCTTTTTTTTTGTTCAAGCCACCAACTACCTCTATCAATAATTAGGTCTTATCAACCTATGCGGAGCCACCCTTAGTCAATGCTTATGAAGACTACTTCTCCAACACCTTAAAGTACTTAATCTATAAAATAAAATTTGAAGGTTAAATACTTTTGATATATTACATATAATATACTGCATATTAGAAATAATAATTAAATTTTACATATGTCCTCTTTAAACTTTCATCTACAAATTCCTAGGTACCCCTTACCCACAAAAGTGTGAGTGTTCAAGAGCATATCTAGATTAGTAGGTATTTAGCTAAGGCTAGCTATCTGAAAATTTATGTATTTAATAAAAATAAGTTATAAAATGAAATAATACTAAAACTAACTTAAAAGTAGAACTAAAACTTGCCATCATTTTCTTATGCTTAAACATGGAGATGGAAAAGTTAGTGTATAGGCTCCTTCCAATAGTAAATGTTCTATTTTTATTGTTGATCTCTTGTTTTTTCTTGAATTTAACATCTTTAGCCCACTTGTTCTTTAGTTTATCAAAAATATGGTTAGGTATCACTCAATCTATCATGCCCCTGCAATTCATCGCTACCTTATAGGAAAAAATTTTCTTTATCTAATACATGAGCTTAGACTTCCACTTATATATGGCTTGCAAACATTGAATAATTGAAGTCAAATTAGTGTAAATTATCAAATGAAATATGAAGTTAATAATACTAATATTAAATTTACCTATTAATCCCTAAATCAATTGCATTTAGGCTTCTCACAAATGATGTTATAAATGAGTGTTAGCTCTATGAAGTAAACTTGAATTACCTTTATTATGTCCCTAATGGGATCATAGGTAAACAAAGCAATCAACTTGCAACAAAACACATTAGTGACACATATATACTGATTATGGAAAAAAATCAAAATTGAATGTTAAGTCAAAACTTACAAGTCACCTTTAAGATGAACAAAGAATCCACCATCATCTGGGTTTCTACCCTATATAGCTGAGTTATGGCCAAACTAATCAAGCTGATAAGATAGGAACACTCTACTAGGTGGGCTACTTTTGAGCATAATGCTTTGGTCTATCGTAGGAATATGCAAAGTAAGACTCTTGCTCAACTAATTGGCGAGGTGGCACCTAATGACCAATTAATGGTCTTGATGCAATAAGGGCAAATATGAATAGCGTGATGGACAGTGTTACAACTGGTGTGGCACAAGAAAAATGATGCTGTCATCGTACCATGACCATGATAGGCGATCATGTAGTCATCTCTAGTGGGAATTTCTCCACCACTTCCACAAAATAAAGACATAGTAACTTAAAACAAATGAAAAATAAAAGTTAAAGCTAAACTAACTAAAATTAAAACCAAACCCTAAAACTAACTTAACTATAACTAAGATACACTAATTTTAAATTCCTAATTTTTTTCCTAACTTAAAACTAACACTAAGTTAAATCCAATATTAATTTCAATTCCTAATTCTTTCCTAAGCTGAAACTAAAATTAATACTAAAACTAAAACTAAATTAAAGCATACACTAACTCCAAATTTCTATTACTTTCCTTAACTCAAAATTAGAGCTAAGTTAAATCCAACATTAATTTCAATTCCTACTTCTTTTTCAATTTTAAAAAATAGTACTAAAACTAATTGAAAACATACACAAATTTCAAATTTCTATTACTATTCTAACTCAAAACTAATTTTAAACCATAAAAGAAAACTAAAAATAAAAAAACTTCAAAAAATCCATATAAATTAACAAAAGAATTGAAATTAATTAATAAATTAATATATTATCTACCAATAACTTCCTATTTCACTTTCAAATCATTACATCCTAATTGTAATCAATACAAAGATAGTAAAAAAATTTTAAAAATCTTAAATAATACATATAAATTACAAAATAATTGAAATTAATCAATAAATTAGTACATTTTCCACCAGTGACTTCGTACTTCACTTTCAAATCATTATATTCTAATTTTAATTAACACAAAGACCTAAAAAAAACTTAAACAATTCATATAAATTAATAAGATAATTAAAATTAATCAATAAATTAATATATTATCCACCAATGACTTCTTATTTTACCTTTAACTTTAAATCATCATATCCTAATTTCAATCAATAAAAAATATCCTAGAATTCTAAAAATCCCATATCAAAATCAAATAAAAAAAACTTATTGATTAAAGGCAAGCAAGAACCTAAAGAAAGTTGTTGGTGTACCAATAGATAGTGCCAAAGCTCACCAAAGGCATAATAGATGAGTGCAATGATGGATGAGAGAAAAAGAAGAATGGAAAAGGGAAAGTGGGGCTACTATCACAACATGAATATATATTTTCAAGTGAACAAAAATTAAATATGTCACTAACTCCTTTTTAATAAAATAGTACATTCCATTTATTAATGGATACTCAAAATTTCATTGTTAATTTAAGAAAATTATTTTATTATCATGCCAACAAAAATTCAAATTTTGGATAGCAAAGTCCATTGCTAATTCTTATTGAACTTTAGCAATAAAATTTAAAATATTTATTACTAATTTTGTTACTAAAATCAAATTCTAATATCAAATACTTTTAGGGTCTACATATTTATTTACAGATAGGTAATCCATCACCAAATCCATCATAAAAATTTCATTGTTAAATACAATTTTTTTATATTTTTCATGACAATTTTGTAATTTAGTTAGACATTTTTTATTTGTTCCACTGACTACTATTTGATAATTATTTTCTTTCAATTAAAACATAATTTTTAAAATATTTAAAAATATATCTAAATATATCCTAAAATTATAACATAGATTACCTGACACAAGGCGAATAAAAGATTGGTAAAATGTAATTTACCTTAGTAATGTGTTAAAAAATGATTACATAATTCAAATCAAACAATAGAAAATATTTTAAATATTTTATGATGAAAATAAGCTTTAATTAAAGTTAAGTACCTAAAATATGATTTAAAAAAAAGGAAGTCAAATTTAAAGGTTTTGAAAGTAGAGAATATCAATATAGTTGTTTAGAATAGAGGGCAGTTAGTGTAACTCATTAAATTAAGGAAAGATGAGCGTGTTTTAATTCCTAAAAAATTTATATTTATCTGTCTTTTAAAATAATGGCATCAGAGGAAAAAATATATATCATTAACACGATGAAGGTAAAACAAGATAATGCAATTAAATTCTTTTAATATAGGATTATAGCATCACTAATGAACAGTTAACATTACCATTAAAAAATTAAGTTATCACCTTATTTTAAAGGTCGTAATATAATAACAAATGCATTACTAGCTACAATAAAATATTTAAGAGCGGAGCCACACATGAACCGTCAGTGGAGATTCATTTCATAGATAGCTTTTTCTCGCAATTATTATTAGGAATCATTCATATAAAGCAATCATATATAATTAGAATTGGAATTAGTCAAATGGACATATGCTTAGCATGACATTCATTAAAAATGCTTTAAAATAGAATTTAAAATTAAGTTTCAAATTATATATTATATTAAATTTTATAAATTTATTATATCATCTTATATTTAATAATAGCATTTAATTTTTATTCAGAATCTAATTTTACATCACAGTATATATGACATTATTAATTTATTAATATATACAAGAAAAAACCAATATGTTAAGCAGGATTCACGGCAAGTTGTATATTGAATATAACGTTTTTAAACCTCATAATATACTTCAAGTGGAAGATGATGTAGATGATTGATAATTTGATACAAATGTTGTTTATTTAATTAGTATATTCTATTTTGGATTAACGAAGTTTCATCAAAGATATTATATTATATATATTATAAATTTGATGAAGATGATAGGTTACAATTATTGAAGCAATCTCACCTTTGTCTTGTCATCTACATATATCTACCCTTCGATCACGTGAAATTGAACCGCTATTTTTTTTTTCCCCTGACCTAACAACATAACCAATTTGTGATATAATGGTTTGCCGAAGCATTATTCAAATTTATGCATTAAGAAACTATATATTTCGGTTAATTGAAGAAAATATGTTATGGAAACACATTTGCACTTTGCAAAACCCCAGTGATGACAAGGAGTAGGATTAATTTATTATTGATATCCTAAAAACAAAAATTTTACTTTAAAATTTACTACTTTTTCTAATTGATACTTGTGTTTTCAAATGAAAATTCATATTTATATTTCTCTTTCTGAAATTTACTCAATCCTTTTCTTAAGAAAAGAGAAGAATCTCCGTTCCTTATTATTATTATTATTATTATTATTATTATTATTATTATTATTATTATTATTATGAAAAAATAATATATAACTCAAAATTTAAATTTCACCCATATATATATATATGTATATATATAAGAAGTGTAAAAATATTCTTATTATAACTTATTTTTTATTTAAAATCACAAATAAGAGCGATGGAATTTATGCTTATTTCAATGATTTACTCAATTTTAGGTAAAATTTAATTTAAATTATTTTACTTATTCAACTTTTGGACTGCTAAAAGGGGGGAAGGCATAAATTAAAATAAGTGGGGCCAACTGAAACCCTAAATAAATTATATGAACCAAGATGGTGCTAATTTAACTCTTACTTGTCATTTTTCTCAGGTCCCAAGAGGGACCGTTTATTATTTGTGGTTTTGTGGAGGTGATCACTCGTCGAACTAGATTCTCATTTAATTCTCTGATGCAATGAATGGAGAGAAAGGCTAAAAGAAGGCAGAAGATAATAATTATAGTAGGGGCCATGCAAACTCAAGTACTTGAAACCTCATTTATGAATGACCCCATGCCAGTTTGAAGGCATAAATAATGATTTTGCATCATTTCTATTTTTCTTTAATTTCTGATATTTTTATTATGAATGAATTTTATGATATAAGATTTAAAATTTTAAAATAATATAATAATTTTAAAAATTATTAAATTAAATTTTATTTAATTATATTTGTTAAAAGATAAATAATTGTGACTGAATAAATATTAAATCTTATATAATGAAATTTAGAATTTTTATGAGCAATAAAATTTTTAAAAAATTATTTTTCATCTGCCTTCAACTAAATAAAAATATCATTTGAAAAAAAAAAAGAGAGGATTTAAATCAACGATAATGAGTAACAAGAATGAACAATCAACCATCAACCAATAGTACTATTTTGGCTTACTATACGATCTTTTCCATCTTACCATTGTTGTTTGTGTGATCATTTTCACAGAAGCCAGCTGCAACTCATTTCCATGTAATGTCTCACTCATTGCTGTTATCCACACCATCTCGTGCAGATTTTAAAAGGCAATCACTTTGTGTCACTTACCCTATGCCTGAGGTATAGGTGCTTGTTAGCCCAAGAAGTAAAGAGTTTGATATCTTTTTTAGTAAGATTTCGAATTCAGATATTTTGAACGAAGAGGAATGAATATCGAGAAAACTTACTTTTATATAAGATCTCATCCGATTGGACCTCGAATTAATCATAGTTCAATAAAATTTTAAGATACCAAAATTCCCAAAAAGAATAAAAAATAAAAATTGTCCTATGCATCAAGTGCTTACTTTGAGTAAGGATTTTATTTGAGAATGCCCAACATAATTTTATAGCAAAGTAGGAAATGAAGGCGAAGTAATTAGATTCTCACACAAAAATCAAAATTAAATTCAGAAGATAAAAAAAAGATAATTTTTTTTAAAAGATCATCAAATACTACCCGAACTAAATTAAAAAGCTTTCAAAAGAAGCATAAATCTGAGAATGTCAAGCATAAAAAATTTTGAGATTTGCGGTATCTTAGATTTTTGGTCGGAGTCAATTAAGATTATATTATATAAATACAGAGACTCAAAAGAAATGAGGTGCCATAAATTGTCTGTGATTCACTTGCGAGTCCTTCTCTCTTTCTATCCCCTTAGAATTATCTCGATATTATAATTGTAATTTACTAATGTATAATAATATCATTTTAACACCCTCAACGTTGTAATATACAGCACATGTCCTTTGAGTTTTTTTATAAAATTTAATTTTAATCATTATAGTGAAAATAAATTTATAATATCATCCATTTATTATTATTATATTATTTAAAAATAGTTTAAAATTATTTTAATATTAGTAAAAAATTTTAATTATTTTTTATTTTTTTAATGTGACATTTTTCAATTTATTAATAATATAAAATGTTTTAATGAAATTTAAATTATTTTCTATATCAGTCTGAATTGAAACATTATATGTAATGGTATAAGTGAAAAAATGAATGACAATTGTGTCATAATAAGGTGCATGCTAAGATACCCATGTGATACCAAACTCATACTGATGTGACAGTATGGAAAGCCATTGGATGAGATTATGGTATTCTAATCTAATGGCTCTCTATGCTGCCACATCAGCATGAGTTTGGTACCACATGAGTACTTTAGAATTCCCCTCATAATAATCATATTTTTTTTTTCACACAATCATATTCTGATATGTAACTTTTTCTCAATTATTAATAGGTGGAAATAAAGTCATCAGATGTCAGAAAGGTTTTGCTGCACAGAAAAAAATTATATTTTAAAGTACATTATAGTTTGTTATGTTAAATCAATTGCAGCTTTTATACTCCATCAATGGGCTAAATCCTTTCTAGGATGTTTCCACCATCTTCTTCAAGTCTGAGTTAGCCCTACTAAACTCCATGCATTGCACCACAGGCCCCATAGATATCTCAACTAACATGATAGAATCCAAATATACATCTAAATTTGGACCAAAAACAGCTAGACATTTCACCTAAAGTTACGCTTATATATTTATATAGTAGGACACTGATTGCATGTTGGTTTAAAAGCTCCAAAATGCCAATAAATATCCACTAATCATTACCTTCAAATCATGTGAAGAAAGTAGTAGCAAATTTCAATTTGAAAACCAAGTTCCAACTTACTTTGTCAAATCCAGATGAACAAGTGGTTGAGCTTGCCAATTGTGATCTTTTAAGATATTGGCATTAAGTCGAATGAATCTTATTAAAAATATTAGTTCCCGAAGTTTTCAAAGAAGTGCATAAAATGTCGTCCATTTGAGGTTTTTTATTGTAAGAAGAAGCATTATATTATAGTAATTCGTTGTTATTGTAGTGGGAACAGCCAAGCCTACGTCCCAAGTTTTGAACGTTAATCTAGGAGCGTAAACAGATTCAAGTCCGCAAACTGATTTGTTGATTCTAATAGGCTCCAACCACTTAAAATTAAATTTATTTTTTTCATGAATAATATGCATTGGTATGTGCAAATTAAAATCAACATAAACTGGATAAATACAGATCAATCCAGTTCATAAATTTTAATAAACTCGAATTTTTAAAATTTGATCCATCTTTTCCGCATCAATTCGACTTGCCCATTTTATTTCCTTCATTAACACACTCAATTACACAGAAGACTTCCTTCATTTATTATCAAGAGGTCATTTAATTGATATAAAATTATATAAAAATACAATTTCCTGATAAATAAAAATAAGTCATCTAACTACTTACTAATTAATGAAGTGGAGGAAAAAGTTGCATCCCTATTCACCCCAAAATCAGGAAAAAAATTTATTCTCTAATAATTTTAATTTTTATAGGAATTTACTTCTTTTACAAACTAACTACTTCTTAACTTTATAAAAGCTACTTATCTTATCTTATCTAGGAATATTGCTTGTGCAAGTTATTAACCATTTGTTTGAAAAATTACCATCAGACTTTTAAAAAGTTAAAGAATAGACTTTAGAAAAATTATTACTTACTAAAATTTAATTTATGTGATAATCATTATTTTTAATGGGGTGTGGACCCACATGCTTTGTGAAGAAAGCATATGTCCGCCACTAAATTTAGAGCTGTTTTAAAATTGTGATTGTGAGTCTTTATAAAAGTTTAGTATAAAAATCATAAAATTTATAATTGTCATATAAAATTTAATTTTATAGTTTTCTGAGTTACAAGTGTATATAAATTTTTCGTGAAACAAATATATAAAAAATTATAATTTTATCTTTCAAAGTTGTACTTAAAAATTCTTCAAAAATTTTAGGTTTTTTATGATAAATTGTAACATTTAATAAAAAAAATTATAATACGCACCAAACTATAATTTTAAGAAGACATCACCCTTTTATAGTAATTATTGATTGATTATTACTGATAATCAATCAACACAGAGACACTAAGACAAAAGAAAAAGGGAGAAAAGAGAAACATGAATTGGCCATTGACTTGATGTTGATACCACGGACCCATAAACAAAGACAAAGTACATGGTACAAACAAATTGAAGCCATCTCATCTGATATGTGTCCAAAATTCATCATTTGACTTTTTTTAATAATTTCTCGCATTTCTTCAACATATTCCTCATTTGATTTTAAAATCTGTATTCAAAACTGGGAATTGATCCAACTCCAAGCAAAGTTGAAAGCGGCTAAGACATATGACCAAAATAATTTGCATGAAGACTTAATTCAAGTCTGATTTCTACATATTTTTAAGGTTAGGTTAGGTTAGGTGGAATCGATGCTTACCCCTTACGGTATCACACTAGTACAGGGCACAAAAATTTGGCCCTATGAGCAAAGTCCTTGGTAGTTCAATAACACCTTACTGCATATAGGATGTGCCTTTCTATGTTTAAAATTAGATACTGCTACTTCCACTCCAATATTTAATGGCGAAGCCACCTTATATCTTATATGGGCAAATGAATCCACTGATTTTTTTTAAATTCATGTTATATATAATATATCTTATATGTAAGGCATGCATTACTTAATACGCACCCTTCCACATAATACTTGTATGAACCTTATATTTTCTAGAGGTACGTTGCCCAACATCGACACAAGTTCATAAATGGCTTAACTTAATTAAAGTTACAATAACAATCTGGATTGTAATCAATCTTAAATGGATTTGGTGAATGTGACATTTATTTTAAAAATTTTCAATAATCCATTTAAAGGTTGTTATAAATGAACAATTATTTAACATTGCAAGAAAATAACTTATTTTACAAATAGCAATGATATATATATTGAAAATGGGATCTACAATTGGATTTTGAATACAAATTAAAGGTCGTCATTAAATACATAATCATGAAGAACAATAATCATGAAGAAACTATATAAAATTTAATTTAATCAATATAAAATATTCAAAACTTAATTTCAGATACCATTTTTTATATCTATAATATTTTTTTTTAAACTTACCTATAGTGTTTTTGTTCTATAACGGAGGAATACAACAATTCATAATTTGTATTAGAAATTATGTAACTTATAGTATTTTTGAAACTTACCCATAGTATTTTTTTTCTATAATTTAATTTATTATTAGTATAAAACTTTTACATATTAATAGGTATGAAAGATGATATTCATTAAAAAAATTATTAACTTTTCTCCAAAAATGAGAATATTTTAACAATTTTTATTGATATGAAAAATATATCAGTAGATGATTGCATAAAACTTATTTATATTAATAATAAATTAAATTTAAATTCATATTTATTATTGATGATTGAGTAATTGTTCAACAAATTAAAGTATGAAATTGTATAAAAATAAACTATAATTTTAATTTAAATAGTTAAAATTTGAATTTTGTGCTTTTAAAAATTGTAATTTTCATTCTAATAATTTCTATTTTATATATCTACAACTACGTTCTTATCCAAATCATGAATAAAATTGATTTAATTTTTAAAATTGAATAGTCAAACTTACCATTCAAAAGACATATATAAGATTACGAAAAAAAATTTACATCGTCGCTATTTATATAATAAATTTATTTAATTTGATTTTGTTGAACCCACTGAACACAGGAGCTTAGCTCCATCACAAACCATATAGCAATACTCTCACTTATGGACATTTGAGTTTCAAATTTTAAAAAGATTCGTGTTTGTGGGCGTAGAGGGAAAAAATGATTGTAAAGAAATGAAAATAGATTTACCCTATGGAATAATCCGAAGTGGACCCTAAAAATTGACAAGTTGATGGCTTAAGAAAGTAGATATAAACTTGTTCTAGTCGATGGATTAAAAGGTATAGATAAAGAAGTTGGGATTGATGCAAATTTAAGTTATTATCAATTAAATGTGAAGATAGCAAGAATATCATACGAAAGTTGAAGAGGCGGAGAGGCTAAATGATGATGATATAATTTGTTTGATTGCATGTGAAATTTTATAATAATGATAAATGACGATGTAGTGGATAGTTGACAATGAATGGTTTTAGTTTGGTGAAAGAATGGGGGTTATAATTGATAATAAAAATGAAAATTTGAAGAGATTATATATGAATATTTACAAGATTTAATGTTCCAATAGATGATATAAGATACTCGTAAATGAGGAGATCCATGATAAATCCATTAAAATTTGTGATGTTTAATTGATGTGAAGCTATTTGATTTTCTTCAAGAAATTGCAATAATAGTAGTCTTTCATGATTGACACCCTATAATTCATCTCATTTGATAATAGGTATAGCATGAAGATTTATGAAGATCAAATTTATATTAAGATAAGGATTTTAAAGTTTTATTCAAATTCTAATTATTATTAGTTAATTTTTTTTATCACGAGTTATTTGACTATTTAAGTTATGTCTTTGTAGTAGAGAAGGATTATGATCATTTACCTCAACAAATATTTAGGTAACAAATGCAAGAACTCTTGTAAAAATTTGGAAGAAATACAAAAATAGTGGTTAGGAATATATAATGTTATGTTTAAGGACCTTCAAATACATTTTTTGTAATTTATAATATAATGACTCTCTTCTCTTCTATGATTTTTAATTTCCCTTAAAGCTTAGAATTTTAAAATGTTTATGTTACTCTAATTATTTTAATTGCTTAATGCTTATTTGTTTAGAAAAGAAATATTTTTCTTAGGATATTTTTCCTAGAAGAAAAACTAGAAAAGAAAATAACAAAAACATGATTAGTTATGCAAAGATTTTACCAATAATAAGAATGTTCTAACCATTTTTCTTCACATGGCCAAAAAAAGTGAGTGATAATGTAAAAAAATTTATACAAATAATGAATTAAATTTAAAAATATATAATAATATATACAAGTGGTTCTTTTATTGTGTAAATTATTTCAGAATTTATTGTTAAATTGATGTGAAATATATATAATTATTGTATTTTTTTTATTTACATCTAGGTATCCCCACACCTTTTAATCTAAGACAAATCCATAATCAGGACAAAAGTAATAAATGATAAATCCCTTTCAATAATAGTGATCTTTTATGGTCAACATTCTATGATTCATCTTATATGATAATAGGTAAAATATAAAAATTTATGAAAAATGAAATTTTCATCAAGATAAGTATTGTTAAGTTTTATTGAAATTCTAATTATTATTGATTAATTTTAATTTTTTATCATGGGTTATCTAGTAATACAATTTATGTCTTCATATTAGAGAATGATTGTAATAATTTACCTTAGCAAATATTTGGGTAATAAATATTTGTATTGGATATGGATATAAAGTATAAAAGAAATAACACTATGATTACTTATGAAAGTTATGTAAAATTACTCATAGAGGTTTAAAAGAAATATAAGGATAGTAATTAAAATTTTATGGGTTTATACTTAAAAACCTTCAAATACATTATCTTCTAATTTATGATATAATGAATCTATTCTCATCTATTATTTTTAGTTTCTGTAAAGTTTGGAATTTTCAAATTAAATTGTTTCTGCATTACTTTGATTATACTTATTTGTTTAGAAAAGAAATATTTTTCTTAGGATATTTTTCTTAGAAGGAAAACTAGAAAAGAAAATAATGAAAACATAATTAGTGATGTAAAGATTTTACCAATAGTAATTAATTATAGCTTTCAATATGGGACTAATCTCCGTTCAAGACAAGAATTGTAAATGGTAAACTCCTTTCAATAATAAGGCATTCAAAAATTGAATTCAAAACCATTTAAACCTAAAATTTTGAAACTTAATTTGCTACCACTAAATAAATTAATTATTGGTATATAATCAATGTAATTAAGATGTGTTTAGGCTTCATTCCAAAGTCACAATCACATTTTGGAAGCTAGTTTTCATAGTTTTTGCCTGGTTTATAATCAATAAATATGCACATAAATCAAGTAGGTTGAGGAAATGTAACTTAACCTGATTTTTTTTTTGAATTCAATCCAAAATAAATAGAAATTGGGTTGAGAAATTAAGCCCAATGGCAGAATTTGAACAAAATTTTAAGTCCTATTTATAAATGAGTCGAGTTTGGACTTACATATTTCAAACCAATCAAAATTCAAACTTGTTTTATATTTATATATTAAATATTTTATTATATTACATATTTAACATATATTATATAATACAAATCTCAATCATAAAAAATGGGTATATGGATATAATTATTTTTTAATGATATTTTTCTTTATTATATATTAATTAAAAACACTATATATGTAAATATAAACATATGTTATGCATTAATAATAATGTATATTTTAATTATAATATAAATATTAAAATTTTAAAACCAGACCTAAATCGGATCAAGTTGGAGCATCCTTATTTCCAAAAAAATAGAGTTTGAACATAGAAAGTATGAAAAATTTTGAATCAAACTAAACTTAATTTAAGTCAAAATACGTT